>CM040239.1:234257544-234571410 GCA_022545495.1 Chrysanthemum lavandulifolium | reverse complement strand
ATGCTAAAGTCCATCAAGTGCGAAAGAGATTTTTCCTTTGCTAGAAAAAGTACTCAACTAAGTCAATGCACTCAAGGTACAGTTAAGGTTTTTTTCCCTTTGCTCGTTTTTGAAGAAGACATCTCAATGTCAAGGTACACTAAGGTTGCAGTTGTTAAATGTCCTGGTGTTGGAGAAAGAAATAAAGCTTTACTGATATTGCCATCATGACAAGTAATTATTTGCTACGTCATCAATTTTGACATGCTTACTTATGAATGGGTCCGTTTGTGATGTGTCTTCAAACGGGTCAAGTAAATCTTGTAACTATATGGGCAACAAGTTACAAGGATAGAAGTTGGATAATGTCTCTTTTCTAATGCAAGCAACTTTATAAATACTCCGTACTATTGATACAAATTTAGATTATTTTGGTAATAATATTGATTTTATACACATAGTTAAGAACCTAAGGTGTTGATTATTTATAAATGATGGCAATCTTTCGGGTGTTGGATGTCGGGTGTGCTGGCCATGTTTGGACCATTACTCGACATGACCGGAACCTGTTTGTGGCCACCCAACTATCCAGTTTGGCACTTCTATTATAAATATACACTATAAAATTTGTACTTCTAGTATAAAATATACACTAGTAAGCGCCAACGAACTCGTCTCATAATTTTAACACGAAGATATTCTTACAAAACTCAAATAATTGTCTATTAAACATCAATATCTCCAATTTTTGCAACACAGTATAAAATATCGTTAGTAAGACCAAAGCTTCAATACTTCCTTTAAAACTGATCAACTGCTTCATAATTTTCACACGAAGATATTCTTACAAAACTTAAAGATTCGCCTATTAGTTATCAATATCTCTAATTTTTGCACTTTTAGTATAAAATATATGCTAGTAAGACCAAAGCTTCAATACGTGCTCATAGTTTTCACATGTGAAAATATTCTTATAAAACATAAATAATCGTCTATTAAACATCAATATCTTCAATTTATGCACTTTTAGTATAAAAAATACGTTAGTCAGACCAAAGCTTTAATACTTGCTCATAACTTTCACACATGAATATATTCATACAAAACTTAAATAATCGTCAATTAAACATCAATATCTCTTATTTTTGCACCTTTAGTATAAAATATATGCTAGTAAGATCAAAGCTTCAATCTTTGCTTATAATTTTCACGCGCGAAGATATTCTTGCAAAACTTAAATAATCGTCAATTAGACATCATTATCTCCAATTTTTGCACTTCTAGTATAAAAAAATACGCTAGTAAGTCCAAAGCTTCAATTTTTCTCATATTTTCATGGGCGGAGATATTTTTACAAAACTTAGATAATTTTCTTTTAAACATCAATATCTCTAATTTTTGCACTTCGAGTATAAAGATCTACGCTAAGTAGACCAAAGTTTCAATCCTTACTCAAAATTTTCACGTGAAGATTTATTTACAAAACTTAAATAATCATCTATTAAATATCAATATCTCCTATTCATCCACTTCTTTGTATAAAAATATGCTAGTGAGACTAAAGATTCAATCCTTACTTATAATTACTTAAATTATTGTTTATTAAACATCAATATTTACTATTTCGCATTTCTAGTATAAAAATATGCAATAAGATCAACTCTTCAATCCTCGCTTATTATTTTTACACGTGAAACTATTCTTACAAAACTTAAATAATCATCAATTAAATTCCAATATCTCATATCCTTGCAATTCTAGTATATATATTATTATTAAGGCACTAAAGCTCAATCCGTGCTATAATTTTCACAGCGAAGATATTCTTACTACTTAAATATTCGTCTATTAAACATCAATATCTTCAAGTTTTGCACTTCTAGTATAAAAAGTCGTTAGTAAGATCAAAGTTTCAATCCTCAGTCTCATAATTTTCACAAGCGCAAATATTCTTACATAAATTAAATAATCGTCTATTAAACATCATTATCTCATATCCTTGCAATTTTAGTCTAAAATATATGCAAGTAAGACCAAAGCTTCAATCCGTACTCATAGTTTTCACATGCGAAAATATTCTTATAAAACTTAAATAATCGTATATTAAACATCAATATCTTTAATTATTGCACTTAGTATAAAAATATAATAAGACGTTAGTCGAATAAAAGTTTTAATACTTGCTCATAATTTTCACGCAAGAAGATATTCATACAAAACTTAAATAATCGTCAATTAGACATCATTATCTCCAATTTTTGCACTTCTAATATAAAAAAATACGCTTTAAGAAAGTTCAAAGCTTCAATTTTTTCTCATAATTTTCACGCATGGAGATATTTTACAAATCTTAAATAATGTCTCATTAAAATAATACGCGTCAATATCTCCAATTTTTGCACTTCTAGTATAATTTTACAACACTTAAATAATCGCTCACTAAAGATCAATGTATTCTATATGCACACGTGAATATAATTTACAACACTTAAATAATTTAATCGCCAAATCCTTCGCTTCATAATTTTCACACGTGAATATAATTTTACAACACTTAAATAATCGTCTACTAAAGATCAATGTATTCTATATTTGCACTCTAATATAAAAATACACTAGTAAGATTAAAACTTCAATCATCTTTCATAATTTTTACGCTGGAGATATTCTTACAAAACTTAAATAACCGTCCATTAAATATCATTATCTCATATTTCTTGCACCACTAACATAAATACGCTTAGTAAGATCGAAAACAATCGCTTTATTATAACTTTTCAAACGCGAATATATTATTACAAAACTTAAATAAGCGTATATTAAACAATAATATCCCTAATTTTGCACTTATTAGTATAAAAATAAGCTAGTAACACAAAAGCTTCAAACCTTACTATAATTTTCACATGAATATATTATTACAAAACTTAAATAATCGCTTATTAAACATCAAGATCTCCAATTATTGCACTTCAAGTATAAAAATACTCTAGCAAAACCAAAATTTCAATCCTTACTCATAATTTTCACGTCAAAGAAGATCTGTACAAAACTAAATAATTGTCCATTAAACATTAATATATCTTATTTTGCACTTCTAATATGAAAAACACGCTAGTAATACTGAAACTCAATCATTCTTCATAATTTTTCTTCGTGAAGATATTCTTACAAACTTAAATAATCGTTTATTAAAATTAAGATCTCCGGTTATTACACTTCTAGTATAAAAAACTCTAGTGAGATCAAAGTTTATGCTCATCATTTTCACGCACGAAAATATTCTTACAACAATCGTTTATTAAATAATAAATATCAATATCTCCAATTATTGCACTTCTATTATAAAAAAAAAAAAAGTAATCATTGCTCATAATTTTCACACGCGAAAATATTCTTACAAAAATTTAATAATCTTCTATTAAACATCAATATTTTTATTTTTGGACTCTAATATATAAAATACGCTAGTAAGATCAAAGCTTCAATCATGCTCATAATTTTCACGCGCGAAGATATTTATACAAAACTTAAATAAGCGAACATAATGTTTTACTTTATTACAATCCACATAATTATTTCTAAATTATCAACATTAGCAAACTTTATGAAGCAAAAACGGTAACATCTTAACTGGAAAACCTCGCTAACCGTATAACATAATAATTAAAGCGAAAGACACCCTTTTTGCTTTTAAATTCAAAAGATGGCACACTAATAATGCAAATACATAATAATTAGCTGCAACTATGTGCCTCAACTTCATCCCACGCAAAAGCACAAATGCTTTGTACGCATATAACAATTGAAAATGTTATATGATACATGTTGAACACCTAAAAATAGTGGATCAATATAACAATCCCGAGCTGAAACCCTTTAAAGCTAAGACATAAATACTCCATATAACAATTGAACACCTAAAAATAGTGGATCAATAGTTTTGAAAATGAAAGCTTTTCACAATCTACAAAAGTGTTATGATACATGTTAACTTAATGTAAGCATAAAGCATCCAAGTAGCATTCTCAAATTCTTTGAAACTTGCCAAATATGCATTTATACCGCATAAAACATCATAAATCATATATAATATTCTATATTGCTTATCCCATGGGTTGGTGCTCTTACATTGCTAACTTTGCTTGTCTTTGACCATAATTAGGGGTACTCGTTTCAGTAACCTTCAGAGCTAATTTGCCTCAGCCAACGTAGCACCTGCAAAACAACTAAAGATAACACAAAGGACACCACCAATCAGACGACCCTTAAAGTCACTTTTCTGCACAAATGTTTTATCAACCAAACAGTTTCAAAAAAGTCACAAAACTTTCTGCATAAGATAACACAAAGGACACCACCAACAAGCATAAAATTCAGCTGCCAAACGCCCCTTTAAACCCAAAATCTGCACACTATTTTAGCTTATAAAACAAATTCTGCACAACTTTCATCTCTTAGAAGCTAAGTTTCGGACTGTAGGGATTGATTATAACTTAAGGGGTTTCGACATATCTTTTGAAGGCTGTTTAGACAGAAAACAAGCTTAGGGGCTGTTTGGACACTTAACAAGTATAAGCGCCTGTTTGGAAACAGATGTTAACAAAAATATGGACAAAACCTTCAAGAAGAACCAGAACAAAGTTAATAACACCATAGGTTAGGAAATTTATGGAAGTTGCAATGAATCACTTGCAAAACTAACTTGGTGTTTGGAATTGGATCTCAAGGCCAGTGTAAGGGACGTGCTGGAAACTCAAAACCAAAGAGTTGGCAAAGAAGATGCTCGAAGTATTTGTACCAATCAACACAACGCTTTATTCAAAAGTACGCAAAATAACAGCCTGGTTTTAGTGTACCCATATCTATATTTTCAGACTCTAACTTTATGCATAAAATGAAATATTTTTTAATCATGTATGCGTATTTACTAATCATAGCAACATACAAAAAGAAAAACAAAGTATCAGTTGATAGTAGCAATCAAAACAAAACTGCATCCTATGTTACCAAGATAACACCAAAATAACTTAGACTCGATTTAAAAGAAATCAAACCTAGAGTCTCTCCTTATTCGAATCGTATTATTAACCATAGTATTTGCGAACTGCCAAGAGCACAATAAAGATGATAAAGGTGTAAATTTTAACTCAGTTTCTTATGCTGTTAAGCATGGGCCGATGCAGGTATGTTTTTATCTCTAATGGGTCAATGTGATTGACCTGTTTTGACTAGTATCAAATTTATCCGTTTGACCCTCAACCACCCATCATGCCACCTCACGAATCATATTGTATAAATCTGTAAGTGTTAATATATCCTGGTAAAACAAAGATATAGGGCAGAACTTCTATAACATACCTTGGTTTCAAGGCAAGGCCATTAAGTGCAGAAATAATCGATGTTTTAAGCAGGTACCTAAACCATAAGAGTACAAAAATTAGGGCAGAACAATGGCCAATCAGAGTGTAATATGGTAAGCTTTACAGGTCAAATTTTTAGAGAAAAGGGGGTGCATTCATACTCCTGATTGATACATTTCGTGAAGAAGCGAAGCCCTTCTAAGCAGTCTGCAAGACTTGGTTTTATGCCAATCCGGTTATTTAATTGTTTCACTGAGATCTGAACAGAACCACCTTTTAATTGTTGCTTAGCATCACGATAAGCTTTTGCAAGAGAGAAACGACCCTATTTAGGTCCTGCCTGTCAACATGAGGATTAGTAAGGTACACTCGTTTCAAAATGTAAAAACAATGCAGATGACTTTCACCCCTTCAACCCATTTGACATGTTTCGTTTTAGTTAGATTTTTTAGCTAAACTCATTTAGGTCGATTGGCTTATGTTTTATCACTAATGGGTCAAATCACCTGTTACAGAGAACATATTACTCAAATCGTCCCATTTTTATAGGTAATTGGGTTGATATTGCCAGTTTTCCACCTCTACTTGTATAATTGCTAAAAGGCAAAATGCATGATGATTCAAGACCATTACTATTATGAGCATATTTAATTAACTAAAGCTATTGATAACCAACTTACAGAGTTTTAGTCATTGAAAGAATGATCATCTGCAGGGATTCCATCTGCTTTGTCAAGATACCTTCTTTAACGTTGTCAAAAATTTTCAAGGAACCATATTTTTTTGGATCTTCAAGCAACTGATCACACAAGGAAAAAAAATACTGTTAAACATCTAGGCCGCAATTCTGAACTATTCACTTCTAAATGGGTCGTTTGGGTTAAAAATTTCGCTTGAAAAATAGGTCAAACGGGTCGAAAGCCAATCAAAATGTTTACTTAACTCAGAAAACCTCCTAAATCATGGTTATACGAAACATCACAGTTTCTGTAATCAGAAAACCTCATGAATCATATTGTATAAATCTTTAAGTTGTAACATATCCTAGTAAAACAAAGATATAAAGCAGAACATCTAGAACATACCTCGGTTTCAAGGCAAGGCCATTAAGTGCAGAAATAATCGATGTTTGAAGCAGGTACCTAAACCATAAGAGTATAAAAATTAGGGCAGAACAATATGGCTAATCAGAGTGTAATACGGTAAGCTTTACAGGTCAAATTTGTAAAGAAAAGGGGGTGCATTCATACTCTGATTGATACATCTCGTGAAGAAGCCGAAGCCCTTCTAAGCAGTCTGCAAGACTTGGTTTAATGCCAATCCGGTTATTTAATTGTTTCACTGAGATCTGAACAGAACCACCTTTTAATTGTTGCTTAGCATCATGATAAGCTTTTGCAAGAGAGAGAACGACACTATTTAGGTCCTGCCTGTCAACATGAGGATTAGTAAGGTACACTCGTTTCAAAATGTAAAAACAATGCAGATGATTTTCACCCCTTTAACCCATTTGATATGTTTCCTTTTAGTTAAATTTTTTACATTTAAATCGATCTGGCTTATGTTTTATCACTACTGGGTCAAATCACCTGTTACAGAGAACATATTACTCAAATCGTCCCACTTCCCATTATAGGTATATGGGTTGATATTGCCAGTTTGCCACCTCTACTTGTATAATTGCTAAAAGGCAAAATGCATGATGTTCAAGACCGTTACTATTCTGAGCATATTCAATTAGCTAGAGCTATTGTTCACCAAACTTACAGACTTTTAGTCATTGAAAGAATGATCGTCTGCAGGGATTCCATCTGCTTTGTCAAGATACCTTCTTTAACGTTGTCAAGATTTTTCAAGGAACCATATTTTTTTGGATCTTCAAGCAACTGATCACACAGGAAAAATATAATGTTAAACATCTAGGCCGCAATTATGAACCATTCACTTATGAATGGGTCGTTTGTTTGGGTTCAAATTTTTCGCTTGAAAAATGGGTCAAATGGGTTGAAAGCTAATCAAAATGTATATTTAATTAAAAAAAAAAAAAAAAAAAAAAAAAAAAAAACTCCTAAATCATGGCTATCTGAAACAGCATAGTTTCTGTAATCATATCGATAAGACTAATAGTAGTTATACGGACCAAAAGTGTTTCACGTCACATTGTGAAAACACACGGTTATCCGTTTGACCCGGTAATCAACTAGCCCAATTTCCACCTTTTAACATACATGTATATATAGATATGTCTACAGAAAGTGAAGAACCTGTAACCTTCCGATAATGGAAGAAGCATTTCTAAACTGCGAAACCAGTAGACTTTGGTGGTCATCCCACCGATCCATGTCATCTCTCACCCTATTAAATTTCTGCTGATATTTCTTCACCATTGCCTCCATTATCAACCAATATATGGTAAACAATCTTTCACCACCCGGTTCTGCATTTCGTCAAACATCGAAACTTACTACTAATTACAAAATATGAACCCATGTAAATTAAAGGAAAACTTATCAACATTGATTCATGAATACATGAGAAGGACTATGAATAGCTACATTTGACTTTCAGATTAGAATCCTAAGAAAGATCAATAAAAGTAATAAGTTAATATACGAGTGTCCAAAATCACATGGTAGATTGTCTAAATGATGTCACAAGCAAAAATATATATTCATAATGATTTTTATTGCATAGTTCTGTTAATCACATTGTCGGATTAACTCAAAGAAGGTGGATAGACTGGTTGTTATAGTCCTACATTAACCAATCTCGTACACCATTACCGATTGTGGTGTTTATCTAAACAAATTACTTTTTTCCTACCACAAACCAAAAAGACCTGGTGTCATTGTTGACGACATCAAATAGCCTAAAGTCTTATGTAGTGTTTGACCATTGATCAACTAATAACTAGTTAGCTCTTTGTGCTATATGTGTCAATTTTGCTTGAAATTTATTGAACAATGGCGATAATATACATACTCATGATAACTTAAGGTGAGATAATACCTTAAATAGCTGATATAAGAAGAAATGGGATAAAAGAAACAGCTCGTGTAAGCAATAAATGTTGCTTCACGGTGAGATCCACCTGCACCAAAACCAAAACCAGTAAACTTATAATAAGTACTTATTGCAAAACACAGCTATACAAGGATTACAGGTCTACAGTCTACATAGTAAATTACCAATTGTACAAACTGGCTTTCAGCCGGTGAGGAACGAAGATGCTTGAACAAATACGAATCGTCACCCAGACAACAACTTTTTGGCTTAAATGTTGGGCATGTTTAATTCAAAAGCATAGCGTAAAGCATGTGGACTCTAGTTCTGAGTTCTACCAAAAGATGGATCCTCATCTAAACTAACAGATGGCAAGAACCATTTACTGGTCACCACATTGCCAACTATTTAACCATCATTAGAGTAAATATTATACATCCGATTCAGTATTTAACGGACATAACAAAGAAATTCGTTACAGCTCAGATGCTAAGAAAAAAAATTCCCTAACAGTCCCTATGTGTTTGTGTTTATACATGATTAAGAGGAAGATGCGGGGTTATAAGATGAAGCGCAAGATCAGAGAAATCAGAAATGTAACTTGTAAGAGGCATCATATTAAGACAAGACTATTCATCGGTAATCAATAGATTACGCAGGTTTTCATATCACAACCTGATAACATTTAAAGCCGCTACATGCATACATATATCTAAAACAATCCAATGTATATAACCTGTTGGATATTTGGCACACAGAACATAATAGAAAATCATGTGGATATCTTCAGCCAAAAAAGAATTACAATTCCTATGTGGGATGTCATGTCTGCACAGAGACATACAAAAGCAAGGTGTAGCCTCTCCATAGAGCATTATATAATCCCATAGTCCCATGCATACATATCCGTACAAAGTTACCAAAAAACATATATATTAACCAAATGCCTTCCAAGAAATATACACCATCTGTGGTTTAGAATAATTCAAGATGGATGTTTTTTAGTTTTTTCATTCAGTACGAAAACCTTTAAAGAAGAGGAGACCAAAATTGTAATAGCTAAAAGGAGACACTAAACTTACTAAATGGATGCAATTTCGAAGTCTAGATGAATTGTAGCCGTGTAGGACTAAAGAAGCATAAGAGCCAACAACCAATGACAGCATAATAAGAAATGTTAATGACAGACAATACATAGTCATTTTCTATGTTTAATGTGAATAAATTGAAGATGTGCCACAACTAAAAGAAACAGACTAATATCTTACCTACAGTGCTCTTCTCTGGAGCACCAGGAAAATATCTTCCAACATCAACAACTATCGTGACACCCTTCGTCAACGCATACCTACTAGCTCGGTCCAACGCTTGCCTTCTTTATCTTCTGTTGAGACCTCAAGAATGTAGGAAATAATAACTTATGATGGTTAACAAATCATCATAAGTAATTATGATGAGTGTGCAAGCTTAACAAAACATTAAAATTTACAAACTAAGTTGGAAAAAATTACCTCCATCTGCATTCCTGCTAACCGTCCCGCCAACTGGATTTTGCATACTATTTGTAACCCCGGCTATCTTCAAAACCAGAGTTAGCCAAGCCCATGTGACCGTCCATCCTTGAAAGCCATACCTGCCATATGGTGTCGAAGATCATACAGATTTGTGCCAAATTGAATTTCATATTTTTATATAATTAAAACTTCATTCCTTGTTGATTTTTTTTCACACGCAAAGATACTTGAAAGCCATATATTTACACGGAAGATACTTTTGCTAAGCTTAAATCATCAAAAAATCTACTAATAAAATCAAAACTTCATTCGTTTTTGATTTTTTTTCACGCGTGAAGATATTCTTACTATACTAAAATCATCAAAAATTCCGCTAATAACATCAAAACTTCATTCATTGATGATACTTTTCACGGGTGAAGATATTCTTACTAAACTTAAATCATTGAAAATTCCGCTAATAACATCCAAACATCATTCCTTGCTGATATCTTCACATGTGAAGATACTCTTAATAAACATAAATCATCAAAAAATCGGCTAATAACATCAAACTTAATTCCTTGCTTATATCTTCACATGCGAAGATACTCTTACTAAACATAAATCATCAAAAATTCCACTAATAACATCAAACTTAATTCCTTGATGATATCTTCACATGCGAAGATACTCTTACTAAACATAAATCATCAAAAATTCCACTAATAACATCAAACTTAATTCCTTGATGATATCTTCACATGCGAAGATACTCTTACTAAACGTAAATCATCAAAAATTCCGCTAATAACATCAAACTTAATTCCTTGCTGATATCTTCACATGTGAAGATACTCTTACTAAACGTAAATCATCAAAAATTCCGCTAATAACATCAAACTTAATTCCTTGCTGATATCTTCACATGTGAAGATACTCTTACTAAACGTAAATCATCAAAAATTCCGCTAATAACATCAAACTTAATTCCTTGCTGATATCTTCCCGCGGAAGATAATATTAATATACTTAAATCATCAAAAATTCCTCTAATTAACTAGTTATAACAATTAAAACCTAATTAGTAATCTATATATTCGACTTATGTACAAATTAAACAATAATAATAAGTTCAAACACATAATAACTATGAATTATTCAATAAAATTTAATCAAAAATAACAGAATTAATAGTTACTATCAATTTCTGTTTAGTCTGAATAGAAAAGTCGATATTCTTCACCAAAATCAGCTTCTGTTGACCTAAATTCATTGATATCTCCTTCATCAGTCATATTTGTCGAACTGTATGTTTTTTTATGATTGATTATGATTACGGTCGTGGTTTGATTGGGAGGTGTAGTTGAGGTTTGATTGGGCGGTGTAGTTGAGGTTTGATTGGGCGGTTTAGTGGTGGTTTGATCGGCGGTGGTTATGACCGGAGATTGTTGAAGGTGATTATAATCAGAGAGAATGAAATGTTTTCACCTACAATTGTGTGGGATGTGTGTGTTTATATATATATATATATATATTAGGTGTGACTATTGTAATTACAAAAATACCCTTATTTAGTATATAGTTAGTGCAAACAATGAATTAATCTTAGCCATTAGATATTAAAAGGAGGGATTATATGGAGGCTAGGATTGCTTCTCGCTCTCACCAAATTTAGGGTTCACATTTGAGCGCTTATATATATATATATATATATATATATATATATATATATATATATATATATATATATATATATATATATATATATATATATATATATATATATATATATATATATATATATATAGTGAGAGTGAACCTCGTTTTCCTTTCCGTAAATCTGATGAATTTCATAAGGAAAGCTAGGTTTTGATTTTGTATATGTTACGTGTTGCATTGCATACCAAGCATCAAATTACTCTCAACAAGTGCCTTAGCATTTGAACACGATTTTATGGGTGTCAAGAACAGGTGTATAAATTATTGTAATAGACAATGATATAGGTGATTAGGTTTACTTTTTAATTGGCTTATTGTGGTTATACCGTATCTCAGATACATGGAAAAGAAAAAGTATGGACTAAAATCAAAGAGTTCAAGTGGGTCAACCAAAACGGCCAAAGCGGATCAAAAATCATACAAAGTGACCAATGACTTCTAAACTAAACCCATTTTGACTTATAACCCAAGTCATCTGACCCACTCACTTTCCGATTTCTATATAGTATACCAAAATATGTCTGGCATGTCATTAGGATCACTAAAAAAGTAAGTTAAGCTGCTAAGAACAATATCAAGACTTAAAATATATGAATTTTAAAATTAAGTATCAACGTCATAAACAAAGAACCGTTGCTTTCTAAATCACTTGCAAGATAGTTTCAAGGTACACAATACAGGAAACATACAATTTCAAGTTTAAAAGACAACAGTGTCAAGCATGGTACCCAATGTCTGAATGATGTTGGATGACATTAGGTTAGAGACGTGTTCTTCAAGATGCTTCTTGGCATCTTCCCTTCCAACATTAGCAATTGCTAGTTTCTCTGGAGAAAGTTCGTCCTCTTCCTGAACAGCTTTGTTATATTTGATAGCTAGACCCAGCATTTCCTGCACAATAAGACGAACAACTTTCACCAACTAAAACCAATAACAAGTTTTTGAACAAAATATCCTCTAAGGTACCATGGTATTCAGAAATTTACAAGGATCATCACAACTTCATATTATGTCATCTTAGTGACTTTGTCCATGATATGTTCATTAGATCATATTAGAGGTGACAATTCAACTCATTGACATATAAATGAATCGTTAGCTATAGTTTATCTCTAACGGGTCAAATGGGTTACATAAAAGATCTTAGCTAAAAAAGAAGCATCAGATAAGCGAAAGCTAAAGTATATTCAATGCATACAGCCTAGTAGATCGTATTATTGAGAAAAAAACATATTTTTGGAACATTATAGTATCTATGTTAGTTTCCAGTGAGAATCCTAACTAAACCACCAAGTGAACCTTATTTTACAAATTAACTATTCATAGAATGTATTAATTAATAAAAAAGAACAGGGTATTTTCTCGGTCAACCAATACCCAACTCACCTATTTTGACCTATTACCTAACTCGCCCATATATCCCCCATGATACGAAAGTATCATTTAGATTCTGCAGAAAATTAATAGATTCTTACCTGGACAGTCACCTCATTGGTTTTGGAATGAGTATCAAATCGTTCAAGGGTCAGTCCATCAGTCCATTTCTTCTTGTGAAGGTTCAATAGCATCTTCTCCTCAAGCTCATTCTTTCTGTAATTGATGGCTATTGAGTAATAATGCCTGTTTAAACCATGGATCAGTGCCTGCAAAAATATACCACATCCATAAGATGATAAAGATTAAAAAAATAATAAAAAAAAAATAAATAAATAAATAAAATAAATAAATAAATAAATTATGCTCAAGACCACTAGTGACAATTTTGATCCATATATACATGAATGGGTCAATTTGGGTTGTGTTCTGTCTCAAATGGGTCACACTAATTTTTTGCTAAAGGAAACTGATAAAATGCATCCCACGGGTTGAAGGGCATCCTAAAGCTATACTTACTGCACACAGCCTCCTACATGATGTTATTAAAGAATGTAAGACTACAATTGTAATGAACACATTGACATTACAAATATTTCGGAAATGGAGAAAAAGGCGTTCACGGGTCAACCCATCCTGAACCCATCTTAACCTGTTACTCAAACATTCTCACACCCATTCTGGCAACATGTACTTAAGACACTAACGTGGTGTTATATGTAAAAGACTCACTTGAATGGATGGTTTGTTCAGATGACCAAGATTAGAAGTAGTCTGGCGCTCTCTTGACCAAGCATCATGGTTTGAGGGTTGATTGTGCGGAATGCATCTATGACAACTTTCCCTTTAACACTTTGGATTGGATCTATAACCACTGCAACAGCTCGTTGATTCAAAGCTTCAAAACTCTGAGACCAAAGATGCATCAAAATTAGATTAGTACACATTGTAAAGAAAATCACATTCATGGTGTACGGATGACTACATATAGAGATTACTTACAGATTTGTGCTTATTATTAACGGACTGAAAGGTTAGAAGTTAGAAGTGGATGCAGCTATGTATGTAAATGGGACAGCTAATTATTCATTGGTGCAAATTCATAAAAGTACACAGGCCACTCTATATTTATATAACCCCACAACTTAAACAAAAACTCAAAACGCATTGTTGCCTGTTTAAACCTCAAACACCCCGAAGGCTACGTAATGCAATTAGTTTCCCATACTAGTTTTAGTATGATTCTTTTAAAGTTCCCCATTTCACACCCATATACATCCATAACCTACCGACTACAATAAATAGTGAAACAGAGAGCCTTCCTAATACAAATACTCTTAGCTTTCTAACTTTCCTTCATAGTATCACCCATTGTAAAAGAATGATAGAATCCCAAATAAGAACCCAGCCAACTGAAAGATGCTAGAAAGGTACATGTTTCACAATTGTACAACTGCTTGACAATATGGGCTGAACTACCTATATAGGCACCATGTAAATATGTAGCAAATGACAGAACTTAAAGCCCATTGTTTTTACAAGATATTAAGCATATGCATGGTAAACAAAAAAAGACATGAATGCAGCACCTGTTGTGTGTTGACGTCAACTCCAGATAACCAACAGCCAAATCCAGGATGTGAATGGTACCATCCAACCACCATTTCAGGTCTGATAACAAACAGAAGAAGAATCAGTGAAGCCAGATAAACTGTTAATATTGTAGAATATAAAGCAACATCTAAAACTGAGGCTGGACATATAATTAATGTTATCCACAACACTTTTATATGAACACAGCCTTAAAAAACAATGTTACTAGAATAATATCACGACACGGCTATCAACATGGTTAATCACAAAGCACTACACTGATAGCCTCGAAACATATAACACACAAAATCATTTAAAAACATATAGCAATGTTTCAAATGCAAAATGTTAGCATTATGGAGATACACAAGGAACAGGGACCTAAATATAACTG
Organism: Chrysanthemum lavandulifolium; assembly: GCA_022545495.1. Taxonomy (NCBI): domain Eukaryota; kingdom Viridiplantae; phylum Streptophyta; class Magnoliopsida; order Asterales; family Asteraceae; genus Chrysanthemum; species Chrysanthemum lavandulifolium. Next base: position 234,556,489 of record CM040239.1, on the reverse strand, counting down.
ACAACATTCATGTAACACATAACAAGAAACTACTAGAAGAATACCAAAATGGGCAAATATTCGCAAGAAATAACATATTGCAATGTACAGACACACACAGGTCATAATAAATGGAAGTCTAACAAAGAGGGAGCTGGATAATATATAGAAAATTATATCATGTGAAACAACACAGCAAATTACTAAAAGAAAACTCTTAAGTATGGGAAAACATTGAGAATCAAACGCTTGGAGATAATTGCAATACCTAACTTCTGAAATGAAACATAAAACAATATTTCCAGCCTACAGAAACAGACAGAAAAAAGTAACTTTTGCAGGAGGACATGAGAACAAACTTTACTAGTACTTCGAATATATATTCTGTTCTTGAAATGTTCCACAAATCCATGAGTCAATATCATCATACTAAATGGAAGATCTCAAAACTTATGAAGTTATGAGACATTGCAACTCAAGCTCGTCTATCATGCCCTCAAAACCCCGTAATCAACATTCTACTTCAAATATCTTTATATAAATGTTTCATTACCATCATCCATCATGTTTAAGGTAAAAAAATATATATTCTCTATTAGATTGTGGCCATGAGGCCATATGAGCTTTTGGAACCCCCATCACCCAACACAGTGCCGAGTTGGTCATAACTTATAAGTATTTTCACCAGAGAGTAAAATATCCATGGTTCCTACGGTCCTACCCCTCTAGTGATATCCCTCTGTGCCAGTTCCACACCAATATCCTTTCAAGGAAAGCTTACCCAGTCCGAGTTTGTTCAATGATGGATTCGAACACATGGATTTAATTAGGGCAAAGGAAACACAAATGCCATATACAAGTGAAACACACTTTTGTCGGTGTATGAAAAGGTCATAATTATAACTCCTTAAAACGCTAGAATTCATCTTAAACAGTTCCCAAAAGACACTAGATCCATTCTAATTACTTAAAACCGAAACCTTTACACAACTACTAATTCCTCAAATCTAGTGACAAACAAATAATGGCAACAAAACTAATCACATAAACAAGAAAAACACCAACCTCCCAGTTTGTTTAAGCATATCAAGCATGTTAGTCTGGAAAACATGATCAACAGCTTCAACACTGACACCAGTCCCACTCTGCGGCATAGCAAACACATCGACAACACGAACCGTATACTCATCAACAAATTCACCAAGCATCAATCCCATAACTTCCATAGGCACACCAGCTCTCCCTACATACACCAACACGAGTGAAGGCTATAAATGAGTAACCTTTTCATAAGGGGGTGTTTGTTTAAGCTTATATGTGGCCTTATGAGCTTATTTGAGTTGGCTTATATTTCATTAGCCCCAATTTTCCGGCTTATTTTGAGACTTATATTAGTTTATCATATCATAATAAACTTATATAAGCCCACAAGTCTCAAAATAAGCAGGAAAATTGAGGCTTATGAAATATAAGCCGAAACACAAATAAGCTCATAAGCCCATATATAAGCTTAAACAAACACCACCTAAAAATGTATTCAATTATCTTGAACAGTATAAGTATATAAATATCTGTGGCTTAATAATAACCCAGATTAAAAAAATTATCAATTAAGTTATAGAAAAATTAAAAAAACGAAACCCTAGAAATAAAAAATACCGTGCTTAAGCATCTTCAACAGAGCAAGTGATGAGATGTAAACTTGCTCAGATGTATCTAGAGTGGGTGAATCTGGAGGCGCGTGACCTAACGCGCCACCACCACCAGCTAGCATTCTTTGAATTCTTTCCATCCCTGACATTAACTTTTTTTTTTACCGGAGTTTGGTTGGTTGTGTGAGTTTTCCGATCTGTGTTGGTTTGTTATAAGTTTTCTAGTTTTCTTTGGTAACAAGAAATTGTATAGGAGTGGGTGTTTCTTTTGGGTCCTTGTCTTTTGGTGGGTTTTATTTTTGGTCACTCAGGTTTTTTGGGTGTTTGGTGTGAGATTAGAGATGGCAATTTTCGACACGACATGATAAATGACACGAACCCAATATGAAATTAAACGGGTTTGGGTTGAGGTAAACAGGTTTGGGTCAAAAAAAGGTCAACCCTTCTAACCCGTTTAATAAGCGGGTCGTGTTTGGTTGAGATGTATTAAAATGTCGGCCGTTAACCGTTTAAGTATATAAGCCTTTAAAATAAAATATGTCTTGGGTTGGATTTAGATTAAATTTAATTTGTTATGTACTTAATATGAGTGAATTACGACTCAGATATCATTGATATTGTCGAATAGTTATTTATATGTTATTTTTGTCATTTTATAAATCCTTAATCATTTTTGTGTTTAAACTAATTAAATCGACAAACCATCAACCTTATTCATCGATTGTCCTATTTACTTTAACAAGTTAAAAGGGTCACAAACGGGTTATACATGTTATGCAGGTATGGGTTAGGTTTGAGTTTCTTGACACGATTAATAAATGAGTCATGTTTGGGTAATGGTTATATAAACTCACCAACCCGCTCACCCGAACAGTCAACACGAACACGACTCGATTGCCACCTCTATGTGTGATGGCCATAGGGTTTTGTTATAAGCTTATTTAGAGCTCTTATAACAACAACAACAATACCCAATTTCGTCAAAGTGGAGTATAGAGATCCGAGATGTAAACAATACACCCTATTCTAGAATAAAAGATTACATCTAAAAGACCCCAAGAAGTATATGTGGGCAAGCAAGCAGACAAAATGAAAAGTGTATGCGAGGAAAGAGAGAATGACATAAACGAAACATATAAAGCAAACACATACAAGTGAGTAAAGACATAAAACCCAAGGAATATGCAAGCCAAAATAAGGAAAAAATGCATTAGGGCACATAAGATCAAATTTTACTGATTTAAGAAAAAGAAGCAAAACACATAAAACCATCAAATTTATAAGCATTAAGAAATGAAAAAGCATACCATAGTAGGTTATATAGTTGAGCTTATATGAGTGGTTTTGATAAACTCCAATTTTGTGGCTTTTTAAAAAGGGTGGGCTTATATTAAGAAAAAAAAAGTTTTATACCCATATTTACAAATTACATCTTTTATGCTCATATATTTTTTTTTTTTTGTTATGTGGAACCATAAAGGGGGTGAATACGGTCTTTTCGACTAGCTTGAAGTTTACAAACTTTTAGTCTCAAAGATCACCAAGTGGTTATACAACAATAATAACAATTGATACAGGTTTTCTGACTAGGTTTTAATATTTATAAAGTCTCGTTTACTTATGGTCCACCTTTGCACTCATGGACAGTGTACCCGGTCGTGTGTAGTGTAGTAATCGGTAAAACCAAGGTCGTCCCAAGAGCTATGTGAGAAGATTCTAATTAAGTCTATGTGTCACTAGTTTTAATTGTTTTTAAGATTGAAATGATTAATTAACTAGAAAACAATAAATAAAATGCGAAAAGTAAATAGTGGTTGTGATCAATGGGGGTAAAGTGTGCTAACCTAGTTACTCATCCTATCATGTTATGTTCACGCTTTACTACTTCCAATCGTTTCAAGTGGGGTTTTAAGTCGCTAGGACAACATTTGGTCAGTTCGTCCTAACCTATCAGCAAATGCTTCCACCGGAGATCAAGCTACTACCCTTGAAAGTCCAGCTGTTTTTAGTCCCCTAAGCCAAGTCATTAAGTTCCTCTACATGCAAGATTCATAACAATTAGTGCCCGGGCGCTAGCATCTTAGACACTCATCCCTAACTTCTTAAGTTCATCCAAACGGCATGTGATCATTTGTTCAGTTCACACAAGCGAAGAAGGGTCATCAGTTGGTCAATTCTTACCCTTCCCACTCAATCTACCTACTTAGGGTCAGTTGGTCAATTCTTCTAAGCAACTAGACACTACTGCCATTCAAAACTACCAACGCTAGGGTAGCTACCAATGAATTATGCATGCATACACTAGAAAAAATTATACGGAAGCATGCAAACGTAAACAAAACAATTAAGGAATCATAACTTGGCTAGCACCAAAGGTGCTTAGCCGATCATATTAAACGAAACCAAAGATTCAATGTTTGACATAATGAAATACATGAATCGAAAGTAAAAGAGAAAACAATCGCCAAAGCTTATCGTTAGGGAGTGATTTCTCCCTTGGAGATGGCTCCGTATGCTCTTCAAGATCTGCCTTTCGACCCTTCTTGACATTCTCTGCTTTTTGGTGTAAAGTGAATGATGTAAAATACAGAAATTAGGGCTTGTATTTATAGGCACGGTCTAGTTACGGCGTAACTTGAGTTGAGAGTTACGACGTAACCTCAATAATTCCATAATAATTCTCTCGTTAAGCTGGTTATGGCGTAACACATGGAATGAGTTACTGTTGGGTTTTAGGTTCCTTGAATCAAGAATTATTCTAAGTACTGGAACCACGGACAGAATTGATATAACCACGGACAGAAGATTGTAACCACGGATGATGACAAACCACGACTAGTAGTATTGTGTAACTACTGATAGATTATTGTAACCACTGCTAGTCTTGTAATAGTCGGTTTAGTATTATGTATTAGATAAATATGGAAAGATATTTCTCTTGTAGGTTACGTATTGTATAATGTAAAGGACTCCTTAGCCTATAAAAGGAGGTCCTAGGTTAGATTAGATATCATGATGTTTTATATCTAAGGTCGATACACTTCAAGGTTGCAAAACCCTAATACTGTAAGAGTATTCGTATTAATAAATAATATTGAGGTGTTGAATGTTTACTGTTCTTCTTCTTAAGATTAAGTGTTAAATTCCGCGTAATACTTAATAAGCTTTTATTCTAAGTCAGTTTCTATATTAGATCGTTTGCTCAACTAATATTGAGGTGTTGAATGTTTACTGTTCTTCTTCTTAAGATTAAGTGTTAAATTCCGCGTAATACTTAATAAGCTTTTATTCTAAGTCAGTTTCTATATTAGATCGTTTGCTCAACTGGGATCAACAGTTACGCCGTATCTACAATACAGGTTACATTTGGTATAATTACGCCGTAATCATTGGTAGGAGTTACGGCGTATCTGATGGCGGCGTGGAACATTCTTTGACCTAATTGGTTACGGCGTAATCCTTAGTTGGGAGTTACGGCGTAATTTGATGCTGAGTTGGTCTTCTGAAGTCACGCGCTAGTTACGGCGTAATGTGAGAGATGGAATTTGTCACACCCCCAAAATATCGCAGCGGAACGATAGTGTCATTGGGGTATGACGTCATAGCACAAAGTATGGATAAAGAAAACGACCTCTATAATGAGACGTTTTAAAGAGTTTACCATTCGATTAAATAAGTTAAAGTTTACAACACATGAGATTCCAAAGTTTGACAATACATAAAGGTTTACAAAACATGTCGAATGGTAATAGATAAAACACTAGACTCCAATGTATGCCATGAGACCCAAAAGCTCCATGAAATGCTATCGCCTTATGACCGAGATAAATATGCTAAAAGTGTCAACACAAAGGTTGGTGAGTTCATAAGTTTGTGATAAAACGATCCGAAATACTTTGAGAAATGTTCACACAAAGAAAGGCATTGTGAATCCACTCGGTTCAAGTTCCGCCCATACAAAACTTGCAACCTCGTGTGTTCACAACCCATTGCCTAAAATAGAATGACAATCATGAATATGCGCATTAAGGTAGTTAAAAGTATAAATGTCACCACAAGGGTCTTCCAACAACTCGTGTTGGGATGTATCCATAAAATGGCCTTCCAACATATAAATATTGGGATGTTTGTAAATTAATAGCCTTCCAACAACTTAATTTGGAGCCACTAATTCTTGTATGTTTGTAAATTAATAGCCTTCCAACAACTTAATTTGGAGCCACTAATTCTTGTATGTTTGTAAATTAATAGCCTTCCAACAACTTAATTTGGAGCCACTAATTCTTGTATGTTTGTTCCAAATATGCATATGAAATCAAGTATAACCCAATCAAGTATATAACGCAATCAAGTGTAAAGTATAAGTAATGTTGTTTGGCAAAAGAGTTTAAATGTTTGGATAAATAAGCATATATCTCACCCCAAATAGTTTATAGGAATTTAAATGAGTAAAAGCGGGGTATGAACTCACCTGGTATGATTGATATGCTAACAAAATGAAGTGCACTAAAATGAGGCTCGGAAACTATCCGCGACCTAAAATGAATGTCATGACTTGAGTTATGATATGTTGTCGTGAATGCGTGATAGTGTGATACAATGTTGTGCATGCAACTCCATATGATATCCATACCACTTGTATGCGTTTGGAAATAATGTTTATCGTCAAAATATGTTTATGACATCCCGTCATATTATAAAATACTTTACAAGTATTTACGTTGAAATGATATCCCACGATAGTCATTTAATGATTTATTGTGAAATTATAACTTTTAAATCAGTAAAATAATGTCGTTGAAATTTTCATGAAAATGACTAAAATGGCCTTGAAAAGTTAGTCGTAAAATGGTGCACGTCGAGTGTTAGGAAATGAACTCAACGGTTTTGGGAAGCTTGTATCATTATCTCAAAGTTTTAGTGTTTAAGTTTCCATCCTAGAGGTCTCGATCACCAAGAAAAATATAGGTTAAGTATTGTACTTTAGCCCAAAAGTATAGTTTAAAGGATGGTTTTCGGCAAAGTTTGAGTGACTATATGTTATTCGTTACAACTCCGCTCAACAAACGGTTGGACATTTTGGAAAATATGCTAGGCGAACTTACTTTTACTAGAAGACATCACGTTATAAAAGTTTTACATCATTGTTAAAACGTCCGCCAACATGGTCCTTTAGTTGCCGTAGTATGTTTGTAATAAAGAATATATTAATTTTCCTAATAGAATAAAGTTACGGCAACTTGGTTTATCGCGTGTAATTTAATCGTTACAAGTCCGTTTTCTACGTTTTCTACATCCTTAGATTCGTGTCAAAGTATACTAATATATTTTTGATAAGTCGACACAATTTATAAAGCTTAAGACTCATTTTTGACTCGTAAAGAGTGACATTTTCATGCTGAAATTTCTGAAATTAATAGTTTTCTTCGTCAAACTTGAAAAATTCATAACTTCTTCGTTATAGCTCCGTTTTAATCCGTTCAAGCGGCCACGTTTTCGTTTTAAAGTGTATTTTCTAATTATCTAGCCCAAAAATATTTATCTACTGTCGGATTTCCCAGAATTAAAAATATGGACAGACCTTATTCAAAATGTGTCGAAATGAGTTTTTCTCGTGCCAAACCTATTCTAACCCATTCAAAACAACTCCGGAGCTATTCTAATCCTACCATACACCTTCTTAGGGTGTCATGGTTTCCTAGACATCACCAAAACTAATATATAACAAGGAATAATTATAGGATGACTTATATATATTCATAACTCTTGAAAATCATTGAAAAAGTGGTACAACATCATATGGCTTGCATGTTTTTGGCTCAAATATGATGAAATGAATATGAAATGAATATGTAAGATGAAAAATAAACATGAGATGCTTACAAGAATACTTAATGAGGTTTAAGAACAAAAGGGTTTTTCCTAATCAATTGAGGTTTGTATTGCAAAACCTATGCAACAAATGATACTAGTGTATATAAAAACTTGTCTTGAAAACTTGGAAATGATTCTCCTCTTGATCCTTGGCTGCGAAATTTTAGAGAGAAAAGAGAAGGAATTTTGATCTTGTTTTGTTTACAAATGAAAGAATGAAGTGAAAGTAGTATAATACTATACTTTAAGTTAGGATATTTTGGCAATTTGAATGAGTCATCCCCCATTGTCGACATGTATAAAAGAAAAGGGTCAAGTTGTAGTTTGTATAAATTAAATGTATAAGTATAATAAAATGTAAGTTACTTGAAGACTTGTGGTAAATTGTGTACCCATTTGAATATTTAAGGTAGCGTTAGATAAAATAAATTTTCACGGTCAAGATAAAATATATTGAGGTCATAAAATTAGAAAAATACATTTCTTGAAAGATTTGAGTGAATAAATATTTATCGGGTTGAATTTAAGAAAACCGTCGTAATTTATATAAACATAACAATTTGTATACTGAAATAAATTTAAAACACCGGTAAACTAATAATAATATTTTATAGACTTAATATGAGTATAAAAATATATTGTGATTAATTTTTGGAAGTATCGTATCAATTGTTCAAAATAATGTTTACGCGATAACGTTTATTTAATATGAAATTATGCGTTTAATGTGAAATGCAAAACTATGCATGAGCTAATATGATGAATGTAGAGTTTAAGAAATGACCAAAAATTGAGAATTGACATTCTTCCCATGTCAGAGGAATCACGTCCTCGTGATTCAATCGATGATACTATGGTTCGAACCTCGACAAGGGTTCTAAAAGTTTATGCTTGTGTATGGTCTGTATGATTATGTTAATGCTCATGCATATGAGTTACTCGTCCCACAAGGTGCGTTCCGTGCTATCGTGAGCAATTCCGTCCTAAATACATGCTTTCTTATGATTAGGCTCGATGAGACAAGCTTTCCCATTCTCAAGCAAAATTTTTAAAAGACTTTTGGTAACCGATTTTACTTAATCCCACAACTCATCAAACAAGAACTGTCATACGATTAGGCTAAATCGGTTTAGGTAACGACTTGTTTCTAGCTCGATCTTTGCAACTCATCAAACAAGAACTCGCTCGGATCAAACCGGAAACAAGTGGTTTGAAGAAAATCTTTTGAAAATTTGGCTTGATTACGGAATTGCTTACACATATGAGACTACTACTCCTTCATTGCATGATTCTTCCTGAATTAGACATAGGTGATCAGGCTATGTATAATTTAGGAGTAACTATGCAATGCTTGGACTAATCGACTCATATGATGTTTGGTGTTGAGTCATAAGTCCGCATGTATAAAGAATGTCACTTATAATGATATGATGAGATGCTATGATGATGTAGTTATAGTCTAGGGTCAATGATGCAACCTAGTTCTCTATAACCGATGCTCTGATACCAATCTGTCACACCCCCAAAATATTGCAGCGGAACGATAGTGTCATTGGGGTATGACGTCATAGTACAAAGTATGGATAAAGAAAACGACCTCTATAATGAGACGTTTTAAAGAGTTTACCATTCGATTAAATAAGTTAAAGTTTACAACACATGAGATTCCAAAGTTTGACAATACATAAAGGTTTACAAAACATGTCGAATGGTAATAGATAAAACACTAGACTCAATGTATGCCATGAGACCCAAAAGCTCCATGAAATGCTATCGCCTTATGACCCGAGATAAATATGCTAAAAAGTGTCAACACAAAGGTTGGTGAGTTCATAAGTTTGTGATAAAACGATCCGAAATACTTTGAGAATGTTCACACAAGAAAGGCATTGTGAATCCACTCGCCCAAGTTCCGCCCATACAAAACTTGCAACCTGTGTGTTCACAACCCATTGCCTAAAATAGAATGACAATCATGAATATGCGCATTAAGGTAGTTAAAAGTATAAATGTCACCACAAGGGTCTTCCAACAACTCGTGTTGGGATGTATCCATAAAAATGGCCTTCCAACATATAAATATTGGGATGTTTGTAAATTAATAGCCTTCCAACAACTTAATTTGGAGCCACTAATTCTTGTATGTTTGTAAATTAATAGCCTTCCAACAACTTAATTTGGAGCCACTAATTCTTGTATGTTTGTAAATTAATAGCCTTCCAACAACTTAATTTGGAGCCACTAATTCTTGTATGTTTGTTCCAAATATGCATATGAAATCAAGTATAACCCAATCAAGTATATAACGCAATCAAGTGTAAAGTATAAGTAATGTTGTTTGGCAAAAGAGTTTAAATGTTTGGATAAATAAGCATATATCTCACCCCAAATAGTTTATAGGAATTTAAATGAGTAAAAGCGGGGTATGAACTCACCTGGTATGATTGATATGCTAACAAAATGAAGTGCACTAAAATGAGGCTCGGAAACTATCCGCGACCTAAAATGAATGTCATGACTTGAGTTATGATATGTTGTCGTGAATGCGTGATAGTGTGATACAATGTTGTGCATGCAACTCCATATGATATCCATACCACTTGTACGTTTTGGAAATAATGTTTATCGTCAAAATATGTTTATGACATCCCGTCATATTATAAAATACTTTACAAGTATTTACGTTGAAATGATATCCCACGATAGTCATTTAATGATTTATTGTGAAATTATAACTTTTCGTCGTAAAATAATGTCGTTGAAATTTTCATGAAAATGACTAAAATGGCCTTGAAAAGTTAGTCGTAAAATGGTGCACGTCGAGTGTTAGGAAATGAACTCAACGGTTTTGGGAAGCTTGTATCATTATCTCAAAGTTTTAGTGTTTAAGTTTCCATCCTAGAGGTCTCGATCACCAAGAAAATATAGGTTAAGTATTGTACTTTAGCCCAAAAGTATAGTTTAAAGGATAGTTTTCGCAAAGTTTGAGTGACTATATGTTATTCGTTACAACTCCGCTCAACAAACGGTTGGACATTTTGGAAAATATGCTAGGCGAACTTACTTTTACTAGAAGACATCACGTTATAAAAAGTTCTACATCATTGTTAAAAACGTCCGCCAACATGGTCCTTTAGTTGCCGTAGTATGTTTGTAATAAAGAATATATTAATTTTCCTAATAGAATAAAGTTACGGCAACTTGGTTTATCGCGTGTAATTTAATCGTTACAAGTCTGTTTTCTACGTTTTCTACATCCTTAGATTCGTGTCAAAGTATACTAATATATTTTTGATAAGTCGACACAATTTATAAAGCTTAAGACTCATTTTGACTCGTAAGAGTGACATTTTCATCTTGAAATTTCGAAATTAATAGTTTTCTTCGTCAAATTTGAAAAATTCATAACTTCTTCGTTATAGCTCCGTTTTAATCCGTTCAAGCGGCCACGTTTTCGTTTTAAAGTGTATTTTCTAATTATCTAGCCCAAAAATATTTATCTACTGTCGGATTTTCCCAGAATTAAAAATGTGGACATACCTTATTCAAAATGTGTCGAAATGAGTTTTTCTCGCGCCAAACCTATTCTAACCCATTCAAAACAACTCCGGAGCTATTCTAATCCTACCATACACCTTCTTAGGGTGTCATGGTTTCCTAGACATCACCAAAACTAATATATAACAAGGAATAATTATAGGATGACTTATATATATTCATAACTCTTGAAAATCATTGAAAAAGTGGTACAACATCATATGGCTTGCATGTTTTGGCTCAAATATGATGAAATGAATATGAAATGAATATGTAAGATGAAAAATAAACATGAGATGCTTACAAGAATACTTGATGAGGTTTAAGAACAAAAGGGTTTTTCCTAATCAATTGAGGTTTGTATTGCAAAACCTATGCAACAAATGATACTAGTGTATATAAAAACTTGTCTTGAAAACTTGGAAATGATTCTCCTCTTGATCCTTGGCTGCCGAAATTTTAGAGAGAAAAGAGAAGGAATTTTGATCTTGTTTTGTTTACAAATGAAAGAATGAAGTGAAAGTAGTATAATACTATACTTTAAGTTAGGATATTTTTGGCAATTTGAATGAGTCATCCCCCATTGTCGACATGTATAAAAGAAAAGGGTCAAGTTGTAGTTTGTATAAATTAAATGTATAAGTATAATAAAATGTAAGTTACTTGAAGACTTGTGGTAAATTGTGTACCCATTTGAATATTTAAGGTAGCGTTAGATAAAATAAATTTTCACGGGTCAAGATAAAATATATTGAGGTCATAAAAATTAGAAAAAATACATTTCTTGAAAGATTTGAGTGAATAAATATTTATCGGGTTGAATTTAAGAAAACCGTCGTAATTTATATAAACATAACAATTTGTATACGAAATAAATTTAAAACACCGGGTAAACTAATAATAATATTTTTATAGACTTAATATGAGTATAAAAATATATTGTGATTAATTTTTGGAAGTATCGTATCAATTGTTCAAAATAATGTTTACGCGATAACGTTTATTTAATATGAAATTATGCGTTTAATGTGAAATGCAAAACTATGCATGAGCTAATATGATGAATGTAGAGTTTAAGAAATGACCAAAAATTGAGAATTGTGACAGAATTACGCCGTAGCTTCTTCACAATAGGCATACTATCATAAATCTCTTAAGAAAATATCCAAATCCGCGTCTCATTAGCTCCAATGCTCGTAATTTACCTGAAAGTAAAATATAAAGGAAAACAAGCGTAAATCCATATAAATGATATAAAATACGAGCATTATCGAGGGAAATTGACACTTAATATTCAGGCTTATTTGATGTTATCAACAATCACAAGCACAATATATTGCGAGTAAATAACACCATGATTAATATTGGTTCGCCTGCCTGTTGGGCTAAAGTGGGAGATGTTCAACTCACTGGTCTAGAACTCATACGTGAAAAAACGGAGAAAATTGTACAAATCAAAAACCGACTACAAGCATCAAGAGATCGGCAGAAAAGTTATGCCGATGTACAACACAAACCTTTGGAATTCCAAGTCGGAGATAAGGTTATGTTGAATGTTTCGCTTTGGAAAGGAATCATACGGTTCGGTAAACGTGGAAAACTAAACTCAAGATACATTAAACCATTCAAAATTCTAGCAAGAGTTGGTCCAATGGCATACAAACTTAAGCTTCCGCCAGATCTCAGCAGTTTGCATCCCACATTTCATGTATCTAACCTAAAGAAATGTTTATCAGAAGAATCACTTGATATCCCTGTGGAAAACTAGAAGGGGGGGTTGAATAGTTTTACCAATTTAAAACTTCCTTTTAAATATTTAGATCGACTTATGTCAATCTATTTGGTTGTTTATGTTGGATGTTGATAGATAGATATATAAACGTGTAATGAAAGATAAAGAGTAAGAAGCACATCACCACGACACAAGTTATTTATAGTGGTTCGGCTACAAGGACACCTTCCTTGCCCTACTCCACTCCCCGAGTCACCTACTCGAGAGTTCGTAAACACTACACCAACTCCTTATGGCGGAGAAGCCTTCACAACGTCGCTTAACCTTTTTCCGGTACAAAGCTAAATACCGAGTTCCTTCACACCAAGGCGAACCACACCTAACACAACGTCGCTTACCCTTTATACGTTGCTAGGCTAACCACCGAGTTCTTTCACACCAAAGAGAACTAATCCTATCACAACGTCGCCAACCCTTTATTAGGTACTAGGCTAAGCACCTAGTTCCATTACTGTGGAGGAACTACTACCCTTCACAACACAACACCTAATATCAAGGAGATCCACTCCTTGTTACAATACCATCAAGGATATCACCATCCTTGGAAATAAACAATTACTTATATGTATAACGATGCACCTCATCGATTATACGACCTAGGCATTCTTCCCAAATGCGACTCGATTTGATTCTTCGGCATCCTTCACTAATGCCTTAGACACAACGCTTGGCACCCTTTACTAATGCCTTCGTCTTGACACCTTTAGCATTCTTCACTAATGCTTTGACACGGATGATGAGCACCTTTCACTAATGCTTTCATCTTGACACTTTCGGCATTCTTCACTAATGCCTTCAACCCAACATCTATGGAGAAAGTAAGAACTATCAACAAGAGAACCTTAGTTATCTTGATGATGACGAAGCATGGCAACTCATGGACTTGAGCTTGCTCGTCTTCAAGAAGTGGTGATCTTGCCTTTAAGAGGAACCTAGAAGATCACACAAAAACAAAAGACAAACTACATAGATCACTTGGATATGAGGTTAGAGGGTTATAATACTTGGGGAAGTATGTATGTAAAGTGGTGAGTAGAAAGGAAGAAATGGCTCTCTATTTATAGAGAAAACTCTCTACTGTTCCCCGGATCCCACGGATCCCTACCACAAGGGATCCGGCTAGCACAAAGCCAGGGATCCGTGGGCAGCCCTCTTGCCCATGGGTATTTTTGGTTATGGGTCATGGGTTATGGGTTGATCCATGGTTTTCTTTCTAGATACAATGTATCTTAAGGATACAATGAACTTGGTTAAGTGGTATATATAAAACCATGGGTTATGGGTCAATACCATTTGCTAGTTTTTACCCATTTTAGTATTTACATGTTTTTACCCATTTTAGTATACTTAGTTTAAGTATATGCTAACCCAATATGTAAACACTAGTTGTTGTACATATGTATCATAAAATCACTTATACTTGTTTTAGTGTTTTATGTGAAAACGTAAGTGTGTTAGGAAACTATTAACTCAAACTATTTACGTATTCTATTTGTTTCGTTAAAATGATTTTACGTTTATTATCGACAAAATATTAGAAGATCGTAAAATATAAATAAACGTTTTTACGGCTTATTTGTATTAACAATCTCCCCTTTTGTTGATGACAAAACATAAAATTATTTTAAGGAAAAGCTAAAATTGTAAAAGTTTGAATTTGTAGTTTTACTTTCTTCTCCCTTTTGTTAAAACAAAAGTGTTAAAAGAAACTAACACAATTTTATATATAAAAAATATGTAAAAATATAAAGAGAGCAAGTGACGGAATGGTACTCGTCTTAACTCTCCCTTGACGAGTCCATCCTTTGAAAGGGCGTCGAGGACATGACGTAGAATAAACTAATTGTGTTTGCAATTATGTTTGCAAATGGTTCGCCTAAGTGACGAGAACGTGCTCCCTTGAAGATTGCAAAGTTGCAATGGGGTGTCATGAAGTATAGTCCAAAATCGGATTAAGTTGCAAATGTTTTTGCAATTTCGTTTGACACAAAGCTCCCCCTAGCTTTATGGTGTCAAAATCTTCATGTGTTATTTTGAAAATCTACAAAGTAAAGGTTAGAAAACAAGAGTATAGTGCATAATTTCCTGCAAATAAAACTCAAGTTAGTAGAAATTTGTGCTTCTGATCCACGGATCCCGCGGTTCCCTTCTTGGAGGGATCCAGCTAGGCATTTTGTAGGGATCCGGCTATCTGGTGACAGTTTCTTCAGCAGTGAAGATGTGTCAAACAATGCTAGTGTGGAGATAATATATGTGTGCAATAAAGAGCACAACGCATAAAATAATCAAAGCATATAAATGTTCATTCAATAAAACAAGAGATAACCAAACAAATCTCTAAAACTAAGAGAATGAACTAGGACATACAAGTACCACTAAATACTAACTAGTTACTAGACTTAAAATGCTACAATGTGCATAAGTCTAGGGATGAGTGGACTTGTTGATTTGATCCAACTTTGCAAGAAGATGATTAAACATGAAATGTATCTCATTTCGTGCTTCTTGAACAAGTCCTTGAGTGTTTAGACAATTTGGACAATTATTGTCTTGGTTTGAACCCGGAGGGAAATGGATATTTTGAGGAGGCTCAATGTGTGTTTGCGGGTCTTTATTTTGAGAAGTAGGAAGAGGTTCTAAAAATAAGGGTGGTAATGGAACTTCTTCCATATGATCAAGGTTGTTCCTTGTCTCCCATGATGGGCTAGTTGGTGTTGTAGGTGGTTCCCTATTTAACGAAAAGGTTGGTGAATGAGAGTTTCTTTGTGGTGAATGAAATAATGAATAGATGTTTGGGTGAGGGAGAGGCTCATTCAAGGAATGTAGACCATGCTCAATGAATGATGGTTTTGATGGCTTGCTAGAACTAGTCAAGTTTGGTTTTGAGCTAGAGGATCCTTTCTCTAGTCCGAAAGGTTTGATACTAATCCTTCCTGCCTCTTGGCCTTTGTTGGATGAGTTTGATGGGATGGGGTTCTAGTATCATTATCTCTAGTGGGGATGTTTCGATGGAAGATATTTCATGGATCATTTGACCCTTTCTTTTGGTTGATCCTAAGGTTGTGGAGTTGTTGCTAAGAGTCTTAGTCATGGTGATGATGATGCTAATGTGAGCTTCTAATTGTTGAGTTTTGAAAGGTGAGTGAGGATGGTGCCTTAAACCTAAGGTTGTTTGGTTTATAAAGGATAATTTGAATTAGGAAATTAAATTCTTGGCCACTTAGAGGACTAAGCATGCTCTTGAGGTTTTGATCAACTCTAGGAGGATAATTAATGAATGCTAAAAGTGGTTAGAGAACCAAAAGGTGACTTGAATTTGAATATGGAAGCTGATTTATGCTTTCAGATCTCACGGATCCTCTCGGCGAGGATCCGCTCGTTAAAGACCGTGGATCCGGCTATCGACATGTGGTTTGGGTGAAATCATTATGCTTTTGTAAGGTTTATTATTAATGGATTTCGAGGTTTTGACTTAATTTTGAAGTCTTTAGCTGTTGGATATCTTAAATCCTCAATCATAACAAGTAATGGTGCTTAATGATGGTTTTTGCCAAGAAAATTGACCTTGGGTAGTCTAACTATATGTTTGACAAGGATTCCATTTAATTTGATGTGGAGAAATGGTGATAACAAGTCCTAGAAGTCAGATGATGTCCTAAGAGGAATTTACTAAAATCTTTAAAAATAAAAGAAATGAAAAACTAATTTTGAGCCTAATTTTGAGTCAAAGATGATTTGAAATCAATTTGCTAAAATTGAAGGATATACCAAACTAAGTGCTATCCGACGTGATAGATAATGTGTGAGTGTTGGAGCGAATTATGGTGAGTTTTGACTAGTTGATAAATCAAAATACTTGAAAATATATCCTAGATAAGCTATGGATGAGAGTGAGGTTTTCAACTATTTGAGGAAGACTTAGTTGGCTCTAGTATCTTATGTTTGACTTGTGTGAGGTGATCTAGTAGACTATTTTGATGTAGGCAAATCAGACATTTATCGGATGCCACGGATCCCGCGGTTCCCTTATGGGAGGGATCCGCTAGTTCAAATCTTGGGATCCGACAAGAATCGGATCGAGAGCTTTCGAAATGTGCAACTTTGCACTTTTATAGTAAATGCTTCTCCTAGTTATTTCTATGGGGACTAAATGCAAGAACACAACTAATATCAAAGTAAGAAGAGCTAAAATTCCTAGAATGAGTGGCGACGACCACTTAAGAGGTCGTAAAATCTCATTTTCCAAATACCTAAGTTTGGATTGTTTAGTGCCAAGATATGGCAATACCTACATACTACGAGCATAGTTTAAAGTGTTTACAAACCATTGTTTGAAATTGTTCATCATACATTTGAGTCCTAAGACCTTACCTTTCTTCTCCTCCTTCACTTCTTCACCCGTCCTCAACTCTTTATCAAACTATCTTCACTTCTTCTTCCTCAAGAAATTGGCGAAGCATTTGAAGATTCCCTTGGTTTGTTGCCATTCGGGTGATTCATTAGGGATGTTTGGCAATTGGTTAATGTAGTCCAAGGGGTCAAGATCGATATTTTCGAGTGGGTTGCTACTACTCCCTTCACCTTCTCATTGCCTCTCCCTTTTGTCCGAGGAATCCGTGGGTGGGTGTGGCCTCTTGCCTTCCACCATAAACCTTGTTTTTCTACCCTCGGTTAATGGTACCATAACCTTATTGCAAAAGCTATGATCAAAGGATTGTGGAGAAGGGTCTAATGCAAAGATGAATTTGGCAAGATGGGTTAGAAGCATTGCATACGGAAGCACCATCTTGTCCATCCTTCTTACACTTGCCATTCTCTTGACCATGTAGTAGGCAAGGTTAAACCGAGTATTGGTCACTAGGCAATAAATCATGAAGCTTAGACATGCGTTGGGGTGGTTCTTGTTTCCTACTATGCACACCACATTTTCTCTTATCACATCTTCCCATTTCTTATACAATCCATACATTTCCGAAAGCTCCATTTGAAAAGGATCCCTATAGATCACTTTTGACTTCCTTGTGACTCTTGATGGTGATGCTCTTGGCATGAACACGGTGTCTCTCACCGTGGTTGCTTCCGGGATCAAGGTGTTGTAGATATCATGATTATCAACCATTGTGTGTAGTTGTTCCAAAGACCATTCATTGGAGTACATACAAACGCCTTGATATGGAACCCCTATAATTCTTCCAAACCCTATAAGTGAAAGACTAAACTCTCACTCATTGATGGTGAATTCAATTGAGATGGACCCATCATCATTTCTAATTATACCCATTGTCTTGTAGAACTCAAGCACAAAGACCGGGCAAATTTGCTCGTTTATATCCAATAAACAATCAAACCCAATAGTTCCAAATACTTCCCTTATGTCGGTATTTGCAAGAAATGATGGATCAACAACTCTACCTTCATGAAAGCGTCTCCTTTCAAGCAACTTAAAGGCTTTCCTATCGTCCAGACTTAATCCATTTTTCCTATGGTACATGGGTATGTAGTGAGCGGTGTCTTGGTAATCTTGTTGCTTGTTGCTTGGCATGATGTTCCTAAATAATACAACCACAATGTGGTGTTAATTGTGAATAGTAGCCTAGAGGGTTTGATCACAATTTTGCTCTCATCATCTTTGTTAAGTTCAAGAAATGTGTTTAATTTGTATTGACAATGCTAATTCTTTGATTTAGATTATCTTAAAAAACAATGTGGTGACAAATTATGATAAACCCATTTGAACCCAACTCTTAAAGATGAAGAAATTGTAATCTTTAGAAATCAAGGAATTAAATTAACAATGTAGTGAAGATAGTACTTACACAAGTGATTGTTAAACTTGAGAGGAATGATCAAATTGCTCCTATGAACAGTACCTGGGTTTTTGTTCGTGAGTCTTTGAGGTGAGTATTATTGTGGAACATCCATAGTGATCATTCTTGAGCATATCGCCTTACGTTGCACGGATCCCGCGGATCCCTCTCATATGGGATCCGGCTAGTATAAACTTAGGGATCCGGCATGACAGCAAAAGTCAGCTCAACAATTCCTTGATAACTTTGGTTTGGGAGTTCTAAAACGTCTAGTGTTTTGGTGTTAAGGTTCTAAAACTTGTGGTTTGAGGTTTTGATGATTTAATACTATTCCTATTAAACGAGGTTCCCTTTTTAAGAATTGGTCTTAATTCTTGAGAAGCTTTTCAAACATTATAATAAAATCCCATTTTATCATAATATAAGAAGTTTCACATGGATATTTATTGAAATAGATGAAGTGTCAATAAATCCTTTGTGGTGAATAATGATTGGGGTTATTGAATAACCAATATATCATTATTACGAGTTGGTAATGTAGTCTATACAAATAAGTCGAAAAATACTATTTAGATGATGACTATAATATGAATAACTACTAGAACAATTACTAATACATCATGCAACTAAGATTTTAATAATAACAATAAAGGTAAGTAATTAAAGATCATACCTTTGCCAAATATTCATTTTAAGAAAAGAAATATTTAGATGTTTTGTGATCTTCTTGGAATCTCCAGATTTATGTTGTAAGAATACTAAACATTCTTTTTGCGAAAACAAATATTTAGATAAATTCTTTTATGATCTTCATGGTAACTCCAAATCCAAGTATGGATAATGCTTAAGAGAAAAAAAAAATGTTAGAGCATTTTATCATTGTCCAACAATAAACAATATAATGATTTTTAAAATATGACAAAAATAATCCTTCTTTGTAGTTTTCAAACATACATGGATCGTATCAAGTTTTTAAAGTACAACATACTCTAAGAAACTTGGTAACGAGGCTTTGATGCCAATTGTGGAAAACTAGAAGGGGGGTTGAATAGTTTTACCAATTTAAAACTTCCTTTTAAATATTTAGATCGACTTATGTCAATCTATTTGGTTGTTTATGTTGGACGTTGATAGATAGATATATAAACGCGTAATGAAAGATAACGAGTAAGAAGCACATCACCACGACACAAGTTATTTATAGTGGTTCGGCTACAAGGATACCTTTCTTGCCCTACTCCATTCCCCGAGTCACCTACTCGAGAGTTCATAAACACTACACCAACTCCTTATGGCGGAGAAGCCTTCACAACGTCGCTTAACCTTTTTCCGGTACAAAGCTAAATACCGAGTTCCTTCACACCAAGGCGAACCACACCTAACACAACGTCGCCTACCCTTTATACGGTGCTAGGCTAACCACCGAGTTCTTTCACACCAAGGATAACTAATCCTATCACAACGTCGCCTACCCTTTATTAGGTACTAGGCTAAGCACCTAGTTCCATTACTATGGAGGAACTACTACCCTTCACAACACAACACCTAACATCAATGAGATCCACTCCTTGTTACAATACCATCAAGGATATCACCATCCTTGGAAATAAACAATTAATTATATGTATAACGATGCACCTCATCGATTATACGACCTAGGCATTCTTCCCAAATGCGACTCGATTTGATTCTTCGACATCCTTCACTAATGCCTTAGACACAACGCTTGGCACCCTTCACTAATGCCTTCGTCTTGACACCTTAAGCATTCTTCACTAATGCTTTGACACGGATGATGAGCACCTTTCACTAATGCTTTCATCTTGACACTTTCGGCATTCTTCACTAATGCCTTCAACCCAACATCTATGGAGAAAGTAAGAACTATCAACAAGAGAACCTTAGTTATCTTGATGATGACGAAGCATGGCAACTCATGGACTTGAGCTTGCTCGTCTTCAAGAAGTGGTGATCTTGCCTTTAAGAGGAACCTAGAAGATCACACAAAAACAAAAGACAAACTACATAGATCACTTGGATATGAGGTTAGAGGTTATAATACTTGGGAAGTATGTATGTAAAGTGGTGAGTAGAAAGGAAGAAATGGCTCTCATTTATAGAAAATTCTCTCATCGTTCCCGGATCCCACGGATCCCTACCACAAGGGATCCGGCTAGCGCAAATCCAGGGATCCGTGGAACGCTCCTCTTTGCCCATGGGTATTTTTGGTTATGGGTTGATCCATGGTTTTCTTTCTAGATATAATGTATCTTAAGGATACAATGAACTTGGTTAAGTGGTATATATAAAACCATGGGTTATGGGTCAATACCATTTGCTAGTTTTTACCCATTTTAGTATTTACATGTTTTTACCCATTTTAGTATACTTAGTTTAAGTATATGCTAACCCAATATGTAAACACTAGTTGTTGTACATATGTATCATAAAATCACTTATACTTGTTTTAGTGTTTTATGTGAAAATGTAAGTGTGTTAGGAAACTATTAACTCAAACTATTTACGTATTCTATTTGTTTCGTTAAAATAATTTTACGTTTGTTATCGATAAAACATTAGAAGATCGTAAAATATAAATAAACGTTTTTACGGCTTATTTGTAATAACAATCCCGATCGAAGAAATCCAACTCAACGACGATCTACATTTCATCGAAGTATCTGTAAAAATCATGGCCTGAGAGGTCAAAAGGTTAAAGTAAATCCGAATACCAATCGTTAAAGTTCGTTGGAACTCATGACTAGGTCCAGAATACACATGGGAAAGAGAAGACCAGATACGTCAAAAGTATCCACATCTTTTTCCCAACAATGCTTCGACGTCTAACGCAAATTAAATCCCAGAACGGGATTTCCTTAAGGGGTATGTACTGCAACCTTTATCAATTTATGATGTCATTAATTGATTATTTACGTCTTAATATTTTTGTTTCAAGTATATTTATTTTTACGAGTAGTCAGATAAGCTCACACTCGTGCGTTCGTTAAATTTGAACCAAACATGAGCAATAACCACTCTATACATTTCTAAACCTTTTATATTATTTTCATGACATAAAGTGTGTTTCAGGCATGTCAGATCATTTTTATAATTTACATTACTTTTATTAAGAATCGGTGTCGCCAAACGCGATTTAACACTCCCGGATTAACTTTTTTTTTCCATTTTCACGTAAACTTCGTACGTTTTATGTTTTACGCGTATTTAACCTAGGTTTTTAAGTTTTAACGATGTTTACGCGTTCTGTTAAACTTATAACTCATTTAATATAATTTTATAGATTATATTGATCATTTTTAACATTTCTTATAAGTTTTATATTTTTACGATACCCGGTTTTAAGTTTCGTGATTTAAATACTTAACGATAGTAATTACTGGGACCAAAAGACACTCCGTAAAACTAGACATTATAAATAAAAAAAACTACATAGTCATCCCATTATTACATAGTGGTCGACATATGTAGTTAGTCACCAAGTCATGTGGCTAGGTGATAACACTTGGTGCATAAGATCATTACATGTGTTATAATGATTAGGCTAGTAAACAAAATATCCTAATCTTTAACCTCCTCATGATCTTATAAAGAAAACAACTCATTTCCTCTCTTTTATCCTCCAAAAACCGTCCATCATATAAATCCATACCATCTTCATCTTTGATTTTTGATTAACAAGTTTCACATCACCCTTGAATATATTGTTAATCTATACCTAAATCAAGTGTCAACTCATTCATTCCATGGATCATTTTCAAGCTACACAAGGGTCATCTTCTTGAAGAGATTATAAGTTTGCTTTAAAGTATTCCTGGAAAGCTATCAAGGATTTTCAAGAGTTGGTTAAATAGTTTTGGAAGCTAGGGTTCTGATGAGGTTTAAATCCATGGAATTTAAAATTTAGATAAAAAATATATGGATTTAGGTCTATTTCTCTCAGTCTTTTTTATGGGCAGAAGTCAAAAAAATGATACCCGATGATTGAATCAAAAATGTTTTCACCAAAAGTGTCAAAATCTGAGTAACCGTTTTGAAACGAGTAAAAACTCATAATTTTTGCATATAACCAACTGTTGGTCAATAAATAGAAGTTGTAATTAACATCCTAACTTAAACGTGCCGAAAACCGTGTGGAAAACTAGAAGGGGGGGTTGAATAGTTTTACCGATTAAAACTCGGTTTTAAACTATTTAGATCGACTTATGTCAATCTATTTAAACATGTGTGTTGGATGTTGATAGACAAGCATATATAAATATGTAATGAAAAGATAAAGAGTAAAAACCACAAAACCACAACGCGAGTATTTATAGTGGTTCGGCTACAAGGACACCTTCCTTGCCCTACTCCACTCCCCGAGTCACCTACTCGAGAGTTCCTAAACACTACACGACACCAACTCCTTATGGCGGAGAAGCCTTCACAACGTTGCCTACTCTTTATCCGGTACAAGGCTAGATACCGGGTTCTTTCACGAAGTAGAACCAAACCTATCACAACGTCGCCTACCCTTTATCCGGTACTAGGCTAGATACCGAGTTCCATTACAATGGAGGAACTACTACCCAACACTACACAAATGCTATCTCTAAGGAAATCCTCTCCTTATGACAATATCAACAAGGATATTAATATCCTTTGACCCAATACACATCTATCTTGTACATCAAACACACCATATCGAATGTACACCTTAGGCACCTTTCACTAATGCCTTTGACTCAACTTCTAGGCACCCTTCACTAATGCCTTTAGCCTTGACTTCTAAGCACCTTTCACTAGTGCTTTCAATATAGACGTTCAACACCTTTCACTAATGTCTTCGTGTTGACCCTTTAGACATCTTTCACTAATGTCTTCGACACTACACTTCTAATGGAATGGAAGAGAACTATCAACAAGAGAACCTCAGTAGTCTTGATGATGATGGAGCATGGCAACTCATGGACTTGAGCTTGCTCGACTTCAAAAGATGGTGATCTCGCCTTTAAGAGGAACCTAGAGAATCACACGAAAACAAAACTACATACAAAGATCACTTGGATATGTGGTTAGAGAGTTTACAACTCAAAGAGAAAATATATGAGAAAGGGGTAAGTGACAATGAAGAAATGACTCACTATTTATAGAGGAAAAAGTGCTACTGTTCCACGGATCCCTCACTTGAGGGATCCGTCTAGTGTAATCTTGGGGATCCGTGAGACGCTCCTCTTTGCCCATGGGTTTTGGGTCATGGGTTTTGGGTCATGGATCATGGGTTCTAGACTTTAGACCATGGGTATCCAAGTAGATACAATGTATCTACAAGATGCAATGTATCTACAAGATGCAATGCATCTAGTCCATAGGTCATGGGTTAAAACCATGGGTCATGGATAATATCCATATATGACTTATGCATGATGTCATGCAATGGGTAATGGGTTATGCCCCATGGGTATGGGTCATGGACTTTGGGTTATACCCAACTACATTCAATGTATTTAGTCAATGGGTCAAATACTTAAACTTCTACCCATTGTATTACCCATTATGATATATACTAGTTATGTATATATTTGCCCAATATGTAAACACTAGTTGTTGTACATATGTATTACTAAATCATAAAACCACTTTTACTTGTTTAGTGTTTTATGTGAAAACGTAAGTGTGTTAGTAAACTATTGGCTCAAACCATTTACGTATTTTATTTGTTTCGTTAAAATGATTTTACGTTTGTTATCAACCAAACATTAGAAGATCGTAAAATATAAATAAACGTTTTACAGCTTATTTTTATTAACAATCTCCCCCTTTTTGTTGATGACAAAACATAAAATAATTTTAAGGAAAAACTAAAATTCTTAAAACTTTGAATTTAATTTTTACTTTCTTCTCCCCCTTTTTGTCGAAACAAAAAGAGCTTCGAAGAGAAATTAACACATTGTTTTTAAGAAAAAACATGTAAAAGAAAAAAGATAATGTGAGAAAGTAGAGAGCAAGTGACGAGAATTGTTCTCGTATTAACTTCCCCTTGACGAGTCCATCCCTTTGTGTGGGCGTCAAGCAAAAAGAAATACTAAACTAGTTTATTTGCAACTATGTTTGCAAAAGAGTTCGTCTATGTGACGAATATGCTCCCCCTTGATGATTGCAACTTTGCAAAAGGACGTCATGAAATGTAATCCTAATGAGAATTATATTCAAATGATTTTGCAGTGTATTGCTTTGACACAAAGCTCCCTCTAACTTAGGGTGTCAAAGTCTTCATGTGTATATTGAAAATCTACAAAACAAAGGTTAGAAATCAAGTATATAATGCATAATTTTCTGCAAATAAGACTCAAGTTAGTAGAAAACTAATCTTATGTTGCACGGATCCTACCGTTTCCTCCTTGGAGGGATCCGTCTAGGAAAGACGTAGGGATCCGTCTGACTGTAAACAAAATATAGCAAAGGTAATGTAACAAGTGATGTTATCATCAAAATGAGATATGTATTAGATCAACAAGCATATATACTCAGGACAATGTGACAAATATCATGTAATTTCATTTAATAAAACTAGAGATATGATGTACATGACTCTAAAAACTAAGAAAATGAATAATACATGACTTTGGATTACTAGACTATCTAAGTCTCGCTTGATACTAGGACACCACTTGAATCCTCTAGCTCAAGTTTGTTTAGGTTTGATCTCGTCGAAACGTTCGAGGAGGTGATAAAACATGAAACATTGATCTTCACGTACTTCATGTATCAAACTTTCAACATGTTTACAATGATAACAATCTTTGTCATGGCTCGGTAGTGGTGGTGGTAGAAAGGAAATGTCTTGATGTGAAGGATTAAGTGAAGAGGGTTAAGGAGCCTCAAAAGAAGGAGGGATTGGCGGAGGCACATTCGAGGATGGTTCAACTAAGAATGATGGTGGTGCTAGAGAGGTGTCAACTTCCGTGTGGTCGGGTGGTTGACTTTGATGATTTCTCATAATCCAAAAGGGATTATTTGATGGTGACGGAGAAAAAGAAGCAGGAGCTAGTGTTGACTCAACACCTTGATTTTGTTCCACTATTCCTCCTAAGGAGGAGAATGTTGGAGGTGGTGGAGGATGGGATGGCCTAGGAGGTAAATCCTCTAGATTGTAGAGGTGTGGTGATGAGAGTGGGGTGGTGAATGATAGGGCTCAAGGCACCAAGGGTGATGGTTTAGTGGAAATGGGGTTGTTTAGTTTAGGAGGTATGGTGGTGTTTGGCATTGGTAGTTTTGTGGGAACAATCCTTTTGGGGATTGGTTTTATAGGTGGAGGGGAGATCCTACTATTTGTGGATTTAACGGGAGATGATTCGGTTGAGGAAATTTCGTGTACAACACGAGCAATTTTCTTGGGTGGTTCTTTGGTGGATGAGTTACCACTAGGGGCTTTCCTCATGATGAGATGATTAAAAGAGGTTTTTAAAGGTTTCTAAGTGCTAGGGATGAGGATGTAGATGATGACATTAGGATTCTTAACAAGGTAGTTTATATAGAAAAGGATTTGGCAAGTGCATTCAAGACTTAAGCCACTAAGATCCTTTGGAATGTGATGATTAGCATGCACAAGAGTCAACTTCAGATTTGTACTGATCTAGGGACTTAATTAAGATGAGATGGAGTGTTCAAGTTAGCAAGATGAGCTTGAAATGATTGTTTTAGCTAGAGTTAACATGAATCATCACCGGATCCCACGGTTCCTCCAATGAGGATCCGTCTAGGCTAATCCTAGGGATCCCAGACTCGTGCCTAAGAAAAGAGAAAATGATGTTTGTGAAGTCTAATACCTATACCTCCTTGAGTGTTTCAGTCTTCCTAAGTGTCTTAAATGAAAGAGTGCTTAAATGATCAAGGGCAATGAGTGATGTAGCTAATGATTGCTTTTTATGGAAGAAAAATGGAACTTTTATGAGTACCAATGAATGACCAAGAATGACACTAGAAAATTTTGAAGTGTCAAGTGGAGCTAACTGATCTTAAAGACCAGATAGTAACTTAATATAATTATGGAAAATATCTTAAAAGTTATAGAAAATGGAAAAACTATAATTTGACCCATTTTGAGGTTAGGATGACTAAAATCAATTTGCTAAAATTGATGGATCTACAAAACTAGATGTATTGATATGTGAGAGATGATGTGTGAGTGTAATAGCAGAAGAGTAATGAGTTTTGGTGAGACGATAGATCGAAAAACGCCTTGAGTGTGATCTTGAGTGAGTTATGAGTGAGTATGAAGCTTTACTAAGCTTGAGAAAGACTTGATTGATCCTAAGGCACTATGTTTAGCTAGTGTGAAGTGATCTAACGACATGGTTTGAAGTATAAGGACTGCAACTGCATTTCTGTTTGCCCGGATCCCATGGTTCCCTAAGTGGAGGGATCCGTCTAGCACAAACTGAGGGATCCGTCACTTGCAAAACAATACCTTTACAAAAGGTATGCAAGGGTTGCACAATGCACCATATTTCAAAGCTAGTGTTTAAGAAGTTTGAACGATAGCATAGTCGAGACATCAAATGTTAAATGTTTTATTTCATGAGAGAAATTACATTACAATGATAAAGCATGATTGCTAAGGTTTGACCCTATTTTGAAAAGAAACTAAGTTTCTTGAGTGTTTTTGCTAGATGGATCATCAAACAATTGATGAGTATTTGTCGATTCAGGGATGAAGAAAGTCTTCATGAGGGATGTGTTTAGAGTTTCCATCATCTTATTCACAAGTACGTACAACGGACTTTGAAATTGAGGGATATGATATGATGATAAAGGTGTGTCAAGAACATTCCATAAGGGATTAGTTTGTTCTTAGAGCCTTGAAGGTTTACAATTTGCCTTGCGAAGAAATAGGCGAGATTGTATGGTTGTTGTGTTAGCAAACAATACATTATGTGAGCACAACAAGCGGGAAGGATTTCGATTTCTAAGACTCCAAACATTTTCACGTGGGATGAGCGAGAGGCTTGTACTCTTCTCGGATATCCGTGTATAAATAATGTTTGGATCGGTAATAGGTCGAGGTTTGCATAACATGCGAGTCAAGTCTTGAGGGGAAGGTATGTGTGAACAATATGGACTATTTTCTTCACGATAGTTGAAGAGAGAATCAAGAGACCAATCTTCAGTGAAGGCACATTGTCCATGATTTGGAATTTGGAGAATGTGAGCAAATTGCTCAAGGGTTAAAACAAACTTTTTGTTTTTGATCCAAAACCAAAGAGATAGAGATCGATCCTCATTACGAACGAGTTCGACTTGACGGAAGAATTCCAATAAAAACCTCGGACAGATTTTCTCGTTAATTCCGAGAAGACATTCCAATCCTATGGTTCGGAAAGAGGTATTGATACCTTCTTCGTATTGTAGAGGAGTGTCGACAATACGTCCTTCATGGAAGTGACGAGTTTCGAGATTATTGAACCCACGGACATGATTGCCAGGTGTGTTGGGCTCAAGAGAGATGTTAGGAATGTAAACATAAGTGAGTGAAAAGTCGAACTCATACTCATGAGACATGACGAGACCTATGGAAGTGAAGAAAATGATGGGACTCGTTAAAGCACAAAGGATGATCACCTTGTTAGACTATTAGTATTAGGATTAGTATTTGGCCCATTGTATATTAGGCCCGTTATGTATCCTATATAATCTTGATGTACCAAACATTATTATTGATTCAATATACGCAAACTTACATGGTATCAGTGCACCAAGCATACTGAGATTGATATTCATTTTGTTTGTGATTTGGTTGCTACTAGTCAAGTTCGAGTTCTGCATGTTCCTTCTCGATTTCAAGATCTCGATATTTTTACCAAGGGTTACCATCGCCTTGTTTCTCGAGTTTCGTGACGACTGAGTGTTCGGTCTCCTCCCGCTCAAACTGCGGGGGAGTGTTAGACTATTAGTATTAGGATTAGTATTTGGCCCATTGTATATTAGGCCCGTTATGTATCCTATATAATCTTGATGTACCAAACATTATTATTGATTCAATATACGCAAACTTATATACCTAACGTTTTTACTAGATATTTATTAACAATGACAATTAACTCACTTAGTATTTTAACAATCTAGTGGGGTATTCCCTTTTTTTTGGATGAAAGCAGTTTTTATATTGCATGAGAAACTGTCTTCCAGAATGACGGTTCTCACGGTTCCCTTCCATGAGGGATCCGACTAGTAGAACTACAGGGATCCGTGGATCTGTAGTGACAGAAAAAGGGTTTTGATAAAAACATAGGTTTTTGCATCTTATAGTTTTATACCAAGATATGTATATTAGCCAACATTTACTTTTAGCATGGATTATCGGTTTATAACGTATCTCAAGACCAAAAATACGAGAGATATAAAGTAAAAGAAATGACAAACACATTATGAAAAATAAAATAGATAAACTAGAACATTAGTAATATTTCATTTCAATACTAAGAACGATACAAAGGATTGTGTATATAACACCAATGTAGATACACAAAGTACATGTCTCCATAAGAAAACTTAATCATGGGGAACACGAGAGAGATGAGTGTCAAGACGATGAGTACGAAGGCGATGTAAACCATGATGATGAAGATCTTTCTTGGTTTTGGTTTGAGATGAGATGAGATGAGAAGGAAGATGAAGTTTTGAATGAGAGGTAATTTTTGAAAGTGGAAGATTTGAAAAATGAGGGTTTGGTGGAGTGAACGATCGGAAGGGATATTTATTAGGAAGGAGGAATTTTTAAGATTTGTGTTTTGTTTTATTATTAGAAATATATGATTTTTGGATTAAGTGAAATAAGACACAAATTTTATAAACCTAGACTTTAGACGAAAGAGTAACACGTATGCACGAAAAGTTTCCTAACGAAGCTACGTGTAATATATGAGTATGTGAAAAGATAATCATATAAATTCCTATGTAAGCATACTTATTATTTAAGCTAATGTTATTTAGAGATAAGTGAGAAATCATACCTCTAATGCACTTAAGAGTGTCTTTACTAATGACAAAACAAATGTCAGTTGACAACTCCGGTTCCTTCGTGTTTAAAATACCTTCTTAGGGAAGGTATTCTTGTTACCAAGCAATTCTCATGGCTTGATAAGTATGAGATTTAACTAAGAAACATGACAAGGAAGGTTAGTGCAATTTAGTAAGAGAAAAAATGTTGTCATCTAATCAACATCCTACAAAAGTGTTTTAAAAACATGGTGTTTGTTTTTGTAAAAGACATTCTTTGTAGTTTTCAATTAAACATGGATCGTATCAAGTTTTTAAAGTACAACATACTCAAAGAAACTTGGTAACGAAGCTCTGTTGCCAATTGTGGAAAACTAGAAGGGGGGGTTGAATAGTTTTACCGATTAAAACTTGGTTTTAAACTATTTAGATAGACTTATGTCAATCTATTTAAACATGTGTGTTGGATGTTGATAGACAAGTATATATAAATATGTAATGAAAAGATAAAGAGTAAGAAGCACAAAACCACAACGCGAGTATTTATAGTGGTTCGGCTACAATGACACCTTCCTTGCCCTACTCCACTCCCCGAGTCACCTACTCGAGAGTTCGTAAACACTACACGACACCAACTCCTTATGGCGGAGAACCCTTCACAACGTTTCCTACTCTTTATCCGGTACAAGGCTAGATACCGGGTTCTTCCACGAGGTAGAACTAAACCTATCACAACGTCGCCTACCCTTTATCCGGTACTAGGCTAGATACCGAGGTCCATTACAATGGAGGAACTACTACCCAACACTACACAAATCCTATCTCTAAGGAGATCCTCTCCTTATGACAAGATCAACAAGGACATCAATATCCTTTGACCCAATACACATCTATCTTTTACATCGAACACACCATATCGAATGTACACCTTAGGCACCTTTCACTAATGCCTTTGACTCGACTTCTAGGCACCCTTCACTAATGCCTTATGACTTGACTTCTAGGCACCTTTCATTAATGCCTTTAGCCTTGACTTCTAAGCACCTTTCACTAGTGCTTTCAATATAGACGTTCGACACCTTTTACCAATGTCTTCGTCTTGACCCTTTAGACATCTTTCACTAATGTCTTTGACACTACACTTCTAATAGAATGGAAGAGAACTATCAACAAGAGAACCTCAGTAGTCTTGATGATGACGGAGCATGGCAACTCATGGACTTGAGCTTGCTCGACTTCAAAAGATGGTGATCTCGCCTTTAAGAGGAACCTAGAGAATCACACGAAAACAAAACTACATACAAAGATCACTTGGATATGTGGTTAGAGAGTTTAAAACTCAAAGATAAAATATATGAGAAAGGGGTAAGTGACAATGAAGAAATGGCTCACTATTTATAGAGGAAAAAGTGCTACTGTTCCACGGATCCCACGGATCCCTCACTTGAGGGATCCGTCCAGTGTAATCCTGGGGATCCGTGGGACGTTCCTCTTTGCCCATGGGTTTTGGGTCATGGGTCCTAGACTTTGGACCATGGGTATCCAAGTAGATACAATGTATCTACAAGATGCAATGCATCTAGTCAATGGGTCATGGGTTAAAACTATGGGTCATGGATAATATCCATATATGACTTATGCATGATGTCATGCAATGGGTTATGAGTTATGCCCCATGGGAATGGGTCATGGACTTTGGGTTATACCCAACTACATTCAATGTATTTAGTCAATGGGTCAAATACTTAAACTTCTACCCATTGTATTACCCATTATGATATATACTAGTTATGTATATATTTTCCTAATATGTAAACACTAGTTGTTGTACATATGTATTACTAAATCATAAAACCACTTTTACTTGTTTAGTGTTTTATGTGAAAACATAAGTGT
Organism: Chrysanthemum lavandulifolium; assembly: GCA_022545495.1. Taxonomy (NCBI): domain Eukaryota; kingdom Viridiplantae; phylum Streptophyta; class Magnoliopsida; order Asterales; family Asteraceae; genus Chrysanthemum; species Chrysanthemum lavandulifolium. Next base: position 234,524,957 of record CM040239.1, on the reverse strand, counting down.
GTTAGTAAACTATTGGCTTAAACCATTTACATATTTTATTTGTTTCGTTAAAATGATTTTACGTTTCTTTTCGACAAAACATTAGAAGATCGTAAAATATAAATAAATATTTTTACTGCTTATTTGTATTAACAAACCGGGCATATAACAGAGTCGTATAGACCTAGTTATAGCCATTTTCGCAAGACTGTAACCAAAAGCATGCCGATTTAAGGACAAAATGGTAATTTTACTTTAGTTAAGTAATTTTAGAGACCGTGGGACCCACAAATCTGTACAGCTTAATTTCCGAATATATAAGAATCAAATCATAAATCTTTACGAGTTAGAAATAACAGATAAATTAAGACGTGAAAACTAGAATTTATAAAAAACCGAAACATGACAATTATTATTTTTGGCCAAATTTCCGAACTTGAAATCATACCAAAATTTTCAGATTTTGTCTATAACTTATAAATATCATTTTCTTAAAATAAAATCATTCACTTAACTTTCGGAGTAGTGTTTTACGAATGACGAGAATTATGACCGTTTTGATCATTTTCACGACTTATAACTTACGTAACACACCAAACTTGTCCAAAACCATTATCGGAACATAACCAATTTATTTCATAAATTACATAAACATATTAAACTCTTATGTCATAAATATATATGTACCAATTATATATTTTACATACTATGTAACATGTTAGTACAAAATTTCATGTGAGGGGCTTCATCTAGGTAAACGTATTGACGAGTTTCTAGATTTACAATTTAAAGTGTCCTACCTCCTCGAGCATTTACTGCATGACCTCTGAATTACGATATCCCTAAAAATGGTACGATATTAACTATAAAAATGACCTAAACTCGATTACTAAATAACATATAAATTAGAAACCGTGAATAGTTTTAAAGTGTCAAAACTAAATCTAAACACTTGCTTTAGTTTACAAACGATATATACCCAAGTATAATTAATGTAATAACTGTATAAAGCATGCTAGGTTAAATACAAATTTTATTCTAGAACCTAAGACGTGCAATTATGTTTATAGGTTATCGTTAGAGCTCTCGACTTCTCGATACACTATATTGCATCATATCCTATTGCTGATCACTACGGTGAGTTCATAGCCCCATTTTCTATCGTTTAACCGTTTTATAAACCCTTGGGGGAGATACATGTTATATTTACTCGAACACAAAAGCTTTGAACAGTATGCTTATCTGAATGTTTTATTGGCACTAAGTACCACTATTGCTATGCGTAATTCCCTATATCATGAAACCATTATCCACTAGATGTAGTGAGCGCAAATAATGTGAATAGGCCCATTGGAATTGATCAATCCCATTTGTATTGACCAGTCAGGCAAACAAACGCACTCTATTTGAGATACACTAGGTATATCGGCAAAATACCTACTAGGGCCACTGTTACTATTTTTAATATCAATTTCTATATACGTTAACGCTTTGGTTGTCATGAGCTTAGTGCAATATAAACTGTTTTGTTTTCAAACTATGAGTGTATGATAATGTAACCTACAATGAAATTCTTGGGTTCAACTGATTAATTATAAACCTATGGATTTCACTCAACATTTGTGTTGACGTTTTAAGCATGTTTATCTCAGGTCTATAAGGTACACGGCTGGCACGGAGAAGCGCGGATATTTAAGAAGGCTTTAAATTTTGTATTATCATTCGACAAACTTATTTATGTAATATGTAACCGTGATACTACTGGGACCTCTCTTTTAAACTCTAATATTTGAATGATAAATGTTTTAAAATGACTCAATTATAGTTCCTTTTCTATTGTTATAACTGTTATACCATGAAGTAACACCTAGTTTGAATTATGCTGCTATCATGAAATTGGGGGTGTTATAGGAGTGTTATTTGAATTCGAATATAAATGAAGAAGGTTGTGAGTATGTGTGAGTGGTGTGTGTTTGTGTGCGTGTGTATTTCAAATTTAGATAATAAGTATTTGTGAGGAAGACAAAAGGATGTATAGTTGGCATACAAGAGAATGTTGTAGTGTAGGAGACACAAGTACAATAAGTACTAAAGGGTGTAAGGGAATGTTTCTGAAATAACGAGATAACTTCCCGCTTTAGTTCGCAAATTACCAGTGAGTGTTAAAAAGTGATCATTTTACTTTTTTCAACAAAATTAATTGGTTTTGTGGGTTACTACATGTTGTAGTGTGCGGGATAACTTCCCAAAACAATTATTTAAGCTCACGTATGCTTAAATTTCACAGTTAGGTAATACTAAATTTACATTTATTATTAAAATATTGAGTAGAAAATTACCATGTGTCACACTCCAGCATTTCCATCACCGCCATCAGATATGAAAAGCTCATCGACACTAGCTTCCAATTCCCTCTCTGAGCGAGCGGGCGCAAAGGGAAGGAGTGGAACCATCCGACCAAAAGTAGCATCTAAGAGCTTTGGTTCCCCTTCGAACCGCTCCCTCTCAACAACTTTTACCTTGGTAGGATCCGCGACATTGATAAAAGCAAACAAGTCCATCACTACACAAAGAAAGGAGCAAGTTAAAAGCAAATTCCAAAGCAACAAAACAACGAACACATATGTACAAGATAACAAACACCCACCCACTTCGTCGTCGTAAACAAATTCATGATAAGTATCCTCATCCAAAGGGTAGTAACGACTTATACCAACCCAACAGAAGAATGATTCCGAAAATTTCCAGAACGGAGAAGGATGGGCGGCAAGGGTAGCATAATCATTCGCATTAAACTCGTCAGCCTTACGAGTAGAATCTTTAATGACATTGTTATTGGTATGCCACGAAAAAAAAAAGCATGGCAGGCAAAATCGTTGTGACAAATCGTAATTTCAGGTCATTTTACAAACTTTGAACTATTCATCGGTTACTATTCATCATTTTACTATTCATCGTTTTTGAAGTCGATATGATATTCTGAGAACGTATTTTAAAATTTTACTATTCATGAAACACTATTCATTCCCGGTGAAAAAACACTATTCATGATTCACTATTCATCATTTTACGTAAACTAGGTTTACGAGTATCAAATTCGCGTAACCGTAAGGGTTTAGCTGCGAATTCATGAAAAATCATCGAGGACATTTCATATAGACTAGATTTAGTCTACATATCATTAGTAACGTCATCGTCATATTAGTTCATGCATGGATTTGCATTTTTCATTAAACGTATAAATTCCTATTAAATAAACGCTATCGCGTAATCATTTATTTTGAACATTTGATCCGACACTTCCAAAAATTATCTTGATATATTTTTATACTCATTTTAATACTATAAAAATTATATTATTAGTTTACCCGATGTTTTAAATTTATTTTGTATATAAATTGTTATCTATATATATTTACGACGGTTTTCGTAACTACTACTCGATAATTATTATTTCACTCAATTCTTGTAAGAAATGTATTTTTATAATTTTTACGACTTCGATATATTTTATTTTTTTCCGTTAAATTTTATTTCTAGCTAACGCTACCCTAAATACTTAATTATACATACAACTTATCTATATTACTTACACAATATTACATTAATACATTAAAATTCACCACTCTTGTCTTTGTTTTATACATGTCGACCAAATACATGACTCAACACCAAATTTGACATAAAAATCTTAACTAGCTACTACACATCTACTATACTAGACTTTCACTTGTTTTAATTTTAATTATATTCTATGTTAACACATACTAGCACATATCTTTTGGTGAAAAAAAAATATATATCACTCTCCCCATTTTCTCTTGTATAAACCGGCCAAGGAAGAAGAGCAACAAGGAAGCCAAAATTTTCAAGGATCAAACTATTTTATACACTCTAGTTCTAGTATACTCTTAATTAAGGTTTTGAAATAAAAACCTAGGGTATTTAGGAAAAACCTTGTTCTAAAAACCTCATCACTACACTAGTAAGCATTTCATGATCATTTTTAATCTTCCATATTCATTCTTTGGTTATTTTTATCATGCTTGAAGAAAACATGCAAGTTATATGAGTATCTATATCACTTTTAATGTTTTTAGTACTTATAATTAGTATATACCATCCTATAATTAATCCCTTGAAACATATCATTTTTGATGATGTTTAGGAACCCATGACACCCTAAGAAGGTGTATGATAGGTTTAGAATAACTTTGGTGTTTATTTGAAGTGGTTAGAATAAGTATTACGCGAGAAAAATCAATTTCGACAACTATAAAATAAGGTCTGATCATTTTTGCTAAGTCTGGAAATTTCGACAGTTTACAAAATATTTTGGGCTAGATATTCAGAAAATATACTTTAAAACGAAACGTGGTCGCTTGAACGGGTTAAAGCGGAGTTATAACGAAGAAGTTATGATATTTTCAAGTTTAACGACGAAAACTATATTTTTCGGAAAAAAACATCTTGTCCAGTTTTAAGGGTCAAAAATAAGTCTTAAGCGTTATCTAAATGAGTCGATTTATCGAAAAAATATTTTAGTATACTTTAATACGAAGCTAAGGACATATAAAACGTAGAAAACGGACTTATAACGACTAAGTTATTCACATTTTAAACAAGGTTATCATAACTTTTTATACAAGTATAAAACACTTATATATTTTCCTATTAGACAAAAATTATTGTCGCGAGTGACCATGTTGAGAGTCGTTTTTAACATCGATAGAATACTTTTGAGAAAACGATGTCTTCTAGTAAAAGTAAGTTCACATAGCCTATTTTCCAAAATGTTCAACCGTTCGTCAAACAGAGTTGTAACGAATAAAATACGGTCACTCAAACTTTGCCGAAAATTACCCTTAAACAATATTTTTGGTACAAGTACCCTACTTCACTTATGTTTTTCTCCATGATCGAGACCTCTATGATAAAAATAGGGGTGGAAACGAGCCGAGCCGAGCTTGAGCCTGCCAGAGCTCGAGCTCGGCTCGTTTATATGTTAGAAAGCTCGAGCTCGGCTCGTTTCGAGCTAGAGCTCGAGCTCGGCTCGTTTCGAGCCTTAAGATTTGAGCTCGAGCTCGGCTCGTGTTATGATATAAAAAGCTCGAGCTCGGCTCGGGCTCGACTCGTTTATGATGCGCTTATATAAAGCTTGAGATCGGCTCGAGCTCGAGCTCGATACAACATCAACAATCACAGATCTTTTTGTTTAGATGAGACAAATAACAAAACAACAGCCATCAGCAAGATCTAAAAACCATCAACCAAATGCCAAGATCTAGACACAGTCACGCAACCAAAAACCCATCTCCATCCAACCTCATGTTTACTACAAGAGACAATCATACTACTCTAATACAACCACTTGAAAAGAAAAGAAAATAGATCTCAGTTTGTGTTTCAAAGTGATTATAACAATCTATAATAGATATAAATCATAGATCTTTTTAGAAGAAAACTTATTTTAATATTCGAACCTTTAAAAGAAAAGAACAAAACCATGATGTTTCATTCTTTCTTTCGTTCATTTAGAGATAACACGATACCAGAACAACAAAATCACAAACCTACGTGAGACCTTCAATAAAATCTAGAAGTCGAAACTTTAAGCTAAATATTAAAAGGGTGCTTCTGTGGTTGGGTGCTCGTTGTAACAGAAAGAAAACAAGGAGATTTTATGGTTGTTTTTCATGTTTGAGTGGTAACAAAAGTTTGTGTTTGTGATTCAAGAATTAAACGGTTGATTTTTTTTTATGTGGTTTTAGGATAAGGATTTAGGAATATGAATGGACAAGAGTGTTTCAGTGTGAGGCTCGAGAAAATGGAGTAAAAAGTTAATTGTTTTGGGATTCTCAACTTGAATGCATAGACATACGTATTTTACATGTTATGTAGAAATATCTATTATATATAATAAAATAAGCTTTTGTACAAGTCTACTAAGCTACCAGCATTAAAAATTCGTTTAATGCACTTCCTTATTTAGCTACTATGTACAATACTTTTATGCAGGAGGTTTTGTAAATCAGTATTTTTGTAAATTTTGTAAATCAGTAAATACATTCAATACCCTCCATACATTCATAACCTCTCTCTCACACGCTCCATATACACACCTCCTGCATATCAAAACACGGTTCTTACAAATCAAAACAATCACTTCCAAAAATCAAAACACGCTCCTATTCAAACAATACAAATTGATAATATACGCTCCCATTCAAATTGATACAAATCACACATCTAAATCGTCTGATACATCATCCGGTTGGTTAGTGTTCTCATCTACCCATATTTTTATAGGGTTTTGATTTAAATCCTGTAGTATACCTGTTTTGACGTGTTGTTTTTTTCGATTTTAATCCAATTGTGTTTTAATTCAATTTATATATTTTTCTTTCATTAAGCTCAATTCAATTATGTTATAATTTATTTTTGTAGGTAGAATGTGATTGCGGAAGATTAACCAGGTTCGACAAGTTTTATCTTTTTTCATTCTTCAATTTAATTGTTAGTAGATGATATGGATCGATGAAAATGATTATTTGTAGTTTATGTTATGTGTGTTTTTTTATGCACACCAAATATTTGATAATTTTTTATTTATCTTTGTTTTCATTATTTCTTTAAAAATATGTTAAGCTTTGATTGATCTAAAGTTTTTTTGTTTGCTGTTTTTAATTGCAGGCATGCTATAGATTTAGTTCAAACTTTTAAGAATTTCGTAAATGTTTCAGGTTGTTTTATTTGTTTGTTTATTAAACGCATTTATTTTTTATATGTGTTGGTTTCTAAATCATGATTTGTTTTTTATTGATGAGATCTTATGCCTGTTTAGTGTTTGATGATATGTCTATGAACACAAAATGTGTCTATGATTAGTTTAATTGGGTTTGAAATGTGTCTACAAATGATAACTATTTGATGTATTATGTTTGCGTAATTGTTTGTAGGGACTTGAATAAGGGCTTAAAAAGGGACTTGAATAAGAGAATATTATTATTCCTCATGGCTCCCTGCAACTTAGCTCGAGATATGTGATTTAGGTACTCTACGGTAAAACGCCATTTTTCGTATTGACATAGTACTCAAAATATGTGATTTGGGTGTAGTAACTCTTATACCCTGTTTTATGTACAACAAATGTGGCAGTAAATTGTATTTTGTTGTTTCGACATGTTTATAGCATAAAGTTTTGAATTGTGTAGACTGATTTGTGCTGATGAGAAAAAGCTGCATACACCAGTGGTTATTACGTTCTTGAGAATAAAAGGGAAGTGTGTGCGGTTCGAAAGGTTCCATTGGGGTAAGTTCATATGGAATTACTTTATAGCACACAAGGTGTTCTATGAAATTAAACAAGAGATTTTGCTTATTAGGTTATTCCTTCCATATATATTTGACAATTTTTCTTATGGTGATGACCTAAAATATGCTAGACAACGACAAAGTTAAAACAGTTACAACCTGCACAGGCTTAAATTACGTCCTATAATAATCGGGTTCATGCGTAAAATTAAGCCTGCAAGTAAGGAAAATTCGAATATGTTTTTTTTTTCTTTTTTTTTACCAGTTTATGGTATATTATTCATTGGCTTTTAGTATTTGTTTTTCATATATGGTATGAATTTTGAAGTACTGAATCACTTAATTCTTTATCTATAGTTGGAGTCATGAGGTCAAGATGGGTACAAACATTATAAGGGATGTGCTTCCTGATCCGAACAACAATGCTAATGCACAGTTTCATACCCCCGAAAGGTTTTGACTCCTAAACTCTCTATGTGTTGTTGCTAAATTCTTTGGTCGGGTTAATGTCAAAATGGGATTTTTATGAACTCTCTACCAATGAGTTGATTAACTTATGTAGTTTATTAAAGTTATTTTATAAAGATTGAACCTTTATATCTTTTTTAGTTTGTTTACTAATTTTATGGTTTATTCTTGATATATAACGTTGTCCACATATGCAAAGTTTGAAATTTCGATCATTAAGACTTATTTGTTTGATGTGACAACCATATGGACTGAGTTGGTAATAGGCTAATATTTATTAACAACCGTCGTTTTGATGCTTGCCATTTTCGAGATTTTGCTTCAATTAGCAGGTTGCATTCCAATCCAAGTTCAATCATTTATTAGCACTTTTCCTACAGTATAGATATTGAACTTATATTTGTGCATGCACTTCCTTTTTTCTAACTATTTTAACATTGGAAAGAAACAGCAGGCAAGTAAAGAGCCCTTAATGACGCAAGTTGCATACTTGCAGGCATGAACACTGGCAATCAAGAATTGAGCTATGTAAACAACTCTTATGTTCAGGTACTTTTTTTGTCATCGTTCACTGAAATAATCTTAAACCGCAAACTCCAGGCCACTACAAATTACCACCTTATTTTAATGTGACTTGACCACGTTTGTATCGCAAAGTGGTAAACTGTTGGTTAATTTAACCAAAGGTATGAGGTTCAATATTAAGATAAGCAAGCTTGGTTTTCTTTGTTTACTAATTTTATGGTTTATTCTTGATATATAACGTTGTCCACATATGCAAAGTTTGAAATTTCGATCATTAAGACTTATTTGTTTGATGTGACAACCATATGGACTGAGTTGGTAATAGGCTAATATTTATTAACAACCGTCGTTTTGATGCTTGCCATTTTCGAGATTTTGCTTCAATTAGCAGGTTGCATTCCAATCCAAGTTCAATCATTTATTAGCACTTTTCCTACAGTATAGATATTGAACTTATATTTGTGCATGCACTTCTTTTTTCTAACTATTTTAACATTGGAAAGAAACTGCAGGCAAGTAAAGAGCCCTTAATGACGCAAGTTGCATACTTGCAGGCATGAACACTGGCAATCAAGAATTGAGCTATGTAAACAACTCTTATGTTCAGGTACTTTTTTTGTCATCGTTCACTGAAATAATCTTAAACCGCAAACTCCAGGCCACTACAAATTACCACCTTATTTTAATGTGACTTGACCACGTTTGTATCGCAAAGTGGTAAACTGTTGGTTAATTTAACCAAAGGTATGAGGTTCAATATTAAGATAAGCAAGCTTGGTTTTCATTGTTATTTTTTTGCTTTTTCTTTTTTCAGTTTCAAGTTATTTTATATAAACAATAAAGATGCATAAAATTGGAAAATAAAAAAGCAAAATAGTTATGAAATGTTTTAGTTTCAAAAATAATACTTCTGATAGATATATTAGAGGTGGCAGATTTAGATCAACTTCATGCGTACTTTAGTCTTTCACAACCATGGAACCTACAAAGGGCCACTCATGCTTTCGTTAAACCAAGGGTAAACATATATTCCTCTCAAACTGTACAATTTCAAATTTCAGTAAATAATAATAGATATTTGACATAATGTAACTTTACCGATCACTTATAGTTGATTCAGAAATATAGGAAGTAGCCTAAAAAATGTAGCAGGTTCATCATGGACGACTAAGTGAAGCGGAATATCGAAGATACTTTCAATGACTCTATTCTTGGTGTAGAGTCTTCGTCACATTAAACGAGTGTATCATAGTGATTTAAAGGTGGTTCTATTAGGTAAGGCTCTTAATCATCTAAAGCTCCCTCTTCACGAGTTCTCATCATTTTCTTTGTTATTACCCTTTTGCGACCTCTTATATCAAAAGGGTTGAAAGTCATTGTTAAATTATTCAAGTTTTGCGACCTCTTATATTCTATTACGTAGGGTTCTAATTTCACTTTTGTACATATAAGTGAAATGAGGCCAAACGGGTCAAAAGGGTTGAAATTGTTCTTAAATGATTAAGCCTCTTAAATCGCTCTTATATCGCTTCAAAACAATTAGATAATGTCAATAATTATTTATGATATATTAAAATCTGAAAAATACACATAGAATATGTTTGCAGGTTACCCAACGCGACCTGATGATCCCAACGTCTTATTGGTGTAACTATCCTTCATGTTGTTAGAGCCAACACTTTTGTCGTATGCACTTAGTTTCGTTCTTTTCCATTTTTTTCATCATTCTTTTTGTGATGATATGTAGGATTTTTAATTAATGCAATTTTCAGGCCGAAGTTTTGGGACATGATGTAAGAGATGTTAGTGTCTCGGTGCTCCTTCATTAATGAAGAAACCGAATACTTGACAAGCTTAGTCAAGATGGTGGAACGAAGTTGTTCAGGTAAACAAGATCTTCTTATTTTAAAAGTGACAAAATGGATGGGTGGGATAGGTTGGATGGGTGGGTCAGACTGGCTATAAAATGTGTATGGGTCGAGACGGGCAGGACTTGCCTTACCATAAACACCTTAAGCCAAATATCTATACACCATTTTCTTACTTCAGTAGTAATCAAAAGTTCCAACATTATCTTGATGGTTGTTAGGCAATTAAAATACATTATCAACCGGTTCTCTTTTTAGCTATTTGTTATAATATTTTTTTTTCATAAATTAGAGGTAAAGCATTATTTATATATCGAAGTTTCTGAAGTTATGTTGCCAGCATACAGATCCTTTATCAAACGTTTTGGGTAGAGTTTCATCATGATTTTTATAGGTGGTTGACTATTTGGTAACGCCACGAGTCATTGCTTCTTCTTTGGCTTTACCATTCTTAACTCTTATGTGTTTCACTGTCGGAATGGCGTGCTAAAGGGTTTCACTGGATTAGTATTAATATTATTTTGGATTCAGCTTAGAGATCTCTTAGACCATGGGATATAATCAATGCAATGATCAAGTCTTAGGTTTTTTTTCGGATCACATTTGTGGTGAGCTGTTGTTGGGGATGACCACTTTGGGAGGTGCTAAATGTGTGCAATTTAGATCATTTGTCATTTCATTTACCAATCTATTAGGTTCCATTAAGAAAAACAATATATAGTTAGTCACTATAAGACTATGGTGATTTGTGGAATCTGTTAAGTCGTTGTGTGTAAAATTAGTTGTGGTAGATGATAGGAAGGGTGCACTTTCCGGGCGAAATCTTGCTATGTTTGTTATCGTACTTAATTTTCTTGATTAGAAGCTTACTACTTTGGGTGCTATTGCTTATATATCTTTTAGTTTGGCGTTTTATGATTGTTTTATGCTGTTATCTTTTTTTATGGGAGGTTAAACATATTTTCTTGATAACATGGATTATGTCATTGTATGGTTTTGATATTTGATATCATATATCCAGGTTTTGTATCTTAACAGTTTTGCTTTATGAATATTTTGTCTTCACAAGGCTTCGCAATATGATCAGATATAAGAACGAAAGTTTTTTTTATCACCAAGGATGTTATTTAACCAATTAGTTTTTTTCAGCTTATATGGTTTTCTTTTTCAATACCTATTGTTAGTGTATGTCTTGGATTTTTGAAAACTTCGGTCTTGCTATATGATTAAAACTTCGGACGTGCTATGTGCAAAATCTATTTATTAAATGCATTAGAATATAAGACTTGGGCGACTTTTGACCCGTTCCACTTTTTTCTAAATTGTATGATTTATCCCGTGTAAATGGTTCCTTGAAATTGCAGGGGTACAAATTTTTTTGTATTGCTACACTTGCCTTTCGATGCCATCAAGTTTTGCTCATATGAGCAACTTCGAATTGGGTATAAACTAGCGGTAAATTGACTTTGTTTTCTGGGCGGCACGGATGAGTTGGATAATAGATCACCAGGAAGTTAAACCGAGCAGATAATCCACGATCACAAGTGGTCATGGTAATTTTTTTTTCTTTCTGAAATTTGATTCAGTTAAATTACAGTTTAATGAACTTTGGTGTTTTGTGTTGTTGGTTATTTGGTACGCGGGATTTAATATCGTACCCATTGATATTGTGTGGAAAAATATATGTCGCTATGATTCCTGAATCAATTTTGAAGAACCAGAAGGTGGTGAAGGATGTTGATGGGGACAGAGAGTTGAGTAATTCGTCAAAAAGTGTTCTTGGCAAAATAGAAGGTTTGTTATTCATCTCTTTATCTATAAGAGCGTGTTTGTTATTGCAACAAAACATTTTACTATCTTTCGAATGATTGATATAAACATACTTTTTTTGGGTACCGAAAAGGAAATATAAAATATGATTTCCTTTTCTTCCATATCAAAAGAGAGTTAACAACTATAGTTGAGTTCTCAAATTCCATACATGTTTATTCGAATGAAAGCTTAAAGTTGGACACAAATACGTTTCATTGTGCCAACATTATCAACTCGACAAATATATTTTCAATTGACTCAAATACATAAATAATAATCAAAAATCTTAGATTCTATTATTTCCCAAGATATATTTTCAATTGACTCAAATACATAAATAATCAAAAATTCATATATATCATATTTTTTAACCTACTAAATTTAGAATAAAAGATAAGTAAATAGTGTATAATGCATGATCATATGGTTGCTGGCATCCAGTGGCATTACTGTTGGAGAAAGCTGATGTGCCCACTCTATCATATGTCTCTAAAACCGATGGAACTACTTTTGTTGTTACAGGTTTAATGTTCCCGATGGATACTTTGAGGGAAAAGGGCGCAAAAATGTAACCATTAATAAGTGTTTGATACACTTAAAGAATGGAGAAAATTCATCCATGAGCTTACTTAGTTAGCCTGCATCATTTTAGAATCTGTTGTAAAGAAGTTGATATCTGACGACGTTAGCATTGTTCGCATCGTCATGAAAATTCACCGTTCCTGCAGTAAATAATATATGAATGTACCAACCTTAATTGCTTTTATTGTGAACATTATATTTAGTTTAGCGATATCTTAAAAACTATGCTGCTAATTTTATCTTAAAGATTTTTTGAAGCTAGCCGCCCAACGGGCGGGCCTGTAGCTATATATAATAAAATGTATTATTTGTTGTTTTATATAATTAGAAAATATTATTGTAACATTATTATGTGATATTTGAATGATATCATACATAAGAAAAAAGCCTATGTTTATAAGCACCAACGACCCATTGTTCACAAGGCTAATGTTCAGCAACCGAGAGCCATTTTTCATCAGCAATCCAAAGCCACTTTTCATCAACAACCCAAAAGTTATTTTTCTTCAGCAACCTAAATCCATCATCAACTAAAAGCCTATGTTTATAAGCACCAACGACCCATTGTTCACAAGGCTAATGTTCATAACCATCCTATTTGCATTTGTTTGAAAGCTTTTTGTGTTTAATGGTACAAAGTAATTTTTTTTATTAAGACTTGTGTGTTGGTCTCTCATGGAAAAGGGTTGTAGAATGCTTCACAAGCAATGGATTTATCAAACCGATTCGACTGTTGAAACGCGTGGCATGTTTACATGGCGAATGATGATTAATACGTGACAAAGAAATGAAGCAGGATACATAAGCAAAGTTAAATTTGGTCTTCCAAAGATAAATACTTTAAAAAAAACTTGGATGTCAATGACTTTATCATGTTTGCAATACTTTCACATCTTTAAGCATGGTATGTATATAATACAAGCTATGGTAAATGATTCCCACAAATCAAATATTTGTGATTAATATTTTGGATTGATGAACTCATTACATAAATTTATATACTTCAATCGCTTCTACATGTACGTGCCATAAGTGATTTTGAATATAAGCGTAAGATATTTAACTGTAATGAAACGGGTTGTAGGAGATGGTAAACACCTAAAATGAAACGGGTTGTAAGAGTGATTAAGTGATTTTGAATATAAGTGTAAGATATTTAACTGCAATGAAATAGGTTGTAGGAGTGATTAAGTGATTTTGAATATAAGCGTAAGATATTTAACTGTAATGAAACGGGTTGTAGGAGTGATTAAGTGATTTTGAATATAAGCGTAAGATATTTAAATGCAATGAAACAGGTTGTAGGAGCGACATTCACTTTTTGGTTAATATAAGCATAAGATATTTAAGATATTCACACATGGACAACTGTACGTTGCCGTATCAAGAGTAAAAAGCAAGCGGGGTTTGAAGGTTGTCGTTTGTGATCAGGATGGTAATCTCTCCAAAACCACAACAAATGTCGTGTATAAAGAAGTACTTGAAGGTCTTTGAACAAGGTTCATGTTATATCATGTATGTATCATTGGTTTAATCACGTTATATTATACTATGCTTCATTATTTTTAATGTTACAAGGTTTGTTACCAACTTAAATTTTCATTCAAATCACACATAATTTTATGTTCGAGTCAATCTATTTTATTTTGGCAACGCGATGGTTGTAAATCGATTGTGACTCAAACATATTTTAAATTTAACAAATTTACGTTATTACCTTTTATTATCATCTCATTTATCTATTTCTTTAAAAACTAACCCGGTGTCAACGGGTCTCTAAGCTAGTATGAAATATAATAAAGCTCGTTTAGGCTCGCGAGCCTATTCGAGCTTTATAAATAAAGCTCGGGCTCGGGCTCGATTATTAAATGAGCTTTAATTTAGGCTCGAGCTCGGGCTCGAAATCGTTTAGGCTCGACTCGTTTGAGCTTTTTTTACCGATCTGATCCCGAGCTTTTCACGAGCGGCTCGGCTCGTTTCCACCCCTAGATAAAAATTTAAAAGCTAAGACTTTGAGATAATGCTACAAGCTTTCCAACACCGTTGAGTTTGTTTTCTAACACTCGATATTCACTATTTTACGACTAGCTTTTCGAGGCCATTTAGTCACTTTCATGAATTGTCAAATTATATTGTTTTGCGACGAAAAGCTATAATTTCTTGATAAATCACTAAACGACTATCGCAGGATGTTGTTTCAACGTAAATACTTGTAAAGTATTTTATAACATGACGAGATGTCATAAACATATATTTCGACGATAAACTTCATTTTCAAAAATGTACAAGTGGTATGGATATCATGTGAATTTGCATGTACGACATTTTTTTTCATGACTTATATTAGAACATATCATTCATCATAGCTTGCAGTTAGAGATTGCATTTCAGTGTATCCACTCTTGTCATCATAAACATTGCATCAGGTGAGTTCATAGCCCCACTTTCTATTACTTAATTGTTTTACAAACTCTTGGGGGAGATACATGCTATATTTTTAATCGAACACAAATGCTTTGAACTGTATGCTATATCCAAATGTTTTATTGTCAATAAGTAATCAAGTACCATGTTTGAAGTCCCTACATCATGCACCATTAGTCACTTGCGAGTGAGCGCGAATATTGTGAATAGGCCTATTGGAATTAACACTCTCGTTCTTATTGACCCGACTAGGGAAATCGAACGACTATATTTGAATCATTAAGGTAAATTGGCAAGTTTACCTATTAGGGCTGCGATGAAACGATTTTACCAATTTCTATTGGTACGAGGTTTACGCTTTGGTTGTCATGAACTTAGTGAAATAAATGTTGTTTTGTTTTCAACAATGAGTGTGAAACAACGAAACTCACACTACGAATATTGTGTTCAAACGATTTAATTAAACCTATGGATTTCACTCAACCTTTGTGTTGACCATTTTAAGCATGTTTTATCTCAGGTATTAGCATATCATCATGGCTTGCATGGAGTCGCTGAGTTGACGCGTCTCACATACATTTTATGCACTTAATTATCGTTTGAATGTAACAAATTCATTTTGGTACTTTGGAAATCTTTTGGGACCTATACTTTGTAAACTCTGATTATTTTACTCAATCAAACGATGTATTTTTCAAAAGACACTTTAGGTCGTTCAATATAATTGTAACTGTGATGCTATGACAATCATCCCCGTGTATTCCATTCATTGCAAAACAGTAATTTGGGGTGTGATGATTGGCATCGAGCTTGGTTATAGAGAACTAGGTTGCATCATTGACCCTAGACTATAACTACATCATCATAGCATCTCATCATTTCATTATAAGTGCATATTCACTATACATGCGGTTTATACGTACATTTTTCGAGTTATTTACTTTCATTTCAAATCGATTGTCACATAGATGCCTTCAAATACCCATTCCATTATTCTTTCTTCATACTCCAACGTGGAGAATGCCTTGTCATTCCCTATCAAAATTTTAACATCAGTTGACTCATTATCGATAACATCGAATGCCGAGACAAAACCTTCAAGGAGGGTGAAGTCACTCCCACTCCTCTGTTTCACCACCAACATGTCGAGTTACACGTTATTCACACATTAAGTCACTAAATTATCATACATTTGAAGCACTTACAACATCTCATAACCCATCTTCTAGGAATCAGTCAATCATTTTGAAAAATAACCTCAAATTTATTATCTCATATCACATCTCTTTAGAGCGCTTATTTTTAACATAGGACTTTGCTACGTCTCACCTTTCCTCTTATTTTGAAGAGTTATGGCACCAAAGAAAGCTCCACAAGCTATGACACAAGCGGCTATGCAAAAGTATGTGAGAGATAGTATAGCCGAGGCAATAAGGAATGAAAGAGCAACAGTGGCGGCTACGGCTACTGCCGAAGCCGCTAGACTTGCTAATCTTCTTGAGGTCGCAACTACTACCGCCGCTAGACTTTCTCTCGCTGCCGAGGTCGCAGCCTCTTCCGGTCGCTAGACTCGCTCTTCTGCCGAGGTCATGCATCATCAAGTTGCCGGACTTGTTCATTGCGCGGGGATTGCGAGAGGTTTGGGATTCGGAATTGTTCATACAAGGATTTTAAAAGCGGTGATCCCACAAAGTTCAAGGGCACCGGAAGGCCACCGCTATGGTTTGATGGTTTGAGAAAATGGAGTATGTGTTTCTTTTATGCAATTGCCCAGATGATTGCAAGGTTAAGTTCGCTACAAGTACACTTTTAGATGGGGCAATGTCGTGGTGGAACTCGTATGCACAACCTATGGGAATGGAGAATGCTTACAAGCTCACCTGGGAGCAATTCAAAGGGTTGTTGACGAAGAAGTATTGTCCGCGTACTGAGGTGAAGAAGTTGGAAACAGAATTTTATGAGCTAGTGACTGTTGGGTACGACATCGAGACCTACATTCGAAGGTTTCAAGAATTGGCTGTTTTATGTCCATCTATGGTTTCGGACAACGAGAAACTACTGGAAGCTTTCATTGGAGGACTTCCCCAGATTATTCAAGGTGATGTGATTCCTTTGATCCGCAAGCGATTGAAGAATCTATTCGAGTATCTCAAAAGCTCATGGCACAAGTAGTGAAGAGGGGAAACATTACCAACACCAACCGAAACAACAACAACGATAACCAAATCAACAACAACAAAAGGAAATGGGAAAATGACCAAGGAGGTTATAATAACAACAACCAAAACCGTAACACTAACCATCATCAACAATGAATAGAAGGCAAGAAGTCGCAATGGTTTATGTTCTTTGCACCAATAAGCGAGGTTATCTTGGAACACACCCACTATGTAATCGATGTAAGTTTCATCACTCAGGTCCTTGCCCTGCCAAGTGCCACAAGTGCTAAAAATCGGGACACCTAGCCAGGGATTCTAGAGGTAAAGCCATAGTCACATGCTTCGGATGTGGGGAGCAAGGACACTATCGGAATCAATGTCCTCAAAACCAAGGTCGACAAGTTGAAGGTACTCATGGGAATGCATACATGTTAGAAGGAGGAGAAGCTCGCCATGGTCTCAACAACGCGGAAGACCAAGAAGTTTAGAAATTAATGGTCTTATTTCCTATACACTCGTCGTACTAAGTTTATGTCTTCCATCGTATCCGGATCTTTATAACTTAAGATGCATTACTGTTTGATAAACCACTCGTTGTAAAATATTCTCATCTATCGTACTTTATTTTCTTTCCGATTTGTTATCACTTACGAGAATTTTACTTTCTTTTACCTTAACTGCTATTTTAACGACATGGTTTAAATCTATGTAAACATTGAGAGTTATAACAACTAAACCGAACGTCACATTATCGTTGCTTAATTATACATAGCCTAGCTAACTATGTCTAATTCTGGAGGGATCATGTTATGTTGGGAGCAGTTATTTATAAATCTTAGTGCAAACAAAATTTTTACATATTTCTAAAAGTCAAAGTGATACTCACGGGAGATTCTTCCAATATATTTTCTCTATCGCGATGTTTATACACTCTTAATCATAGATAATCGTAACGACACTTCCTCATGTCTTCTTTCCTCGTTATTCATCACAAACCCTACACCTTAGAACCCAACATGGACTAAATTCCTTTTTGGGTGGGCGAATGTGACAAATCGTAATTTCAGGTCATTTTACAAACTTTGATAATTTCACTATTCATCTCGGGAATTTACTATTCATTGGTTACTATTCATCATTTTACTATTCATCATTTTTGAAGTCGATATGATATTCTGAGAACGTATTTTAAAATTTTACTATTCATGAAACACTATTCATTTCCGGAGAAAAATCACTATTCATGATTCACTATTCATCATTTTACGTAAACTAGGTTTACGAGTATCAAATTCGCGTAACCGTAAGGGTTTAGCTGCGAATTCATGAAAAATCATCGAGGACATTTCATATAGACTAGATTTAGTCTACATATCATTAGTAACGTCATCGTCATATTAGTTCATGCATGGATTTGCATTTTTCATTAAACGTGTAATTTCCTATTAAATAAACGCTATCGCGTAATCATTTATTTTGAACATTTGATCTGACACTTCCAAAAATTATCCTGATATATTTTTATACTCATTTTAATACTATAAAAATTATATTATTAGTTTACCCGATGTTTTAAATTTATTTTGTATATAAATTGTTATCTATATATATTTACGACGGTTTTCGTAACTACTACTCGATAATTATTATTTCACTCAATTCTTGTAAGAAATGTATTTTTATAATTTTTACGACTTCGATATATTTTATTTTGGTCCGTTAAAATTTATTTCTAGCTAACGCTACCCTAAATACTTAATTATACATATAACTTATCTATATTACTTACACTATATTACATTAATACATTAAAATTCACCACTCTTGTCTTTGTTTTATACATGTCGACCAAATACATGACTCAACACCAAAATTTGACATAAAAATCTTAACTAGCTACTACACATCTACTATACTAGACTTACACTTGTTTTAATTTTAATTATATTCTATGTTAACACATACTAGCACATATCTTTTGGTGAAAAAAAATATATATATCACTCTCCCCATTTTCTCTTGTTTAAACCGGCCAAGGAAGAAGAGCAACAAGGAAGCCAAAATTTTCAAGGATCAAACTATTTTATACACTATAATATACTCTTAATTAAGGTTTTGAAATAAAAACCTAGGGTATTTAGGAAAAACTTTGTTCTAAAAACCTCGTCACTACACTAGTAAGCATTTCATGATTATTTTTAATCTTCCATATTCATTCTTTGGTTATTTTTATCATGCTTGAAGAAAACATGCAAGTTATATGAGTATCTATACCACTTTTAATGTTTTTAGTACTTATAATTAGTATATACCATCTTATAATTAATCCCTTGAAACATATCATTTTTGATGATGTTTAGGAACCCATGACACCCTAAGAAGGTGTATGGTAGGTTTAGAATAGCTTTGGTGTTGATTTGAAGTGGTTAGAATAAGTATTACGCGAGAAAAATTAATTTCGACAACTATAAAATAAGGTCTGATCATTTTTGCTAAGTCTGGAAATTTCGACAGTTTACAAAATATTTTGGGCTATAAATTCAGAAAATATACTTTAAAACGAAAACGTGGTCGCTTGAACGGGTTAAAACGGAGCTATAACGAACAAGTTATGATATTTTCAAGTTTAACGACGAAAACTATATTTTTCGGGAAAAACAGCATGTTGTCCAGATTTTTAAGGGTAAAAAATAAGTCTTAAGCGTTATCTAAATGAGTCGATTTATCAAAAATATATTAGTATACTTTAACACGAAGCTAAGGACATATAAAACGTAGAAAACGGACTTTTAACGACTAAGTTATTCACATTTTAAACAAGGTTATCGTAACTTTTTATACAAGTATAAAACACATACATTTTCCTATTAGACAAAAATTATTGTCGCGAGTGACCATGTTGAGAGTCGTTTTTAACATCGATAGAATACTTTTGAGAAAACGATGTCTTCTAGTAAAAGTAAGTTCACCTAGCCTATTTTCCAAAATGTTCAACCGTTCGTCAAACGGAGTTGTAACGAATAAAATACGGTCACTCAAACTTTGCCGAAAATTACCCTTAAACAATATTTTTGGTACAAGTACCCTACTTCACCTATGTTTTTCTCCATGATTGAGACCTCTATGATAAAAAATTAAAAGCTAAGACTTTGAGATAATGCTACAAGCTTTCCAAAACCGTTGAGTTTGTTTTCTAACACTCGATATTCACTATTTTACGACTAGCTTTTCGAGGCCATTTAGTCACTTTCATGAATTGTCAAATTATATTGTTTTGTGACGAAAAGCTATAATTTCTTGATAAATCACTAAACGACTATAGCAGGATGTTGTTTCAACGTAAATACTTGTAAAGTATTTTATAACATGACGAGATGTCATAAACATATATTTCGACGATAAACTTCATTTTCAAAAATGTACAAGTGGTATGGATATCATGTGAATTTGCATGTACGACATTTTTTTCATGACTTATATTAGAACATATCATTCATCATAGGTTGCAGTTAGAGATTGCACCTCATTTCAGTGTATCCACTCTTGTCATCATAAACATTGCATCATGTGAGTTCATAGCCCCACTTTCTATTACTTAATTGTTTTACAAACTCTTGGGGGAGATACATGCTATATTTTTAATCGAACACAAATGCTTTGAACTGTATGCTATATCCAAATGTTTTGTTGTCACTAAGTAATCAATTGCCATGTTTGAAGTCCCTACATCATGCACCATTAGTCACTTGCGAGTGGCGAATATTGTGAATAGGCCTATTGAAATTAACACTCCTTTCTTATTGACCCGACTAGGGAAATCGAGCACTATATTTGAATCATTAAGGTAAATTGGCAAGTTTACCTATTAGGGCTGCGATGAAACGATTTTACCAATTTCTATTGGTACGAGGTTTACGCTTTGGTTGTCGTGAACTTAGTGAAATAAATGCTGTTTTGTTTTCAACGATGAGTGTGAAACAACGAAACTCACACTACGAATATTGTGTTCAAACGATTTAATTAAACCTATGGATTTCACTCAACCTTTGTGTTGACCATTTTAAGCATGTTTTATCTCAGGTATTAGCATATCATCATGGCTTGCATGGAGTCGCTGAGTTGACGCGTCTCACATACATTTTATGTACTTAATTATCGTTTGAATGTAACAAATTCATTTTGGTACTTTGGAAATCTTTTGGGACCTATACTTTGTAAACTCGATTATTTTACTCAATCAAACGATGTATTTTTCAAATTACACTTTAGGTCGTTCAATATAATCAGAATCGTGATGCTATGATGGTCATCCACGTGTATTCCATTCATTGCAAAACAGGTAATTTGGGGGTGTGACAATCGTCAACCCAGAAAAAGTGGTCGTTCCAATTTTTTAGGGAGTCAAGAGGTTTTGTATAACAGACAGTGGTACGATCGCGCTTACTAATTGATATCCATCCTTTAGTCTTTGAATTCACATAAAAACATCGAAAGAACCCAACAATTGGTATAATGCCGTTAACACGACACAAGATTTTAAAATGTGAAACCTTGGCTGCTCTTATAATAGACAGCTGAGATATGTTGATATGATAATACCTAAGGATATCAACAAGAAAAATAGACAAAGGCAACCAGAAGTTGGCAAAATAAAAAAACCTAGTATACAAACCAATCTTCCCCTTAGGACGCTCATGTATAGTTTGGTTTGGTGAAGGTAGTTCCGGATGAACCTAAGGGGGAATATAAAACTTATCACAAAAGGTTTCAAACGCCCTTTGAGTAAGATGACACTTAATGTCGGTGATATTACTCATGATTAAAAGAAAAACAAGCGGTGAAGCCTAACCTGTAAAATAAAAAGGCTCTTGGGAGAGGAATTTAACAGTTTTTAGTGAAAAATCTTGAAGAAGTTTTAACAATTGCAGCAAAGGTAGGAGTGGAAGAGGCAAAGTGAAATAGTAAAAACCAAATTGGGTATTTATATCCGCAGTATATTTAATTCAAGTTAATCCTAGAAGATCGCGCATTTCAATGACGATTGGGTTGACAGTTAGGATTAAAGGTAAAATATGAGGATGACAGTAAGATAAGTGGGTCACTCAGTCAAATCAGTTAGAAGATGAAAAGCCAAAAAACGTCCACGTCTCACGCTTCACCTAAATAATAAGAAAGCATCGCAGAAGCAAAAAGACGCCTTGATATAGCGGAAGCAGAACCATTTTGATACCTTAGTCTAGCAACATTCACCGCACGTAACTGATACATCGCACGCAATAAACGAACTAGACTGGGGGGACTTGATGACGTATAGCACGTACAGCAGGCCTATTGGGCCTAACTCATGCTATATACACTTTGAGCCCAGGCCCAATAAGGTAAAACACCCACAAGTACTGGATCGCCACTAAGCCTAATGACAGATTGGCTACGGTCCGGACATAAAGGCGCACACAGAGCACCCAACGATTCAGGCTCATGGCCGCGAAAGTTGATCTGTGTCCGCAACCATGATTACTGTGGAACCTTGCCCGACAAGGTACCACTCCGGCTACTAACAATTATAAGAGAAATACTAGGAAACCATAGTATTGGAATCGCCTATAAAAGGAATTCTCGAATACTCTTACAAGGTAACTTTCTCACACATACTTCAATATTCTCTGACCAGCATGAGTACTACTCTCATGCCGGAGCTTAATCGTGAGGTTCGTCCCCATAGTAAGGCTAACGGTTTACTTTTATTTGTGCAGGGAATCATCTCATTACTTGGTTTAATAAAGATCCAATATACTAATTGCTTGTTGGCCTGACCCAATAAACCATCTCAATCCATATCCAAACTCGTCACACTTTTTGTACTAACAAACATGTATCATCACTACACAATATCTTGTATCACCAACTATACACCAAACTAAAGGTTACATGGTTTATGTTTTTAAGCCTTAAAACACAAGGGGTAATAGGTTAAGTGTGTTTAGGCCTTAAAATACAAGGATATTATTTTTGTTATGTTTGGCCTTAAAACATGATGGGTTTGGTTGTACTCGAAGAAGAACTCAATATGTAGCTTAGTATTGATAAACATTGTAAGCGACATTGTAAGGTTTTCTCCGCCAAGAAGGGAGTTTTTTGACTTAGTGAAGTAACTCTCGAGTCGGAAAATCAGAGAGTGTAGTAGGGCGAAAAGGAGCTTCGTGACCAAACCACTATAAATCATCATGTCCGGTTTGATATCTTTTTTACTTATTGCTCGTGTTTATATTTGAATTGTGTTTATGTTTGTGTTATGGTGATATGTTTTTTTTATGCTTTCTACTATCATTATAGTTGTAGATTTATTATTGACACTTTTCATTGCATCACACTTGATCAGTTATTTGATACGAGAAATTTAAGTTTTTAAACAAATACATATCCACCCCCTCTACGTTTTCACATGATTCATGGTATTTGAGGTCGCGTGTTGGTGGGTGGATGCGGGTTGAGGGAATCTCGATTGTATGTGCTAAGGTGGTGTTGAGTATTATGACTTAAATCATGATAAAATGGTTTTTAGAGGTGTTATAGTTGAATAAGAATTTGTGGAAAGGAATCACATAGAGGTTTTGGAGAGTGATGGAGTTTTTTTGTGAGGGTCGGGTTTTATGTGGGTAAGTAAATGGGAGATCACAAAGAGAAAAAAAAAACCATTTTACCTTTGCGTGCGACGAAAAGGTTTCAGAGACCGCTAATGCAATTTTAGAGAAACTGCAAGGACGATCCGTGTAATTTAGTCTTAAACTAAAGTTTTTACCAAAGTTTTTATCAAGTTATAATCAAATGCAAAATATAATTAAGGGTTCGTTTGGTTTGTAGGTGGGTTTAGGATTTGGATTTGGATTGGATTTGGATTTTGATTTGATGTTGGAAAGAAAAATGTATTATAAAAAACATAAATATTTACAAATAATAATTAAAAATTAAACACGCAAAGCATTTAATAAAATTTAACCCCACTTAAAAAAATATAAAAATAAATAAATATTAAAGTTATATATATGTAGCTGAGAATTGATATTCTATATTTTAAAATGCAAGTGTCCAATTATCTATATAATACATGGGACTAGGACACGTTGCCCAACACCCTAAAATATTATTTTCTGTGCATGTCGTTCGATCTAACAGTCACGTTGTCATCTTGGCCCGGTTCATATCCGTAGGTCAACCGATTTTTTTTTTAACCAGGTCAACTTTGGGGATGGACTTTGGTTTCAGTTGTTATTCTTGAAGCTTCTTCCTCTTTCGTGTATAGCGACCGCCTCTCACACACATACATACACCGACTTAAATTTTCAAGAATACACACACATACATGGTGTCTAATTATCATGTTTTTTCCCCCTAAAGATTTAATTACAGCTAATTAAAGATGACGAGATTGGGTTCCAATTTGGATTCTTTGGGTGCTGGAATACCTTTTGTCGCCTATGTTCGATTTATTTGTGAATTTCACTGTACTGTTAAAATCAAATAGGTATGTACATGATTTTGGTTATAATTATTATAAATTGCATTTTATACATAATAAAAAATCTTTAATTTCTATCAGGTATTAAAACCCCTCTTTCTAATTCTTGCTTAATTTGTGTTTGATTCTCTTTAAATCCAACATGTGGGTTTCTTTGTGAAGTGTGAATTGCGACGTGGTTTAAGAAACATTGTCAGTAATTGTTTCAACTCAGGTAAACTAATGGAAGTTAGTTTTCATTTTCGAAACATGTTAATGAAGTTAAAGGTCCGTACAGATCTATGATGGTTTAAGGTTCACTTTGCTTACATATGCAACCACTGGAGCAGTTGCTAAAAAACCTGCTGCAGAAAAGTAGGGGTCATTTTAATGATTTGTTTATGATATTTATTGGATTTATGTTGATGTGTAGAAAGAAGCGGAAAAGAGAGAGACCTAAGCAAGCTGAAAAGGTCAGGCGACGCCTTTTATCTGTTTATGTAATATGTTTCAGTCTAATGTAGTTAATTGGAATAAATTTTTGTGGTACAGGGATGCTTATAGGAAGGAGTTAATCACACGAAGTAATTAACACAAGTAATATTTGAATGGATTCATGTGTATGCAGACTAATTATTTGGATTTTTTAAATTAAATTAAAAAGGATAAGAATGAGTTTGAATGGAACAAATTGAATGCTTAAAGGTGGTTGTCGATAATTTTATGTATATAGCAGGTCTTCCTCGGTGGGGGTGTTTGGATTAGCTTAATATCACATGATTGAAACAGACTACCGAATCAGTTTCCACACAGTTGTTCCTGGTAGGTACTCTATTACTATTGTATTCTATATTTAACTTGAAATTCAAGCTAACTGTCTAACTATTATCGTGACAGAAAAAATAAGATGGTCGTTTGGTTAGAAAGAAGGTAACGACTTTTGGCTATGGGTTGTATGGGTCATTAGCTTATTTCAATTATTGGGTGAGTCTGGAGTTGGAAGATTATTTCACCACGTTTATCCCTGGGATTGCGCACACATCATAAACGGTGCCGGCACGAACAAGTTCCGCGATTAAAGTGAGAGGGATAGCCAAAAAAAATTTTTGGGTCATATATGCCTTTATCACATGAAAATTGTAACCATAATTCTTTGTGAATTAAAATTTTGAACTTGCGGTTTTCATGGTATACATGGAGTTACATTCTCAAAGTAGCAGATATGACGAAGCACAACGAACGACATATTAGGGAGTGAAACATTTGAGCACATCACGCATGGCGCAAAACATGTTGCGGTAATTTTAGCCCCATCTCCTTTTGATTACATTAAATACTTGATCCAAACTACTTATCTTACCTTCTCATCACGAACTTTCATTTAAAATGTTGGTAATTTATCTTTGCTAAGATAAGTGCTGTAAAATTCATTAACGAAGCTAAGATAAGTAGTTTGAAATAACCTAAGATAGGGTGTGTTTGGATTTTTGAATTCGTGATGAGAAGGTAAGAAAACCAGTTTCAAATACGTTGGTAAAAATGGCATTTGCGAACGCTGTGGGTTATTTTTAATGAGGGAATAAGTATTTATGGTGTGGTAATATATGCGTTCTTGATGTACATTTCAGAATTTTTAATGTTCGCATGACCCGAATTAATTTACCTAGACAAAAGTTTTTACCAATGGTTAATAGATTTCTGCAGATATGTAACGCTGAAGTGAATTCCCAAGGAGGTTCTTTGAGCATCAATGTGGAATCAGTAGAGGGTTAGTACTCCTATGTATCTTTAAGCTCGATTTTTGACATGATTCTGACCACATTGACCGTGAAATCCACAGTGTAGGCGCCAAGTGACTGCATTAATTGCTTTTCCAAAGGAAAATGGGGAGCCATGATCATTTACGATCGCTGGTTGTGGAAAAAATGTTTAAGCAAGTGCAAAATTCGGCGGGAGAATGTTACGGTAAGTTGTAACCTATTTGTTGGGATTTCCTTTTACATGAAGCTTTATTGGATGTTGGTTTTCACATATAGTTTTTGTGGAGTCTAGATAAACGACAATAACCATTGCGGGGCAGGCATTGTGGGGCAGGCTTCTGGTATGAAGAACGACATTATGGGGAGTCTAGAGAAACCAAAGAAACCATTGTGGCGACAACCATGATCAATTACGTTCACTGGCCGTGGAGAAAAGCTGTATCGCCATTGTGGGGCAGGCTTCTGGTATGAAGAACTGCTGCATAGCTTTTTGGTATGTGTATCAGGTAATGTTGGTTTATTCATTCAGACGCCAACGTGTTAACGTTAGTCATATCTTATATATATGTATGTGATTGGGGTTTTAGGGGGTTTTTTGGATGTGCCTTTGCAACAACACATATTGCATACATCTGTTTGTAGATGTGGTTCAATACTTTAAAGTTATAATAGTCAGTTGTTTTAGAGTTACTATGTGTAACACCCCCAAATCTCGGTACAACGGAAGACTTAATCAAGTTTTCGGGGCGTTACAATTGGATTGGTATCTCACACAAGTATAGCAAACAAGATAGTCATTTAACATTCAAAACCAATCCCAAATTTAAATATTCAAAACATTAATCCCAAAGTTTAAATATTAGGCCCAAACATGATTTAATAAAATAGGTCCCCATAAATTATCAGAGTTTGATTATGATCCTTGACCATGCCTCATTGCCAAGCTTCCACCGAACACGCACTCCAAACATCACTCAATACCTGAGAAAGCATGCTAAAAGGTCAGCTAACGCTGGTGAGTTCATAGGTTTAAATTCAAATAAAAAGTAGTGGACCTGTAGGAGTTAATTTGCTATGTGAGACTTAAGATAGACACACATCAATCACAAACCATATCATATCCGATATCACAACGGGCCCCAGCCACTCTAGCCAGCACTGTCGTAGATAAGTCTAGAACGATTGCTAACCCTAGACTAGGTCGAGGTAGAAGTCTACTCTTAGCTAGGCAATGTGTTATAGCAATTAGGATTGCTACCCTAGACTAAGGCAACAACTACCACATATCTATCTAAACAGTCAAGCACATAAGAAAATCAAAATAGTTTTAAAGGTCCAAAAACAGTAGCATTATTCTCACCCCAATTTAGTTAAAAACATAGATAAAAGTGAGGCTATGAAACTCACCTCAAGCAAGCAACGCACAAATAAACACTAGCAGAAGATAACGGCTAATCACGGCACAGCAACTATCGACTCGACACAACCTATTAATGTAAACCAATTTTAATATATATTTCCCGAAATCAACGTTATCTACCCCAATGTATTCCTTTTCTTTATCTCCAAAAATGTCTTGTTTCTCCGTTTAGTCCTAGTGTTTGGTATCCTCATGTGGGTGTATCGACTCAATATGATGCCATGAATGCACTCAAACAACCAATATGTGACTCAATGCAACACGATGAGACATCTAAGCGATAAGCTCCATAGTCCAATAAGTTTCGGAAAAAATAGTAGACCTTATTGAATTCGTCAACACGATAAACTCAATTATTTATTCGTGTCACTTATTATTCCATAAATCGGTCGCATCCTAACGAGTCATAAGGATAATTCACCCATTAATAACGTTATCCTACGTAACTAGTGGGCTCTTATTAGATTCGTCAACCTAATAAGTCCACTACCCACGTGGATCGACGCTATTAATGTTAGGTCATCCGTAACCCATGCACACAACGTAAGTAAATAAATACTTGAAACTAGTATTAAATGCCCATAATTGGCATATTTCGACAAACGTGCACTCGAAACCTTAATTACTTACTTATTAGTCGTTAGTTTCCATATTAAAATAATAAATAACAAGACAAGTCTTGTTATCGATATTTTGGTATAAAACCTTTTATTATTTACGTTTCATAGTTTATTAGCATTTTCATATATATATATATATATATATATATATATATATATATATATATATATATATATATATATATATATATATATATATATATATTATATTGATTTTAATATTAGTTTCATATCGTTATTCGTTTCGAGTCCACAAGCACGAGTCATGACTTCTCGGCTTTTAATCAATCAATAGTCCAAACTATACTAAAGTCCATAAACACGGCGTTGTCGGGTAAACTATTGACTAAAAAGTCAAAGTAACACCGACGTTGCTCAAAGTTGACAATTTATATATAAGTCCAAATAAAAGTCATAATAGCGCAATTCAATCTCAAATCAACACAAATCAATCTCGCCAACCAATCAACCAACCAAATATACCCGGAACCAATGTTATGATCCTAATGGTCATGACACGGTCACGGTTAAGACCACGTGAACCAAACAAGCTCCAAAAGCTTTTCGGCTCCACGCGTCTCATCCAAACACCAACAACATTAGCCCACAAGCTACCACAACGACCCGACCCGGACCCTTGGTCCATGTGGGTCTCGTACGCCACCCCATGAGCCATGTACGAGTCCCTAGTGGCTCGTACGCCTCATTACTCACATCCAAACACTACCAAATCACTTCCACTTCAACCAAACACAATCAATCAACCTCCAATCATTAACAAAACATCAAACCCATCAACTATTCCTAATAAAAACATGAAACATGACCTAAAATGCAAAAACCCAACAATATGATACACCACATGATACCAAATCACTAGCTACATGTTTATTTAAGTGTAAACTAATTTTAATCCCAAGTTTAAACCAAAAGCCCCAAAATTCGTCCCATGTACGAATTAAAAAGAAGCCATACGAGGCTTTCCATGGCCAAAACTAGCTTGACCCATGTTCCATTTACCTTTTTACAACCCGATCTACAAGTTTTAATGAAACCCTAGAATCACGAATCTTATTTTCAAGATTTGGAGGTGTTAATGTAGGCTTTTGTGAGAGTATTATATATGGATGGAAAGAGGAAAAAGAGATCTACAAGATGGTGGTGGAGGTGTAGTGTCACTCGTCGGAATGTGGCCGGAAGTGGGGCGGCGGTGGTGGTATTTTAGGGTAGGGTTTTTATTTTTGAAGAGAGAGAGAGAGTAGAGAGAGAAGTGGGTGTGTGTGTGTTTTTAGTGAGAGAAAGTGGAAGCAAAAATGAGGCTATGAGTGAGTTTATATACATGGGAGCTAGGGACCTAAAAATAATTATTTTGGGGAGGAGGGGGGCACCGGCTCAAGCAAAAAGGGAGGGTCGAAGCCGTCATTTTTCGTAAACTATCCCGTTTACCCATTCCCGAGATCATATATTGTCCTACGAGTGTCCCACGACGTTCATTCGACTTTCTATTATGTTTATTTAAGTTTTTCCACGAGTTTTGACTATTTATTTGTCAAGTTTCGAGTTACGGTCTAAAAGTTACATTATTTCTCGTTTTAGGCTTTTATAGTCTTAGAATCGAATAGTGCTGTCAAAAGAGTTAAAACTCACATGATAACTCATCCAATAATAAAATATATCATAAAACCAATAAACGATATCAAATCAAGTCATGGTCGATGAAAATAGTGGTAAAGGCAAAGCTTGGTTTAGTTTAACGTAATGCGGTTACCTAAAATAGACTCTCTAAATTGCCAGTTGTCACACTATGTAAATAGATAACGGTCGACTACTATCAATAACCACTGCATAAAACTTAAAAAATATATCAGAAAGTATTTAAATACTATCGTCTTTGTTATTATTACAACAAAACTTAAGAAGTTACCCTTATTCATGACAGAGAACCATAAAGCTGATTCAAGTGCAAAAGGTGTCGACGCAAAAGAGGCTACAAGAAAATAGTATACATTTCCTACGAGAGCCAAAGAATAAAGCTACTGATCTCAACACGACTGACACAAGTTTTTAATACTGCTGCAAAAAATGTAAGCATTAGTCATGTATACACATTTTAGCTTTGGTTACATCAAAAGAACTTCAAGAATAGTTGTCATTTTTAAGTTTGAAATCACTTTTGACTGTTACGTGAGATATATAACTTAAACATTTACGACGTTGTATACGTTGCATATTATTCGACAATATGATATTGTTACAAAGTAGACAACGCAGATTCAATATAAGTAGTAAGCTTCGTACATGTGCTCCATTCGTCACTGCAGATTTTACACTTACAACAGCAAAAATATTATAGCAAACGTTCCCTCCGCAACGCGGCGGACTACTGCCCCTCGTTCCATATACATTTTCAAAACCCAACATGAAATTGTACTACCTCCGTCCCACATTAAGTGTCCACTATGACTTTTTTAAGTCTCTTTTCTTCAACTTTGACCTTAAATATATTTGATTGTGTTATATAATACTTAATAAAAATTATACAAATGAAAACACAATTAAAAACGTAATTCATTCATATATCATGCATCGAATATTATATAACACGAATAAAAGTATTTAAAGTCAAATTTAAAGAAAAAAGACTTGAAAAAGTTATAGTGGACACTTAATATGGGACAGAGGGAGTACTATTTTTAGACATCAAACCTTTGTGCCAAAATCACCCCCTATACAAACATCATTTTTCATATCTAATCCCTAACCAAGCCCAAAACCCACATACCAAACGGGCCCGAGATAAAAAGAATAAACCATGACCATAAAATTTCAATTTGATATGCACAAAGCACATACAGCAGACGCCCCATCATTTCTCCCTCTTATTTGAGGTCTCATTTCTCACTTGTCAGTCTATATCAACAAAGTGTTAAACCTAAAATTTGGCTCAAAAATGTAAATAAGCCACCCCAAAACACTTTCAACAGTTCAAGGGCTCGAAATATTGATACTCGCACGGTGGTCAATGGCAGCCGGAAAATTCACCGCCACCCAATTAACGCAATCAGGTCATTATCAAGAATCCATTATTATTTAATTTCAATATTCATTCACAATACTTTAGAGATGCCCAAAATCACATAACCTACTAGGGTCTATTTAATTCTTACATTTTGCATTGATATAATGGACATGGATCATAATAAGGAGTGTCGATTCGATATCGAATTAACCGACACAGTTCTCAGCTGTGTTTTACCCTACATTCACGAAAATGACCGTAACTCTGTTTCATTAGTCTCCCGTAAATTATACGAACTTGATTGTATGACACGTAAGCATATAACCATCCACAACTCTTACTCCGTCCCACCGTCACGTCTCGCTAAGCGTTTCCCGTATCTAGAGTCGGTAAAACTAAAGGGCTACCCAAAAGCGTTAATGTTTAACTTTGAGGCATTTCAGTGGGGTGGATATGTTACTCCATGGGTTAAGGAGATTGTGAAGAACTTAAAGTGGTTGGAATGTGTTAAGTTTAAGCGTATGATTGTCCGTGATTCGGATTTGGAGGTTTTGGCGGAGGGGTGTGGGGAGAAGTTGAAGGTTTTGAAGATTGAGGCGTGTTCAGGGTTTTCGACGGATGGGTTGTTGCACATTGGGAGGAAGTGTAGTGGTTTGAGAACTTTGTGTTTGGAGACGAGTTTTATGGATGAGAATGATGGCGAATGGTTACATGAATTAGCTTTAAGAAATAAGTGTCTTGAGTCTTTGAATTTTTACTTGACACCTTTGGTTAGTTATGATTATGAAGATCTTGTTCTCATTGCAAAAAACTGTAGTGAGTCGTTAGTTTCTTTGAAAATTAGGGGCTGTCCCCGTAAGTATGTTGTGGAAATCTTTAGCTATGTTGTTAAGTTAGAAGAATTTGGCGGTGATCCATTCATTGATGAAGGCGAGGAATACATTGATGTCAAGTTTCCTCCGAAGATGGGACGCGTAACGTGGAATCACGGGACTACATTAGATATTCCCATTATCCGAAGTTTTGAGCATCAACTAACCAAATTGGACCTAATATGTTCAGGATTTGGTAGCAATGAACACTGTGTCTTGATTCATAAGTGTCCGAACTTAGAGGAACTGTATACTAAAGATACCATTGGAGATTTTGGAATCCAAGTTGCTAGTCACTTTTGCAAAAAGCTGCGTAGGATTAAGATTAAGAGTAGTGGGCAAGAAGGGTTGGTGTCACATATAGCATTGAGCGATCTGGCAAAAGGATGTCTTGAATTAGAATGTTTACATATTAATGTCAAAGATATTACAAATGAAACTTTGGAATGTATAGGGGCTAACTTGAAAAACCTCCATGATCTCTTTTTGGGTTTGCTTCACAAAGTAGAGGAGGTAAGTGAGTTGCCACTAGACAATGGGGTTCGTGCTTTGCTAACCGGTTGCACCAAACTTGTAAAGCTAGGTATCCACCTTCGGAGGGGGACTAGAGGGCTCACTGATGTTGGTTGGGGGTATATTGGGAAATATGGTAAAAATTTAATATACATGAATCTTGGTTTTTGTCGAGATTCTGATGCAGGACTTCTGGAATTATCAAAATGGTGCCCGAAATTGCAAAAGTTGGAGATAAGGGGTTGTGCCTTTAGCCAACAGGCATTAGCTACATTTGTTTTAAATGTAACTTCTTTAAGGTACTTGTGGGTTCACGACTACCAAGCATTTATAAATGGTCATGACATTTTTGCTATGGTTCGACCATTTTGGAAGATGGAGTTAATTAAATATAAATCAAACGTTGCTGCTCAACAACGACCGCCTTCCTTGCTTGCATATTACTCGGTTGCTGAACAAAGAAAGGATATTCCAGATAGTGTTGTTCCACTATACCCATATGTGGAATTTGACTAGCAAGGTGTGTTTTAGTGTTTACTTATTTTTGCTATTGTTCTTTTAGTTTGTTGTTATCGAATGTTGTTAGGTCTTCTGATATTAATATATGAACATTGAGAACCACTTGAAATAAATAAAAACTGAAAAGATTATGAACATTGCATGCCATTCTTAGATCTTCACTTGGTAGGTGTGTCTTATCATTTACTTTGATATTAATGGTTAACAATCATGTAGGGATTTCATTTGACTGGCATATAACCTTTCACTTTGCATTACAAAAATGGCTGATTTCAGCTTTCTTCGATGTTTAATGGTCTAATCTGTACTAAGAAGCTCTTTTTTCTTTTGACATTCTGAAGGTTATTCTTTCTTTAAAAGGTTCTCTTTTAACTGTCATTAGTACAAGTATCTAACATCTTCTTAGAGTTGAAGCATACATCTCATTAGCTAACAAATACTATTACAATTGACACTCTGAGAAAAGTTATGGTTTGTTCATCCATCAATGACGTGTGCAACTGTTTTTATCAAGTTAATTCATTAGCTTTAAAATTGCAAAATAAGTTATTTCAGTAGGTTATCTTTTATTCATTTTTTGACTATTATAATTGGACACTCATTTCATGTTGTGTTAGTATGTCTCGATATGCCAGACTTGTAGAAATTTTATTTTTGTTTTGGATATCTATTGGTCCAAATCTTGGATGTGTAACAATACATGGTTGAGTTCGATTTTACTTGAAAATTTTTACCCACTTGGTCTTTAATTTGATTTTTGTGATGATGTCATTGTTCATATATGTTTGTTCTAATTATCGTAATTTTTTGTTATCATGTATAACAGATCGTTAATCACCATTTGGCACAATGTTGACACCATATAATTGTTTCATTCATAAAAACCAAAAACAACATCAACTTATCACAATTTACTCCATAGACCAGAAATTTGATCAGGATTTTTGAATGCAGGTAAGAAGGTGTTTCATAGGTTCATTACTTCATTTGATGCACACGCACAAGGAATCACTTCAACAACATCAGGCTAGCCATTATGCGGTAACCGGTTTCTCTGAATTTATATTAATTCCCATAACTGCGGGATAACTTTGGGTTTTGAGTAACTTTTCAAATTTTTGTAGATCCTTGTATCGTAATATTATACTTTATTCCTCTGGGTTTGTTAAAGTATGTAGGATTTGTCTGATAATTTTTCTTATTTGGTATCATGTTGGCACCTGAAGTGATATCCCAGTGAACATGGCATGGCTACTAAATGGCCAGCACAATGTGCATTCGGAATCTTTAGTCTGCTGGTTCCAACTTTGTAAGCCTTTTGGTACAATTATAGAGTGGGTGCATCTGTTTGGGGTCTCGGGACTACTTGATCCATAACAAGCATACGAATAGCATATTACTTGTAAGGGCTAATCATTGCTGCTGCAGCAGACTCACTTATCTGCAGCAAATGAGAACAATAATATTACAATTTACATTTTGTACCCTTCAATATTTTTTACTGTGCATGATTGGTCCTTCCATATACCCCCTTGCAGCAGGTAAGATCCCAGCAGCCACAACAGGGATCATTATGTATCATTATAAATTATACTCCCTCCGTCCCAAAATATAAGTCTAATTTGACTTTTCAATTTCTTTTTTTTTGGTCTTTAACCTTAATTATTTTTTTTCTTGTTATATAATACTTGATGAAAAGTATACCAATGAAAATACATTAAAACACAAATCTATTTATATATTTTGCATCAAATATTATATAGCTTGAAAAAAAATAATTAAGGTCAAAATTAGAATAAAAAGACTTTGAAAAGTCAAAATGGACTATATTTTGAGACGGGGGAGTAAATTAGAAGATTGATGTCATAGAGACAACAACAAATTAAAACAAGGAATACCGTTTGTAGCTAACATGCCACATTTAGGTGGCCGTTGGTGTGCTAGCTTTATAAATACATTCGGCTAAAAAAATCTGTATTTATTCATCAAGGATATGGATCCAGCAAGAATGTCACCATTTTACATTATGATCAAAAATTGTGAATCCAACAGAGTTTGTAATTTGATTGCAAGTATATATAACTCGGTAAACAGGTGAATGTTTAGCTTATTCACGGAGGACGGGTCTTTGAACTTAAATTTAAGCAGAATAATGGAAGTATCTCATGACCATTTATGACTCATTCCATTGCTACCCAGTAGAGATTTGAACTTTTCTGCTGTGAGAAGTTTTAGTGGTGACCATTATCTTTATTTTTATTCTATGTAGTTAATGACCGAAATTTTGGTGTTTCGGTCAAGGATCGAAATTCGAAATTTTTGACATTTAGGTGGTATTTCGGAAATTTTAATAATCTTTTATATAATAATTTCTGAAATTATGTGTATAAAAATAATAAATTTTGTAATTTTATATAAATTAGGTTGGTTTTTAAGTTATAGGTTGGTTTTTAAAGCCCACATATTTTAAGCTCATATGACTTTTTAAAAGCCCAATCACTTTTTATTAATAAAAAAGCCCATATATGTTAACCTAAACCTAAATCCTCATTACAGCAGCTATCTATAAACGAAAAAAAAAAATAAAAAATCAGCTACACAACGGTTCTTTCTTTTTGTCTTATTTCCTTCCATCCCAGATTCGTTCTTTCTTATTTCCTTCCATCTCAGGTTCTTTCTTTCTTATTTTCTCCATCTTAGGTTTTTGAACCGACAATTTCGGTCAAAGTTCGGTCAATTTCACCGAAAATTTCGGGACAGAAATTTTGAACCGAAATAGTAGGGAAGGGTCGGAAACCGAAATACCAGTGGTATACCACTGGTGTACCACCGAAATTGACTACATAGTTTTTATTACATATAAAGAAAAATAGTTAAACTTTAGTCTTTGTGGAAAAACATAATAAAGACTAAGGTACCCTTACTTAATACAATCTTTAATTACTTAAATACTTAAAAGGAGAGTTATTTTACATACTAAACTTTTTCACATACCAAGAGACTCATCTCCACCCTTCATCTAAAAAAAATCAATGGTTGAGATTAAAAACATTTTAATATTTCACATATTTTTTATAATTTAAATATCTCTTAAACCGTTAATCGGTAAACGAAAATACCTATATTACCGCAACGAGCATTTAATTATCTTTCTACAGACGGTCACTTTGATATACTTTTCAAAAAAAAAAACAAAAACAATCGTTTTTTCACTTTTTTTCTTCTTTTTTTCTTTTTTTTTTTCTTGAAATTTGCATGAAAAAATCACATGTGATTAAACACTAATTTGAATATTCAAAAAATATCACATGTGATATTAGTGTTAAATCATATATGATATGTAATATCACATGCGATATTATTAGAATATTCAAATTAGTGTTTAATCACATATGATTTTTTCATGCAAATTTCAGTAACGAATAAAAACGAATAAAAACGACAAAATACGTAAAAGGAAAAAAAAACGTAAAAAACATGAAATTTTTTTTATCGAAAGTATATCAAAGTGCCTATCTATAGAAAGATAATTAAGTTCGCCGTATTGGTATTTTTTTTTTCTCTTAACGATTAACGGTTTGAAATATGTTAATATTTGAAAAAAATGTAAGTGGGTTTTTAAATTATTGAAATTAATCTCATTCATTAGATCAAATAAAGATGAAGGGTGAAAATTGATCCCTTGATATGTAAAAAAAGTTTGGTATATAAATAATCTTAAATCAATTCTTAAGTATAATTGAATCCAGAAACTTTTTCAGTGTCATTTACACTCCTATACATTATATTAAAAAGAAAAATGATAGAAAAAAAAAATTGACGCTATCATACACTGTCGCGGCTATGCAGCTAGTCATAATACATGTTCTAATATTCCATTCTATGGACATACATTACAAAACAACGCGTTCAAGTTTCAACCATCAAATGAAGATACCTTAGTTGTAAAAAAATGAAAATAACATTATTCAGTTTCTTGGTCAACATCGTCTCAACTCTCTCACTTAGGGTGGACGGAGTGGGAGCTCGAGTATCAATCGGGCATGTTAGGGTACCCGTTCCCACTACTTAGGGTACTTGAAATCGGGTACCAAATCGAGCTCAGAAGCCGATCGAGTACCAACCTTTTCTTCTATATTTTTTTTGTCTTTTGTGAAAGGTAGTGTTAGGGTAGAATTGGGTAGTTTTGAGTTGGAAGGTTTTTATTGGATAGAGGTGAGGTGACACCCAGGGTATTAGGTTAACACTCCCTCCTCCCTTAAATACGTTCAATCCCAAAAGCCTGTTCTTGACACCGATGGCAATCCACTTGTTTGTGGTCACGGCTACTACAGCTTGCACGATGTGGCACAAGAAAACAACGACAGTCACCTCATATTTTCTTTCTGGCCATACCAAATAAAGATGGTATTATTCGTGGATCATCAGATCTTAACATTATAGTCTCCAACGCAACAACTTCTGGCAAGCTTGCGGTTTGGCGGATTGAGGATTTGAGGATGCCAACGGGTACCAGGTCGTGATAAGACGTGGGACAGTTGAAAGCCCAGGCGCGAAAACTAATTGGTTTAAGATTGTGAAGTATGATATGGTTGGACTTCCATATAAAATGTGTTGTAATTTATATGTAACATAATAATGGGTCCTTATTGATGCCCTAAATGGTAAACATTACTATATATATATAATTTTCAGAAAAGGATGACGCCGTTTTTGTTGTGGGTTACCCGAATTTTTTTTTGGCCTGCTAAGGCTCAGTTGTTGGTCCGCTAAAATTTGCAGCGTTTTCTTTTATGCCTATACTAACGATTTTTTTTATTTTTTATTTATTTTTTTTTTTTGCGATGCTGGCGCATGTATCTTGGCGAGGTAGCCATGGTGAGTTTGTGGTTGCAGCCATGGCAGGAGGTTAGTGTCGTTTGACGACTACCATTTTTGGTTTATGATGCTTTTATCAGCTCCCGTATCTTGCCAGAGGTCCAAAAGCAATCAACCAACCTTCCACGGCCCGTATCTTGTCGGGGTAGCCACATAGACTTTGTGGTTGCAGCTAACGTGTGTGTTTGGTGAAGCTTAAACCCTGATTTGGTAATCTGTCCCCGTTGGTAAGTTATTTTTATTTGATTTGTTTGAATTAGGGTACTTTTGTTGTTTTGTTAGGGGCATGTTTGGATGAAATTATTATCCCAGACTATTAATTAGCTTATTTGATTTTTCTTATATCTTGGTGCTTTTGTGCGACGTTGTATCTTGGCGCGCCACCCACACGAGGATTGTGGTTTCAGCCATGTGACACTTACTATCGACTATAATAAATATAGATGGTTTGGTTGTCGTTTGCGCGTTCCACTTGGTTGTGATGATCATTTAAGTATGTTGTCTTGCCGAGAAATGTGGAAGGAAGGTAGAGTGCGACAAACAATCGCTTCAGCAACCTCCACATGAGCAAGCAGGGCATCAACTAATCTGAGCTAAGTGTTAGTTTGTCTATATCTATTAAACCACGATCACAAATATGATTATAAACTGTTATCGGCCCATAACAAACTGTTATTGCAACTCTTTCAATTATAGTATCATACATATAATACAAAGGTCAAAATGTAGCCGTGGAAGGAAGGTTGACTGCGACAAACACTCGCGTCAACAACCTCCTGCTGCAACAAACGTTTACACCTCATGTTTGCAGACATTCTCGGTATTCCAGCTGGAACTTCGTATTCTCAGGTTCTGCCCTTATGCCTCACTATGGACTGGTTGTAAAGACGTTGGCTTAACTTGGTTTCATTTTTATCGCCG
This sequence comes from Chrysanthemum lavandulifolium, assembly GCA_022545495.1. Taxonomy (NCBI): domain Eukaryota; kingdom Viridiplantae; phylum Streptophyta; class Magnoliopsida; order Asterales; family Asteraceae; genus Chrysanthemum; species Chrysanthemum lavandulifolium. The sequence goes on along the minus strand of CM040239.1, from coordinate 234,485,809 downwards.
TTGAATGAGTGTTATATTCTAAATGTGTCTTATCTTAGCAACACAACTTTGATGCTCTGATTTAATTGTATATGTCTGTGTAAATGTTTGGGAAGCTTCTAGTACCCGTGTTGTGTTTGAAACAATTAGTATAAGGAGGCTGTGATGAGTCACCATGGGATCGGTTCAAGTTGAGATTGTTCGGAACTTGGCGGGGCAACCTATTAGGTTTGCAGCCATGCCAGATGTATCCACTTTTTCTCGATTTGTTCCTTATCTGAGCCTCATACTTAATTAGGCGTTTCTAAAAGTACAAAAACCAAATGTATCAAGTCAGTTACGGCTACTGAATGTGTACACTTTATGGAGCAAACCTCACGATCGGTAGCCCAAGGTATATTCAAGCTCCGTCGCTTTGTGTTATAGCCACTGATGTCATCATGATGATGAATTCAGTTTTAAACTGCTTTAACTGCTGCCACTCTTGAAGCATTTGCTGCTTGGTTAGCTGAAGTTATAGCTAACTATTTTTTTTTTTTTTTAACAGTGTTGGTGGTTGAAGATAAGAGTGAGTAGGATACTTATAACTGTTACATGTACGGCCTCTACTCAAACAAGAACCACAAATCGACATATTTCAAAGGATACAATCCAAGAATACTTGACTACAACTAAAAAGGAAAATACACCCTTTTTCACATTTCTAATGGTTCTGTCTGAAATTATACAGTTTTCATTGCTGATGTTGGAGGATTCGTTGTTGATTTCCACGAAGGATTTCTGTTTGCGTATGGAATGAATAGAGATGTTGAATTAGGTATGTGGCAACTTGAATTTTCATGTTTCTTCGCCTAACAACAATGTCTGCCCGTTATATTTTTTTCCCTTTTCAATCGTTTCTTCCCAAAGGTTTCAGTACTTTCCTGACACACACACACATACACAAGCCAAAGACCAGGATTAGAATTATCGCCTGTTATCAATTTTGATGTTTGCTGCTGCCACTGGTAACCTTTTTTCTATAAATTATTGTTAGTTTTTTTTTTATGTAAAGACAACATGTAAATTTAAGCACATGAATGGTAAGTTTCTAATGTGGCTTATGCGTTAAAAATTTACGTTTTATAGGTTTACATGGAACTGCAACTTTAAAGGCAAGGGTACTAAAGGAAGAATGGAAGATAGCAGATCCTGAATCTAAAGCATCGTCTTCGTCTTTAGGCAGGTATGTTTTCTCGAAAAATATAACCTCAGAAATGTTAGGTAAAAAGTATACCCGTTTTTTTTTTTTTTTTTTTTTTTTCAATTTATAAGGTATTAAATGTATTGTCTTTTGGTTTTAGCCTGTGTAGCAAACTTAGTTTATACTTTTATGTATCGGCCTTCATCAAACGGTTGCAATTAACCGTAGCTTCTTTGTCCCGTAGCTAATAAACTTTTATGAAAAAGAAATCTTAGTTCCTTCCTGATATTGATGATTCATGTAAGAAAGTCATATAGGTTTTATCAATATAGTCCAAGTAAGGAAGAAATGTCAGTTTGGCCCACTTAAAAAAATACCGTGCAATGATCAGCGACATGAAAAAATGCCCCGCTGCAACGCGGCGGACCGTCGCCCACCTTGTTATATTAAAAAACGATCATCTGAGTTTTTCATTTAACTTTGGATATATAACAGTATGCCGGAAAGCACCTATCAACATGAGAATGAATATAAAGTCATGATAACGCTACACGCGTCGTTCGGGGTCAAAGGAACTTCTTTTTCGTCGAGCAAGTTTTTCAACACCCTAAGGCAGTGAACCTAATCGTTGTAGTATTAGGGTAAGCCACGGGTATTGATATCGTTCTCTAGGGGAATAGGAATGCTAGTGAGAAGTTACTACGCTAAGGTTGTGGTTGAGGAAGATTATTTTTATCTTTTATATTTTTAAGGAAAGGAAAGGTCTGAATCTCGGGGTTTGAATTTGGGGGTTGGTATTGCTACCGATTACTCTACTTATCTAATTATCTAATCTAAGGTGTATGTAGTCTATGTCTAATTAATGTGTGCTCGTATGATAGGTTTAAAGATGTGTTTACTTAGGTTTTACTACTCCTTAATTATCTCCTATTGGTGGTTGAATTGTCACATCCTTATTCCTAGTTGCGTTGTGTGTCTAAGTTGTAGGGTGTCGTTTCTCCCTAACTCCTTGAACTTACCAAAGGGTCTCGTCTACAAAACCCACTAGGATAATAAACTCTTACTCTAAGGCACTCTTTGGATGGTTTAGCTTACAACTACTCAAGGAGTCATATTCTAAGGTTCACAAAGATTTAATCAAGCATTAAGTACACAACGAATGACCTATCGCATTACTAGATCATTAATCAACTAAGATAAGAAACAACCAATCAATATTCAATAATTAAGTTTCATATTCCTAGCAAACACACAAGTAAATTAGCTGGGACATGGAAAACATGCAAGCATACACACAAATAATCAAAGACATAATTGTATTAATGAAGTAAAACACTTATCTTGGTGTAAGATAGGGTTTGGAACCCTAAAATAATGTACAAAGACCCTTGGTTCGGTTTAGGTTTTACTCCAAAAGACTACACACTCAATCTTGAAAAATTCGGATTCTATATATAATATTACATATGCGACGACGCCACCTTATGTTTTGTGGCCGTCGTGTCGCCGTCGTTAGGGTTTCGTCTTGGCCACGTTAGACTTGCGGCGTCACCTTATGCTTGTGACGTCCTCTTCGACTTCGACGCCGTATGGATTACATCTAGGCCGTCCCGAGTTCGACGACGCCTACTCTTTTATAACTTGACGTCGTCACTTGAAAATGGGAGTTTTGGCTTCGTCCGTCACAAAGATCCTCCGACGGCGTCACACTTAACACTGACGCCGTCGCTTATGTTTTCGGCAGACTTTGAGTGTCTCGATTCGACTTTGGCCATTTTCTTCAGATAATCGCCTTTTCATTCCAAATAAGTGTCATTCCAAAGATTTTGCCTTCAAGAGACCTAAAAGTGAAAAGGAACGATATTAAGCAATAACGGATACAAAGTGATCAAATAAGAACTTAAACGACCCTCAAAAGGCCTTTAAAACCTTATCAAATATCCCTACACTTGGTATTTGCTTGTCCTCAAGCAAATGTGCTTTTAGCCAATTAATTTATAAGTTAGAGGTCATGAAGCATTGGTTTAAAACATCCACAACACATATAAGCCCAAAAAGTCATAATAAGCACGGAATTACATACTAGCACCTCACATGGGGTGTTTAGATACTCACATCTCTCTGGGTGTATATGAAATATAACAAATTGGAAATGGAAGATAAACACTCATTAACCTGGTCCTAGTACATAGATTACCATAGGCTTGAGAATAGATCAAACCTCCATCGCTTTGGCGTAAGCACCTAGGAAAAACTATCAAAGAGGTCTTTAAAGGGTTGTAATGTTAGGCTTACGGTAGGAAACAAAGTGTTTGGTGGGATAGGCTATATAGTGGTGGCAAGTCAAAAATCTCTATGTTAAATGCATCTGAAGAATGGTGTTCTAAGCCAAGACTCGACACTCTAAACTCTAGCTAACCAAATAAACAAACATAAAATTTAAAGGATAGATGTAGAATGGTATATATATATATATATATATATATATATATATATATATATATATATATATATATATATATATATATATATATATATATATATATATATATATATATATATTTACACTTTTACTCTACCATCCTCTATGGTAACATCAAAATGATAGGATTTATAGGCACATCCCTACACTTGAGTTTTTATTACTCTAACACTAATTTGACCCAATTGAAAAGATCAAAACACTTGGGGTACATTATTACGCAAACAAAGGGAATTTGAATTTAACGCTCCTTCCGTCATTTCATAAACTTTAACTTTTCCTATGAATCCCAATCGCCTCAAAATCGTATACAAAGGATATGACTCGACTTAGCAACTTATGCAAGCAACCGGATAATTGAACTAAGGGTTTAGGGTGATAACAATAATGCACTAAAAGTGAGTGCATACAAGGTAGGCTAAGGCGATTTGGGTGTACATTTGGGGTGGGGTGTAAACAATGTCTTCATTGATATTCCGAAAACCAAACATCACGAGAACCGCGAAAAGGATAGGCTCGAGGGGTTAACTAGGGGTATCGTGTACTAAAGATGAGTACAACGCAAAGGGTGTGGGGAATTACTCAACCGATGTGGAAGAAGTAATTATATTACGGGTATCAAACAAGGGTTATCCTAATGCCTCTTATCATTTAGTTATTCCTAACTACACAAGTATGGTCTTACTAGCGATCTCGAATGCATCACAAAACAAGTTCTAGAATCTAATATACTACCGGTTCACACTCTAAGCATTAAAGATGAATGCTTTAATTCCTACTAATCTAAGGCGATCCTCGCATTTTGGGTGGAATTTAGGTGGTAAAGGGTTTTGTGCTAGTCATGCAACTTCCTATCCGTGAGACGCTTTTGTTAAGACTAATGGCCCACTCCTATATGTCATGAAAATTTTAAATTTGGTGCCAAAATTACCCTAACCGACATTTTCTCATGGTTTATTACACAAATACAATTGACAAAGCAAATAATCAAGGATAAGCATAGTTTCAAAGTTCCTGCTTTATTTTCCTCCCACACTTAAACCGAACATTGTCCTCAATGTTCCCCGAAAGTATCAAAGTTATGATAATGGAAGGTAATCAAAAACGAAAGAAACTAGTACTCCCCTGACTAGCTCGGTAGGATCCGTGTGTGAAATAGTGGTTAAATCCTTTCCAAGAAGAATTTATGCGTGAAAAGCTCCTTCCAATCTTATGTAACTTCTTCTTAATAAATTAAACCTGCACACTTGAAGAAACAAACTAGGAGTAATACTTATGGAATGGATGTTTACAAAATTTCTGGAAAATTAAGACCTGGAAAATTTCAAATTTTTTAAGTAGCTCGAAAACGAGAAAAAAGTAATGCATTGTTTTACTCCTTCCGGCCGTCGAGTTGCGATCTGACCGTCGGTTATCCCGAAAAAACCGGTCTGCGATTTTGGAAAAATTACGGAAAATTTACATCTTTAGAATCTGGAAAATTTCGCAAAACATCCATTATGACTCGATACAAGCATTTGACTCGAACAAACACACAAATATATCTTTTAATGAATTGTTATTCTCATGTTTACGTTTCCTTGAAAACGCGTGTAATCCTCCCTACACTTATCCCTTATGTAAAATACCTTTATATGCAATTAAGACGAGTTTAAAAACAAAATAAAGCATTTTACAAATTTAAACATGAGAATAAACAATCAATAAAAGATATATGACACTAACAAGCAAACAATTAAGCATGGGTTGCCTCCCACGAAGCGCTTTTCTTTATTTAAGAGTCTTGTAGCTAGACTCGTAGTCGTGCTCTACGTTACTTCATTACCGCCACCTGACGGTCTCTAATGGGGGATTCCATGTTGTAGAAGTGCCTATGATGCACCTCTCTAAGAGTTCGTCCTCTCCCAGCTTGGTCCTATATTTCGTCTTAAGTTCAAGCAATCTTTATAGAATCCGAAAATCTTAGCCATAACATAATCTACTCCTTTTCCCTATCCTCATCATTCCTATAATAGACCGACAGTTTAAGTTCCTTTTCATCATTAGAGAGTGATGAAAACTTCTCAATCTTAAACGGCATTTGGTAAGCTATGTCATCGGTCTCATCCTTGAATCGCACTACTCCTAACGAGGGATTATAGGTCATCCTGGTGCTTTCTATGAAAGGTTTTCCTAGAATAACATGGGACAAGCTAGGGTCTATGGCCGTGCTAATATCATCCACAATTATGAAGTCCATAGAAAACGTAAAACTACCTACATAAATGGGCAATCCCTTAACTCTACCAAGAAAATTGCACTTAACCCTAGGATTATCGGGGTCTTGCCTAGTTGGAATAGGCTTCTTCATTACCCAATTGTAGTAGGTGCTAGTCATTATGTTGATTGGGGATTTGCGATCAATGTAGGCCTTTGCCACAAAAAGGTGTCCTATGAAACATGGTATGTTAAGATTCCAAGGGTTCCCAAACTTGATTCGAGGGCTTTTCCTAACATACATGCGACGGAGGTCACGCACTAAGCCGAGGGTGGCGAGATAGTTCTTCTTAGTAGGAAACTTATTGAAATAGTCATTGTCTACTTCATCTACTTCCTCGGTTGTTTCATTACTCACAAGTGTATGGTCCTCTTCGTCATTTGTTCCATTAGGTTTAACTAAGGCGATGGTATTGACGAATTGAACGTGCTTAGCTAGCTTACTTGGGTCCTTAATCTCTACACCGGAAGGCTCGGGAGTTTAGATAGCATTAACCTTCCTATCACTATTAGTTATGGCTTTCAAAAGGTTGTCTATCTCCCTATCCATTTCGGCTTGTTGTTGGTTAAAGCGGTCCGAGAGCTTAGCTATTTGGGATTCTTGGGATGCAACAAGGTTTTGCAACATCCCTTCGATGTTTTGTTGGTTAGGACCGTTAGGTGGGGCCATGAAAAATCATTGAAGTGAATTCCTTGGTTTGTACCCGTGAGAAGTCGCTTGCCTTTCCATGCCTCTCGGGTTTCATTGAAACCCTAGGTCCCGTATTGTAGGAATCTTCCTCCGCTCCATTAATACGCGAGGATGCGTAGTCAACGGAAGCATGTTCGGGATCGAGTGCTAGCTGCGTGTTATGAGGATCACAAAACGGCTCACGAGGAAGAAACTTTGTTCACATGGTGTGAAGATTTAGGATTTTCGAGGAACTTATTAGGAATTTTACTTGATCTTCAAGTTCAATCATCCTACGGTCGGAAGGAGGCGAGAGATTGCCTTAACGGCTTTGAGCAACACGGGGTCATCCCAACTTTCGTTGTCATAGAGGCGAGGTCCTCTATTATACCCCATGATTCTTCCGCGGTGAGATCATTAAGTTTTCCACCGCCGCTTGGTCAATGGATCGCTTGGTGGGAAGTTGACATGATCATAGAAAATTTGGACTTGGAGCCAAAGATCAATGCCGTGATGAGGACTTTATGAAGTAAGTCCTTGAATCGAGTCCATGCTTCGTAGAGATTCACCTTGACGTTGTTGGAACATCAATATGTCATTCCTAAGCTTAGTGGTTCTCCCGGTGGGAAAAATTGAGCAAGGAAGCGAGAGGTAAGATCATCCCAACTTGAGATGGAGCCGTGAAAGTCGCTCAAGCCAATTACTAGCTTGGTCCCGTAGAGAATGGAAGAGACGCAGCGCGTGGTTTCCGAGTAGTAAGATCAAGGTCGATGGAATCGACAATTTTGAGGAAATCCTTAGATGTCGATTTGGATCTTCTAACGAAGTCCATGGAATGCACATCCGCTTTGCACCAACCGGATGGTGTCGGATCATGGGGCCGTAGTTTGGGCTTGGTCGGAAGCTCAATGGTGTTCTTATAGCCCGAGTGGCTTGGTCTCGAGTATTCACCAAGAGTACGGGCTCTTGGCGGGTCAATTGGTGGTGGGTTGATGAATGGTGGGTGGTTATCACCTTCATGATGAAAAGTGATGGGGTTACGAACAAAGGTCACGAAGAAGGGGATAGACTCAAAGGAAGCTAAAATGAGAAAAAGTTTACTTGATAGGAATCATAAAGAAACCTAAACGAATTGGACTACTAACTAGCTATTCTATTCCCGCAGCGCGCCAAAAACTTGATAACGCCACACGCGTCGTTCGGGTCAAAGGAACTTCCTTTTCGTGAGCAAGTTTTTCAACACCCCAGGCAGCGGAACCTAATCTTTGTAGTATTAGGGTGTCACGGTATTGATATCGTTCTCAGGGAATAGGAATCTTGGTGAGAGTTACTACGCTAAGGTTGTGGTTGAGGAAGATTATTTTTATCTTTTATATTTTTAAGGAAAGGAAAGGTACGAATCTCGGGGTTTGAATTTGGGGGTTGGTATTGCTACCAATTACTCTACTTATCTAATTATCTAATCTAAGGTGTATGTAGTCTATGTCTAATTAATGTGTGCTCGTATGATAGTTTAAAGATGTGTTTACTTAGGTTTTACTACTCCTTAATTATCTCCTATTGGTGGTTGAATTGTCACGTCCTTATTCCTAGTTGCGTTGTGTGTCTAAGGTTGTAGGGTATGCGTTTCTCCCAACTATTTGAACTTACCAAAGGGTCTCGTCTACAAAACCCACTAGGATAATAAACTCTTACTCTAAGGCACTCTTTGGATGGTTTAGCTTACAACTACTCAAGGAGTCATATTCTAAGGTTCACAAAGATTTAATCAAGCATTAAGTACACAACGAATAACCTATCGCATTACTAGATCATTAATCAACTAAGATAAGAAACAACCAATCAATATTCAATAATTAAGTTTCATATTCCTAAGCAAACACACAAGTAAATTAGCTTGGACATGGAAAACATGCAAGCATACACACAAATAATCAAAGACATAATTGTATTAATGAATTAAAACACTTATCTTGGTGTAAGATAGGGTTTGGAACCCTAAAATAATGTACAAGACAAACTTTGGTTCGGTTTAGGTTTTACTCCAAAAGACTACACACTCAATAATCTTGAAAAATTCGGATTCTATATATAATATTACATATGCGACGGCGTCACTTATGTTTTGTGACGCCGTGTCGCCGTCATTGGGTATCGTCTCGCCACGTTAGACTTGCGACGACGCCACCTTATGCTTGTGACGCCCGTCTCTTGACTTTTCGACGCCTTACGGATTACATCTAGGCCGTGCGAGTCATGACGGCCTACTCTTTTATAACTTGACGTCGTCACTTGAAAATGGGAGTTTTGGCTTCGTCCGTCACAAAGATCCTCCGACGGCGTCACACTAACACCGACGCCACCTTATGTTTTCAATGACTTTGAGTGTCTCGATTCGACTTTGGCCATTTTCTTCAGATAATCGCGCCTTTTCGTCCAAATAAGTGTCATTCCAGCATTTTACCTTCAAGAGACCTAAAAAGTGAAAAGGAACGATATTAAGCAATAACGGATACAAAAGTGATCAAATAAGGGCTTAAACGACCCATCAAAAAGGTACCTTTTAAAACCTTATCAAGTCAACAAATGCTTTCAAATATTGATATCATGAACAGATTGTTCAAGCCGCTTAACCAATAACGTACAGACTACCTCGAATTTTAATACGTAGAAGATATAAAAGTGCTAATCATTTATAGGTCCAATTCATGTAAATTATGAGAATCAACATGGACCATATCTCATTCAATCTTCTGGCAAATTTCAAGTCTTAAGGGGTGTTTTTTAAGCTGATGTAACCGCCTTATGGACTTAATGAATTTTTGAAAACCCCATAAGCTGAAATTTTTGGGCTTATGAGCTTATCAATGTGCACTTATTTCTTATTCAAGTTATAGCTCAAGTTGATAAGCTAATAAGCCCATAAGTCGGCCAAATAAGCTTAAACAAACACCCCCTTCTAAGTTGTTATGAATTAAGAGATGAGGTCACAAAGGTTTTGCTGTAATTCACCATACCCCATCATTTAGCAATACATCTCTATAGATGACTGGTAACCGTACACTCCAGGTAAGGGTGTTGTGCATTCTCTAGACCTTCCTCATAGATGGGATAGAGTAGGGTATGTCGATACCCCTACCGCGTGCAACTAAGTTGCAACATGTTGGCAAACGGTCTTGTAGGAGACGTTAACAATGTACATTAACCTTTTAAACGACATACAACTAAACTATTGTTCTAGAAAAACACATATGATGCCTAAACTATTTTCTTGTTAGAATATTTAAACTAATAAAGGTGATTATGTTGGATTTAAAGATTTGAAGATACAAAACAAGAAGAATGAAACATGAATGACTTAATGTAACAAGAAGGAAAACTACAAAAAAAATGGAGGATTTGAAAGATTTTAGAAGATATGCTTAAATAATATTTAGTTTCCTTATTTTATTATGATTTATTTTAAAACCCTAACCCTCTAATATATAAAGAGGACATGGGGCGTTAGTTTTAGTGTGCACAAATATGTAGGCGACTAGGTGAGTGGTTTAGCCCTAAGGTCAAAGGTTCATTTGATCCTTGTTACAAGGTGTATAACAAGTTCTAGAATTGATCATCTAGAATGAGGGCTTGTATGGTGTATGATAATGAGGAAAACCTTGTTTAATAACATTATTGTTCTTTATATTCCACTGTGCATATGAATGCTATTAGTAAAACGATCCTAGTTAGCTTTAAACGATCCATGGAGTTCTAACAAACTCCACATTTGGTATCAGAGCTCGGGGAGCTCGTGATCTAGGATCTACAAGGTTTTCTTGAAGAAAAAGAAAGAATTAGAATCTGGAAAAAATTTCGTATCTTTCTGCAGGTCATTTTTCAAACAGCGGTAAATCGTTCGTTAATCATTGAATCGGGATGTAATTTTGGTTGAAGCTTCTCTATATATCAAGGTAAATTTTCACTGGAGGGATCTTCAATCTGAGGTCTCAATCATAAGATATTCGTTGGCGAAAACTGTTGCAAAGAAGGGTATATTATTTGAATTTTAGGGTTTTGATCTTCATAATATTTGTCCTTATGTGCATAAGGTTTCAATTTTCTTTCATAGTCTGATTAGTGGTGTATTATTAAGTCAGATCTTTAACCTCATACCACAAATTAATTCACCTCGTACTGGTATCTTGAATTGTCAGTAGTATTTTATTAATTGGACGGTGGAATTTAATAAGTACGCGTCTATTGATTGGCAATTATTGTATTGGTGGATTATCCAAATCTTCTAATAGGTATTGTTTACAAATCATGGGCAAAATTCTTTATTCTAAGTCAAAATTTGCATGCCAAATATGGAGGGTGATTAGTTGTTGGTTATTCATGCGTTCCTGTTATTGCGTTATATTTATTACATCATTGAGGAGCAATGGAGCAGCTTGTTAAAAAAGTTGATTATATCATGGGAGCAGCTTGGATCTATCGTTTGTGTAGGCTGTTTGACGAAGAAAGCTACTGCTGCTCGTTAACTGTTAATGTTGCTCATACATTACTGCTGCTATATTTGATCATTAATGCTTGCTTCAGAGTGATTGATACTTTGTTTGTGCTTCTTGTAAGTTTTTAATGCTGCTTTCATAGTTGTGTGCTGCTCGACATGGTAAATTAATACTGCTTATTAAAAGATTCTGCTGCTCGTGCTTTTTAAGCGCTACTAGTTGTAACTGCTGCTACCTTTATGATATTGCTGCTACTTCTAAATGTATATGCTGCTGTGTTTTGTTACTGCTGCTGTGATTTTTACATTTTCAACGACAAGAAAGAGTAGCTCATGTAACTATTGAAGGGTTTCTTGAGTAGCAGGTTTGGGTGGTTATGTTGAGGTTAATTGACAAACGGATAATAGCTTCAAAGTTTTGGGCTTTATGGTATAACTTGGTATTGGAAGTCATACATGGATTTGTTATGGAATAAAAGTGATAATCTGGTTTTGAATGTATATATACGGATCTATAATGAATGACACTACTAGTTTTGGGGACTTAAATATGGTTTCAAGGATGAACCCTAGGAGTATAAATGTTTTGAAAGTGAACTAAGGTGTTCAATTGGAGTTTTTGTTTCCAAGGCAGCTTATGAAGCAGCATATATTTTATGGGCATAAGTTACGAGCAGTGAGGGGAAGAAAAGATGGTTCTTAGTATTGTTTGATATCGGATAACACATGGTTTTGAATTTATGGAGATGTTGGATAATGCTTTTGGTTTACATGTTCTTTAACGTTTAAAAGGCTCATTTTGGATTATTTGCTACAATTGATTACGATGACAATTATTTATCGCTTATTTAAAGTTGAAGTGGAGTTTCATGAATGCATGTTCTTAGCATATGTTAAAGTGGGTGTTACACTTTATAGATAACTTGTTTAAGCTTAAAGAATGTTGACAAAGACTTGCAAAATCTAGCAAGTGGAATTTGCTATCACTTAAAGGAGTTACATTGTAGTGCTCAATGTCTCATTGAAGACGAGGATTTTGTCAAGAGGTTGCGATCTACTTATATTTCTGGTTTCATATACGTTTGGAGTCACGTGGATAGTACAAGACATAAGACACAAGTTTGGGTTATTCTACTTCTACATCAAATTCGTTATACTTAGTTTTCTTCATTAGTGAACATTACAGAAAGCCTACCGATTTGAAGAATCATGAAGATGATTAACACTTGGATTTTAGGGGAAGTATATTTTAGTGTTTAATCATTTGACAAGCACCATTTGAGGAGAAGTTATAAAGTTCAAAAGTTGCAGTTCCCTATTGGATGACAACAAAAAGGGGAAGAAGCTACAGAGATGATATGATTTGCAACTTATGGTGTCATGGGAGAAGAGGTTACAAAGGAAATCAAGACTTAAGGGGAAGCTTGGAAGATTGTTTCATTCATGGTGAGATTTAATTGTCTCAATTTCTCTACTTCGTTTAGGGAAGTTCATACAAGAACATGTTTGTTTTGTCATCATCAAATAAGGGAAGATTGTTGGGATTTAAAGATACAAAACAAGAAGAATGAAACATGAAGGACTTAATGTGACAAGAAGGAAAACTACAAAAAGATGGAGGATTTGAAAGATTCTAGAAGATATGCTAAAAGAATATTTAGTTTCCTTATTGTATTATGATTCCTTTGTAAACCCTAATATTCTAATATATAAAGAGGACATGGGGCGTTAGTTTTAGTGTGCACAAATATGTAGTCGACTAGGTGAGTGGTTTAGCCCTAAGGTCAAAGGTTTCTTTGATCCCTGTTACAAGGTGTGTAACACGTTCTAGAATTGATCATCTAGAATTAGGGCTTGTATGGTGTATGATAATGATGAAAACCTTGTTTAATAACATTATTGTTCTTTATATTCCGCTATGCATATGAATGTTACTAGTAAAACGATCCTAGTTAGCTTTAAACGATCCATGGAGTTCTAACAAACTCCACAGATTATGTTGTAAATCATAATAATCATATTTATTGCCTAAGTTATTTCACTTTTTTCCCTTACAAAATGGACAATTTATGGCCAATTCAGCATGTACAAACCTTTTTTGGATTGATACTCGACTCGTCTATCTTCTTACCTCTAAATTGTTAGCATAAATGATTGATGGCTTGAGTTTGTTTCACTGGTTTAGATAGCCAACAATAAAAAGTTGAGAAACATTGAGCATTCCACATCGTGTAGTGACTAGTAAGGACATAAGTAAAATAAGCATTGCGTATCAACCCATTACCCTAAAAAAAATTGCGACCAATGAGAATCTGTTTACATTGTATCATTGAACCATCAAAGGTTTAATGAATGAATTGGCACCATCTCGTTACAAATCCCGTCAATACAAATTAAGAATATGTTGACCGCAAACACCGTATTGGGCGGCTATACTTGCATTAAGGTATGTTATAGTTGCAGAAAGGTATGTTACATTGTATCATTGAACCATCAAAGGTTTAATGAATGAATTGGCACCATCTCGTTACAAATCCCGTCAATACAAATTAAGAATATGTTGACCGCAAACACCGTATTGGGCGGCTATACTTGCATTAAGGTATGTTATAGTTGCAGAAAGTTGAGCAATAGTTCTTTGCCTGATGCTACTAGCAAAACATTAGTTTGATCATAGCATTTTCTGAAAATCGTACCCAAAATATGCATGAAGTGTTGTATATGATGTTGTTCATTCCCAGTAAATATTGCTATCAAAATACATTAACTAAAGCTCATCATCTCTAAACCTAGTTTTGGGATAATAATACTAAATATCACTAGTTTCCAAACAACAGTTTGCCAGTTTGGCATTCTTATAAAGTGGTTGAATTGGTTTTAAATTCTAACAAAACAGACATACATGTATAATGAAACAATGTTGTCTGAAAGACAGTCAACAGCAAACAGTAGTATACAAAAGTCATTCTTTAATCAAACTAAAATTATATATAATTGAATCTAGTTTGAAGTTCAATGACTACCAATGTTTTCCAGGGGTGGTAAACTAATGAGGGGCGGGTGAATTATGTAACGTGTCAACAAAGGTCATTTTCTTTAAAGGCAAAACAGGCAGGTTCAAGTTGACCCAAAATACATACATGTAGCCCATATTTGTGTGTGTAGTTTTATACGCAATAAGTGTCCCAAATAAAGTTACGAAAATTATATTTTTTTCTATCTTTAATAAATGTTTTGAATCCAGCTATTTCGAAGGTTTTATACATTAAATATACATGTTGTGAAACGTTCGACCCATTCATAAGTAAATGGGCCACAATAGGTTGTTCAATAAACCCTTTTCTTGAAATTACCGAACCTAAGATGATCCAGAATTCTAGATTGCTTTGTTGACCCCGATCTCAGGATTGATTTCAGTTCGGCGGATTATTTTAACATCCCTTTCCACACCATCCTTAAAACCCTCTAAAAACCATATGATCCTCCAAATCCTCAACAATTTTGACTATATACCTCAATCCCAAAACAGTTGTAAAGATGCAAAAATGATTACTGTAACAAGAAGTATAGGACTAATAATTTATAAGCTCAAGAGCCAAGAAGAATATTTGGAATTCACTATAAGGTCAAAACAAGCATTTACCCAAAATCTACATAACCAAAATCAATAGGAGTAACAAATTTATATGCATTTGGAATGCACCAATAAGACAATAGTGTCTAGCTGAACATGAATTGGAAGTACCGTTAATCTTAACCTTTTCAATAATACGAATATCATCAAGCAATAAGCACCTTCCAACCTCCGCTCTTAGTTTAATCACTATTAGACCGGGTACCGACGAATCACGTTATGGTATAAAGATGAAGTAACAACATTTGATGGCAATTTAAAACCTTTATCCTCCAATCTCGAGAGAACCTACAAACAAAAGAAAATAACCCGGACATCTTTGTTGTCATGTACAATATCCTTGAGACGTTCCAAAACCCCATTAGAGGTTGCATTATCATCAATGACCATATCCACAAATTTAGGAGATATAGTGGAATACATTCACATGACCACAAGAGAGTCATTGGATTCATGAAGAGGATAAATGGAAGTGTTGCTTGTTGATGAGGCGTCTAAGTGACGATGCACATCATATGTTTTGCAAAACCTTTTAAACAATGATCTCCAAGAGTTGATGTTTATTTTGGCTCGGTTGGTACCCACTTTCGAAAAACCAATAAGCCCATGGGAGATCTAGTGGATAAAAGGTAAAAAGTTCGAGTTTCGGCTCTTGCTTACTCCAGTTGGTGCCCTACTAAGTCAGGAGAGTTGTCGGAGCTATTCTTTATGAGGTAGACAATGGCTTGTGCCAAAATACACCCGGGATCAAAATCTTTCCGCCAATTCACACCCTTTTATGAAATAGATTGTTTTGGTGGTACATTGCGTGTCATAATGCTATGACAAGTTTAAAGCAAAAATTATGCAAGCAATAATAAAACAAAAGTATGCAAACGATAATACAAAAAATGATGACTAACTAAGTACTCTAGGAATGAAAATGTGCTAGGCCCAAACATGCATAAAGTCAGTAGCCCAAGGCTACGCTCAAACACTCTTAGATATATCTTTTTTATATAATAAAACAAAACCCTTAATGAAAATTTTCATTTAAAAAAATAAATTCGCACCTTATTTGGTAATACTTTATTTATTTATTATTATTTTTATTTTAAAATATTTCTAAACAAAATCAAATATTCTGGATTTGACAATAGTTAAAAAAATATTCGTATATATAGTCAAGAAAAAAAATAAACATAAAAGTTTAAGTGTCAAAAGTATAAAGAAAAAAATTTAGTAAAAAGCAGGAGTGATTTTAAAAATATTTATGTCTAATGTAAAGAAATAAATCAGTAATCAATTAAAAAAAAACAATATATAAAAACCCGCACGTGCGTGGGTATTATAACTAGTAGCCAGCAATAACAAAAACAAGAAACAAACATGAAATACACGATGAGGTGAGATCAATAGAAAACACATCTAATCTAAAGAACAAACCATAAGATCGCAACCATCAATTTTCTTTTCATTTAATGGATGAGATGAAAGCACAAATTATTAAAAGAAGGGTAAAAATGTAATTCTATAAAACCCACTTTTCACATTTTTTTTTAAAACAACATATCTTCCAAACGGTAAATCCTCAAGCTACAAAAAATACACCATCGCGACGAGAAAAAAATCATCTTTCTATAGATATGCACTTTTATATACTTTCAACGAATTTTTTTTTTCAAAATCTCCGTGCAGAAAAATCACATGTGATCCGTAAAAAAATCACATGTGATTTGTTATTTTTAAAAAATCACAAGTGATCCACCAAAAAATCACAAATGATCCACCAAAAGAATCACATGTGATCCACCAAAGATCACATGTGATTTTACAAGTCACATTCGATCATTAGAGTAATAAATCACATGTGATCTTTAATTTCAAATCAACTTATTCCTTCATTTTATAAAACAAATTCCTGAAATCACGTGTGATTCTGTTATTTTTTTTTTTTTTGCTTTGTTATGAAAAAAATGTAAATTACATGTGATTCAGTTTTAATCTAAAAAATGAGTAAATCACATGTGATTTACTTTCAAAAAATAATTTAATGTAAAATCACATGTGATTTGCGGTAAATCACATGTGATCTGTGGTAAAATCACATATGATTTGAGGTAAAATCACATGTGATTGATACAAAAAATCATGTGATTCTTCTTTGTGGATCACATTGAAAAAGTTAAAGTTTTACAAGTATCTCTTTTTAGAACAAAGTTAAACAACCATCTCATTAGAAATAATATCCAAAACAGACAGTCAAACACTTACATTACATATAGCACTTTGTGCAGTGTGCATAACACTTTTCCATCTAAACATGCTTAATCTTTATCAATCATTCTTTTGTCATATTGATTCTTGTATTCTTCCACAAAACATGATACAAAATCACCAAACCCACAAAACTCATGAAACAAAACACAATAAAACTCAAAGAAGAAAAGACCCCATTTACTTGTATAATAATATCAATCACTCAAACAAAATTACTAGCACCTCAACTAAACCCAACCCATATGTTTCACCACAATTTCTACCAAGAAGAAAGAGTAGCTAACCAGAGGCAAAGACAACAAGCATCAACATACAAACGAACAAAGCTTTACCCATTGTGAAATGTGTTTGATTAATAATTATTACAAGTCTAAATAAGAATAGACAAGTGGAATGATACGTTATATAGCAGACTGATCATTTCCTTGTAGGACTCTTTTTGACACAGTATACAATCACTAGGGATCACTAACAATGTCGACAACCTCATGTCGATCAACCCCAACGCCACCGTCCTAACGCCACCATCTTCAACCCCAACGCCACCGTCATCAACCCGATCTTCGCCATCTCCATTTGGTTCCAACCCGCCGCCATCGGCTTTTTTCTTAACAAGGTTAAAAAGTAGAACCTAATAAAAGCAGGAAGGACCATAAAAGTTTTACATCTTTGGATTTAGGTGTAAAGCTCTCACTTTATTTATTGTCCTCGAAATAGTAAGTCAAATATGCCTTCTTCTTTTTTTTTAAATCCTTGAAACTATCTCATTTAAGCAGGATAATAATTTTGAAAAAAAAAGTCCAATTATAAACAAACGGAAATACCATGGTTGCACAAATCAATGTCGAAACAAGACCTCAACCCAAACAGCCTCGTCGTCTGTGTGGATGAAGAATTTATTAACCCCTTCCTTTCAAAGATCATGTCACGAAATGGAGATAAGAGCACAATTAATCGCTTGCATTATAAAAAATATTTCCATGGAAAGAAATTATTAGGATAGTACTCCCATTTTTCTAATTATTAAAAAGTTAGAATATTTGGGATAAACATGGATCATAAACCAATGTAGACAAGTGGAATTATAAATTGTCTTAGGGATAAACCCATCTTCGCCATGAAGATTGAATATTTTATCTATCAGATTTTTGTGATGAAGATGAATGTTTTTAGAGAGAGAGAAAAAAAAAGTGAGTGAGTGATAGTGAATGAGTGTGATGTGTCAGTAAAGTGAGAGAGGAAATTAAATGAGTGGGACAAACCTACCCTTGTATTTAATTAAGAGAAAAGTACAAAAATAAGCCAAAATTTTTTTTGAAGTCCTCTTTGTGGTCACTTTTTAACTCAATGTCCAAAATGGTCACGTGAACCACTCGACCAGCCTCCACCTAAAATTCACCATCACAAGAATCATTGATCATTGTGACCCACCCAAAATTCGCCACGTGTCCAAATGAAAGTACAAAAGTACAATAATAAAAAAGTACAAAAGTGTACTTTCATTTGGACACGCATGCGAATTTTGGATGAAATGCAATGAAATGGTCAAAAGATGACCATTTTGGACATTGGGTTAAAATTTGACCACAGCGACTTCAAAAAGATTTTTATTTATTTTGTATTTCTCTTTAATTAAATGGGACGGATGAAGCATTGATCTAACCGTGAGATCAAACTGAAATGAATGGCTAGGATGGAAGGGTTTGTTCTTTAGTTTTTTTCTATTCTGTATTGATCTTTTCTCCATACACGATTTACTGACTTGGCTCGTCAAGCCTACTCCACATAAATTTCACTAATAATATTCAAGATTATAAGAATACCCCTCGCTAGTCGTAACTCCTTACCAGTGATAAATTTTATTATCTTAAAACCACGTTGTTGTCAAATCACATGTTACGGTATTTTTTTTTTTTTTTTTGAAAGGTAACTTTATTCAAAACTCCCGCCAATTGGGGAAACAACGAAAACAACTTACATCTTTACATAATATTGAATTTACACCAATCTTCCCAACTAGTGCTACATGCCTTGATCTATTTTATACCAAAGATAACTAAGTGCCTTGATATCGCTACATATCTTCCCGAAGTTTACATCGGTTCGTTGAACTTGTGTTCGCCTCGCCCATAAGCTCCAACAAACGACCGTAATGATGCCGTGAAGGGCCGACTGGGCCTCCCCTTAGGCCCACATGGTGATGAATCTCGCTATGTCTTTAAAGGAAAAGAAGAACAGTGGCATTAGTTTGCACCACCGCTAGTAAAGCTCCAAACCCTTGTTGCAATCTCGCACTCGCCAACAGTGATCCAATGACCTCTTCTTGCTGCAGACAGCCACACAAAACATCTCCGAAATGACAGCCTCGGTTACGGAGAGCAATCATAGTCGGAAGACGGTCGAGGGACGCCCGCCACATGAAGATGTTGCATTTCTTTGGCAACCATTTGGACCAATTTATCACATAGTTAGCGCTATGGTCTCTTCCACTTTTGATGAAGTTTTTTACTTCCTTTACCGAGAACTCCTTGTTACGACCTCCTAGCCAGACCCATTTGTCTCTGGTTTCGGCGAGTTGGGTATTTGCTAGCGAACCAGCCATGTTATACCATTCCGCGAGTTCCTCGTTGTTCCAATTACTTCTCGACCATTCCCATTCATCTTCGAACTTCTTGGTGCTATAATTGTATCGATCTTTAACTTTGCATCTCTTGTCCGATTCTAATTTAAACAAGCGAGGGAACTTGTCTTTGAGAGGAGAATCGCACACCCACGGGTCAAGCCAAAACCGAATTGTATCTCCAATTCCAACGACACCCTGATGACATTATTGATTCCGGTTCCGCCACCTTTATTCTTTCCATAGTTGTAACAATGGTCTTCCAAACCCCAGATATATTTTCTTAATTGGAAGGGATGACCACGCCCATCGCCGCATGAATGGCGATGATCACGCCCTCCAAAGACCTTTACTCGATCTAAACCTCCAAAGCCATTTTGATAATAACGCCGCGTTGGCGTCTCGAAGCTTGCAGATGCCCAGACCCCCATGGCTTACCTCCGTGGTCACCCTCTCCCAACACACCCAATTAATCTTGTTGCTACCCTCTTGCTTGCCCATAAGAAATTCCTCATTCTTCTTCCAACTCATCGATGATTTTGCAAGGAGCTTTGAACAAGGAAAGAAGTAAGTAGGCAAGCTTTCAAGCACCGCTTTTATCAACGCCACCCTTCCTCCAATTGAAAGACAATTACTTTTCCATTTCGATAAACGAGCCTCAAAACGTCGATGATACATCTCCGGTTGGAAGCTTTGTTCATGTTCGCTCCCACCGAATACCGAGATAGTTAAAGGGATGGTGCAGTCCTGCGATTAACCCCAAGAGCCATCCTTTTGGTTTCGTTGTGCTCAACCCCGATCCCACCAACTGTGATTTTTGAAGTTGATTTTGAGTCCCAAATCATGTAAAACACCGAGTATCCTTCGTGATTTGACCGCCATCCGACCATTCACCAACCAAAATGCGGTCATCGCCAGATAGGAGATGAGATATGCAAGGACCTCGTTAGGCAATTTAACTCCAATGAAATTACCATTATCCACCGCCTTTTTCATTAACCATGAGAGCGTTTCCATAACTAGTAAAATAGAAAGGGACAATGGATCTCCTGCCTTAAACCTTTCCCACATTGAAACTCGGCGGGGGACCCGCTCACTAAAACCGAGGAGCGGGTTTGAATCGATGATGCCGTAAATCCAAGTGCACCATCCGATGGGAATCCCATTTTGTGCATTGTGTCAATAAGAAATTTCCAATTGACGTTGTCGAAGGCTTTGCAAAGTCTATCTTGAGAATCCCATTTTATCTTCCTGCTTTTTGCCCAAGACACAAGTTCGCTCATGATAAGCGCCCATCCAGATAAGTCCGTCTTTAAAAAGCCGATTGAGTGTGAGATAATCGAGCCCAAGATTTGCTTCAAATTAGCAAGAGCCTTCGAGATTACTTTGTTGATGACCCCCACTAGGTTGATAGGGCGAAACTCCTCTAATCCCGCAACGTCTTTGGTCTTAGGAATCAAGGCAATAAAAGAAGAGCTGCAACCCCTGTTAATAATACCTGTATCATAGAAATAATGGAACAAACTAGTGAAGTCAGATGAAAAAAAGTCCCAGTATCTTTTGAAGAATTTGAAGTTGAACCCGTCTGGGCCCGGGGCTCGCTCGTCTCCACAGTCGAAGATGGAATTTTTGATCTCCTCGGTTGTGAATCTGGTCTCTAAAAACTCAGCTTCCTGATCACTAAGTTTAGGCCCATCAAAACTGGCGAGCTCCGGTCTGACCCTGTGATTTTCCTTAAACTTATTCCTGAAGAAGTCGAAGACATGTTTTTTAATCCTTTTCGGCTTCGAAACCCAAGCATCATTCACCATCATACCATGTATCCTGTTACTTACTTTGCGCCCATTTACAAAACTATGAAAGAAACTCGTGTTGTCGTCCCCATCGAGAGCCCATCGGCATCTAGACCTCTGGCGCAAGTCTTTGGATTTCTGATCTTGTAGTTCATCGAGTCTTTTTTTACTTTCAAGACGGATCCATTCTTCTTCGTCATTTAATTCCCTGTCTTCAAGTAACGCATCCAATTCTTCTAAGTTTGTCATACACTCTCTTGTTTCCTCCTCTTCTACATCCTAAAATTATCTCTCCAAGCTTTGAGAGCTCGCCTAATGAATCTGAGCTTTGCCACTAACTTGGTATCCCATGGATCGATGGATTCGCAATGAAGAGTCACCGCCTCCTTAACCACGTAATCTATGTCGGGTCTTTCTAACCAAGAACCGAAAAATCTAAAAGGCTTAGGTCCAAAATTGACCTCCGACATGGCAAGCAACACCGGTTGTGATCCGAGAGCCTTCGGGCGGCGCGACAAACCGCTAAAGGCCATTTATCAATAACCTCCTTTCCAACAAGAAATCATCTATTTTGCCGAGCTTTTTCCCCAATTCCATTTGACATGTAAGTGAAACGACTACCGCCATCGAATACTCAAATAAATCGCCTCCTCAATAAACTCATTAAATTGGGCCGCCTCATCGAATAAAACGCGAGCCCTTTCTCTCCTCAACACACCGAACCTCGTTGAAATCGCCGCCATGATCCAAGACCGGGATGTTGTTGTTTTAAAGCAACGAGTTTGTCCCAGAATCTTTTTCTCACGGATTCCTTGGGGGCATAAACATTGACAATACAAAACCACCCATCCTCCCCTTTACCTTCCCTTTTACAAAACGAAATTGGGTCCTCAATACATGCGTTCTTGCTAAAATACTCGGTCCCAGACGCACATTAGACCCCCTGAACGCCCCGAAGAATCCACACTAACCTTATCAAATTTGTTTTTACCCCAATACTTTTGGATTATCCAATCATCTATTCCACTAATTTGAGTTTCTTGAAAATTAATAAAGTGAATACCTTCCATAGTTTTGATGCCTCTGATCCATTCCGCTTTCCCGTCCCTTCTAATTCCTCTTATGTTGATCGAAAGCACATTCATTGGACCAATGCATTGTTGCCTTCGAGAATAATAGCTTCCCTGATATCGTCCTTGATGGCTTCAAGGTCGACACCAAGATTGAGTCCCAAAGCCACGGTGTTGTTGATCTCGCTCTCGAATTCATGGTTGTTGGATCCTTCGCCCTTCTCATGCTTCGTCGGTGAGGAGCCCTCCGAGTTGGCATAAGTGTCTGAATAAACGATGACCCTTTGGAGGAGGGCTATCGTTTAAGTTAATGTTGTTATTGATATTCCGGTCTGTCTGATCTTCCTGGATAACATTATCTGTCTGATCTTCATGGGTTACATTAGGCCCAAAACCATGATCCGTAGCATCTTTTTCCGAAGGCCCAGCCACCTTTTCTCTTTGCTTGGAGGCCCACCATGCCCATCATATGAGTTGTGATTGGAATGTATCCCACCGAATCCCCCCCTCACGCGTGCCTTTTTTGGCCTTGACCGCTCAGATTTAATTCGTGGGACCCTTTTCACCCTCATTATCTTTATGGGACTCGATGAAGATCTTGGGACCTCCCACGCCTTTTACTTCTAGATGACTCTTGGGTCCTGCTCCATGCAAAACTTAGCGCCGCCACCCGTTTCATCTTCTTGTCTAGATTTTTCATTGGCCGGAACCCTAATCTCCTCTTCACCGCCGCCGCCACCAGACGAGTGACTGAAGCAGTGCGGGGAGCCTCTGTTGATTACACAATTGGGGAATGATGGGAAATGCGAGTTTTCATTATTGAAAACATGAATAATCAACATGATAATTAAATAATGGGTGTCAATTTTTTTCTTGTAGACTTTTCAAGCCTTGATCATAGAAAAAGCTAGACACATTTAGTTGTGGCCTCTAAAAGTAGTGAACAATTAATGATAATATTCAACTAAATTTGACAAGTATCCTGTAAAATTGGAAAAGTATCATGACCCATTATTTAATTATCATGTTGATTATTCATGTCTAACTGTGTATCATCTAATCATCTTATCTGATAGTTAAAGTATCATTGACCTTTTAACCGAAATTTCAAATGTACGATATAATTAAAATTGTTCTAAATTTATATAATACCTTATCAATATATGACAAATCATACAAATTTTTGTTTTCTTAACAAGCAATGTTTAAAGAATGATGGGAAATGCGAGTTTTCATTATTGACTGCTAGGGTCTTCATGCGATGCGATTGCGGGTATTATGTAATTTAATTTTTTCGGCTAATAATTTATTTCATTTATACGTTTTTTGACAATAACATTTATACGTTTTTTGACAATAATTTTATTGATAAGTATGTTCGTTTAAGGACTATAAACAATGACGAAAGTTTGATGAAACTTTGCACAAAATATGTGTTATTGTTTGTTTGTTTTTTGTGTTTAGTACCTTGCTTGATTTGTACAATGTGTTCTTTTAATTGTATTTTTTATTGAAATATATCATAAAGTATCATTAATTAGCACTTTGCGTTACTTGTATTATTGTATTTAAATACTTGTATTTATCACTAAAAGTGTTTTATGTGCATGAGAAAACATGTTGTATATTTAGCTTCTTTACTTGTATTGTTTAATTTTTAGTTTTAAATATGTTATGACATGTTATATTTTTAGCTTTTTTATTTGTATTGCTGAATATAAAAAATAATAATAAAGGAAGAAGTATAAGATAGTAAAATTGATTATTGATAAAGTGTACCACAATTTAACAACAACATATCAAATCTTAAAAATGAAATAAAATAACAAAAGGTTGTCTGCATTCTATAACGTTGAATGGTCGTATTGTTTTGCGTGTGGTTAAGAATGGTCGCCATATTGGAATATTCAAAATCATATGCTGTTTACTTCATCTCGTTTTACTTCGTCTATTACTGTTTCATAGACGGGAAATTATTGCATCTAGATAACGATGTCTCTAAAATGACATATATACTTAATACATTGAACCTGATCGATGTGTGTATATCGTCTATGTTGTTTCATATATCTTCAACTAGCTAGAGTAGAAGTAGATGCCATTCAACTTCCTGTTCCTCTCGACTTTTAAGTCAAGATTTGACATACAACGCTCATTGTCCCACATGTTGAAAATGCCTAAGCATTGAAACTTCCATAAATCAGGCAGCATGTATCACTCTATAAATACCCTCACGTAGATACAAGTATATAACCATAACATCCACACAACTCACTATCTTTTAACAAGTTACTTTATTACTTATTAGTAAATCAAGAAGCTAGCTAGCTATAATATCCAAGCATCTTACCAATAACCATGTCGTTTAAGGAAGGACCACGGTCACCTTTGCAACCACCAACATACGGGAACTTAATCACTATTCTCAGCATCGATGGGGGTGGAGTGCGGGGAATCATTCCAAGTGTGATCCTTGAATTTTTAGAAACTGAGCTACAGGTACACTTTATGAGTATATAAAGTTTTTTATAAACGACTTATCTGGAAGAAGGTTACAAGTACTTAATTATTTTGTGAATTTCGTTCTAAAAGTACCATAATATATACAACCATTTTCAAAACTTGTTCGAATTTGACAGAAATTAGATGGAGAGGATGCTAGGCTCGCAGATTATTTTGATGTGATTGCTGGAACAAGTACGGGTGGTCTTGTGACGGCTATGTTAACCACCCCAGATGAAGAGGGACACCCAATATTTGCGGCAAAGGATGTTAAAGACTTTTATCTTGAACATTGTCCGAAAATTTTCCCACATGACAGGTTCGTAATATATATATTAGTCACAAACAACAATTTGTAACTTTCGTTTTCAATTATGGCTTTGTGACGATTCTCCATGCCACAAAATGCTATGCATTCTCTTGTAACTTTGTAATCTAATTATACTAGATTTCTTTATTATGCAGCAATCCGCTGGCTCCTGCTGGAAAAGTGATCAAAGCTTTATCAGGACCAAGATATGATGGTGGATACCTACACAATATTATTCAAGAGAAGCTACAAGAAAATCGGCTTCATGATACATTAACAAATGTTGTGATTCCGACATTTGACATCAAATACCTACAGCCTACAATCTTCTCAAGCTACCAGGTACCAAATCTAACCATCTATTGCACCCAAATCCATCAACTTGTCGTCTTCCAAAGGACAAAAATGATGAGACTAAGGAACGAAAAGTTACCGGTCAATATTTTTTAATAATAGACGTGACAAGTATAAAGAACTAATATTGTTTATCGTGTTTAATCAGTTACAGACAACCCCGAGCCTTGATGCCAAACTATCCGACATATGCATTGGGACATCAGCAGCCCCAACTTATCTTCCTTCACATTCGTTTCAGACCAAAGATTCTGAAGGAAAGTTACTAAAAGAATTCAATCTTATTGATGGTGCTGTGGCCGCTAACAATCCAGTATGTCTACTTTACTATTTAATGTATAAACCATCATTACACAGACTGATGTAATAAACAACCGAAAATATTTATTTTAAAGCATCAATTAAAATTACATTCCTAATTTATTTGGCATAAGTTAATCTGATTATATGATTTTTTGACAGACTTTGGTGGCAATAAGTGAAGTAACTAAGGAAATAACTAGAGGAAGTCCCAAATTTTTCCCGATAAAGCCAACAGAATATGGCCGATTTCTAGTGTTGTCATTAGGAACAGGGTCTCCTGAATTTCATGAGAGGTATGATGCTACAAAGTCATCCAATTGGGGCATTTTAGGGTGGTTGGCTGGTGGTGGCTCTACTCCGTTGGTAGACGTTTTTACTCAGTCTAGTGATGACATGGTTAACTATTATATTTCTGTAGTCTTTCAAGCCCTTCATTCAGAGGAAAATTATCTTCGAATTCAGGTATAATATACATTTTCTTTTTAAAAGTATATGAAAGTAGTTCAACTATATTATTGTAGGGTTGAACTAAAATAAGCTAACCTAAACTACAAAAATTCCATAGTTCCCTCACAATGGAATATGAACATTGACATTATCCTACTCCTAGTTGCAAACAACTCTAAAGTGGCCACACCAACCTCCTTAAAAGGGAGGGCTTTACCCGATTTGAATATGTGCGGCGATGGGTTCGAAACCCATGGAATCGTAGATTAGTCGGCCAAAAGGTCGGAAGCCACAATTACCCAGAAAAAGAAAAAAAAAATTGCAAATTATCAAATTCTCGCTACCAGAATTTACTATTCCTTGAATGCTCTCAAACACGTAATTTATGAAGCTATCTATAAGACCACCTTTAAACATTCGGCTTTTTTCCCTATCAGTATCAAAGGGACAACGTTCTGTAAATTGCATCTGTCAATTTAACCCAAAAAAAAAAGCAAAAACACAACCAAGTTAATTGAACCAAACCAAGCTATATTCAATAAATTAATGTTACTTGGTGATGTTTCAGGATGACACTTTAAGTGGTGACTTAGCTGCCATGGATTTGACTACACCGGAAAATTTGGAGAATCTCGTAAAAGTAGGGGAGAAGTTGTTGAAGAAACCTGTAACGAGAGTGAATTTAGGCACGGGCATATGCGAGCCATACTATCAAACCACAAACGAGATGGCTTTGAAAAAGTACATTATTTAATCAAATGACTCTACTACTATCATGTGTATCTTAAGAATGGAATAGTAATGCATTCTCATTTGAATATTATAGGTTTGCAGCGATACTCCACAAGGAAAAGTATGTTCGTGAACTTAGATCACCAACTACGAACAAAGGACGGGTTAATCAAGGAAAGTCGATGGAAGACCAAACCGGAGCTTCACAAGGAATGCCAACACTTTCAAACACAATCCATCACTCTCTTCCAGATTTACATGACCTCAACCCAAACTAAGATTTCCTTATAGTACATTGTTGTTTAAGTGACTAGGTTTATTTATAGTGTAAACTCATTGTTGTTTTGTTTGGCCAAAAAAGTTTAGATCTTTATGGTTAGCGGGAATGACTTCTATATATGTAGTCCATATGTAACACCCGAGGTAGCTTTGTTAGTCGATATCATATGGTTATCTACCTTGTGGGCTTTATTAGTTTATTAGGCCTAGTCCATTATTTATGTATCTATAATAATCTTGTGAACGCTATATATTGTTTTGGAATATTATACAAGCAATGCAATTATTCTAAACTTACATGGTAATTAAAGCCACTTAATTCTTTCCTTATTTTTCTCTAACAAATCTGTAGCCTAACCCCTCTCCAAATCTATTCGGTTCAAAGGTAATGCAAATACTCCGTCTAATAATTCTACTATGGAACAAGTATTAAAATTTCACACCAGGCCAACTAGTGTTTCTCCTTGGGCTATCTGTGAAACTCGTCAGGCCCAACAACCTAACTGGTTGTCAAAATTGGCACAATTACAAGTTACCAGTCCACTGTTGTACCAACAGTCCCAAGGCTCGGCTAGTATTCTTGGCCCCGCACCCGATTTGTTCCTGACTCAGGAAACACAACTTCCTAGTGCTTTTAGCACTATGATCTTGCATGACCTTACATGAAACATGAACACAGATGCGTCCTCTCATCTAAACTCACATTCTTGTAACTTAAATATTATTTTTAACACATGCTTATATCCATTTGTTCGTGTTGGTGACGGAAAAACAATACTCGTCACGAACACTGGCCTTAGCATCTTGCCTACTCTTAATTGCCCTTTGTATTTTCATAATGTTTTTGTTACCCCTAATATAATCAAAAATCTTATTTATGTTCGTCAATTTACTAAAGATAATAAATGTAGAGCTGAATTTGATGAATTTGGTTTTTCTGTAAAGGATTTCTTAACTCGACATGCCTCCTCAGATGTGACAAATCATACAATTTTTTTTTATTTTTTTTCTTTTTCTTAACAAGCAATGTTTAAAGAACGATGGGAAATGTGAGATTTCATTATTGCCTACTGGCAGGTCCTCACATGATGCGGCTGCGGGTATCATATAATTTAAATTTTTCGGCTAATAATTTATTCTATTTGTAAGTTTTTTAGCAATAGCTTAACTGATTAGTTTGTTCGTTTAAGACTTTAAGCAATGACAAAACTTTGATGAAACTTTGCACGAATTGAAATATATTTGTTTGTTTGTTGTGTTTAATACATTGTTTGGTTTGTAAAATGCGTTTTTTTAATTGTATTTTTTATTGAAAGGGGTTTTTAAAATATCATTAATTATCACTTTGCATGAATTATATTATGTATTGAGTAAACTGCAAAAATCATTCCTGTGTTTTGTGTATTTTCGCAAGAATCATCCCTATCTCAAACGTTCAGCATTAAACATCCCCAAGTCCACAAAACCTTTAGCATTAATCATCCCTGAGTACTAACGTCGTTAGTTTTACTCGTTAAGTGTTAAATAATATTTGCCCGTTAATCCCTCCGTTAATACTTTTTGCACCATCAGTCCTCATTTTACGTTTTCGTCTGTTTTTTACGTTTTTGTCCGTTTTTACTCGTTTTCTTTTGTTTTTATATGTTCGTCCGCTTTTTATCCGTTTTCGTCGTAAAACGTAAAAACCTGACGAATCCACACCCCCAAATTACTGCTTTGCAATGAATGGAATTCTCGGGATTGATCGTCATAGCACCACAATCACAAGTTATATTGAACGACCTAAAGTGTCGTTTGAAAAGAACATCGCTTGATTTAATAAAACAATTAGAGTTTACAAAGTAGGTCCCAATTGAAAATCAACTTGCGGAAATAAGTTTGTTACAATTCAAACGATGTTTTAAAGCACGTAAACCCAGTGAGAAGCGTCGTCATCGCGACTCCATGATGTGTCCAAATGCATGCCATGAAGTGAATGCCTTAGATACCTGAGATAAAACATGCTAAAAGTGTCAACACAAAGGTTGAGTGAGTTCATAGAGTTTATGAAGAAATGTAAAGCCTTTCAAAATCGTTTATGCAGCAAAGGCATTGAAAATCCACTCAGTTCCAAGTTCCGCCCATACAAAACTTGCAACCTGTGTGTTCACAACCCATTGCCAAAGTGTAATATAGTTTATGATCAAGCCCAAATCGTCAAATGAGTTCACAAGATAGTGCCTAACTTAATGTATCAATAGTTACTTGATATAACAAATATGAGTGTTGATCAAATCGTTCCAAGACCGTTAGTCCATGATTGTACCCAGTACATGAATATACCAAGTCCGTTAGCCCAATGTTATACCAAGACCATTAGCTCAATGAATATACCAAGACCATTAGCTCAATGAATATACCAAGACCATTAGCTCAATGAATATACCAAGACCATTAGCTCAATGAATATGATATGGAAGTTCTAAGTGTGGCAAAACTGCACACTACGCATGACTAAGCATTCGCCTCAGCTTCAACATGTAGTTTCAAATAATCATGATAGTTATGAAAATAATTGAGCATGTATCTCCCCAAAACATTTATGAAAACAAGTAAAAGTAGGGCTATGAAAACTCACTGGTGGAATGATGCGAAGACAAAAGTGAGTACACCGAGATGTAATGTGATACGTTAATCTTGACCTATTGTGAAGGATAGGATACGTCATGAGTTGCAATGTAATGTTATGCATGCACTTCGTATGTTATTTATACCATTTACGGGTTTGAAAATATTACTCGTCATCGAAAAATACTCTTTTGACGCCTTGACCCTTCAAAATGACTTTACATGTTTTACGTCAAGATGTCATCCTACAATGGTTTTATAATGATTTTGGTGAAATTACCACTTTTCGTCGCAAAACAATGTCGTCGGAAAAATCATGAAATTAACAAAATGGCTTTGGAAAACTAGTCGCAAAACGGTGTACGCCGATCGTTAGAGAACGAACTCGACGGTTTTGGAAAGTTTGTATCGATATCTAGAAGTTTCATTCAGGAGTTTTCGCTCAAAAGGTCTCGATCATAAAGATATCAAGGGCTAAAGATGGTGGTTTTGCTAATTGTGTGCGAAAAATAAGTTTCGCCAAGTTTGAACATCCGCAATAATTTACTATAACTCCGCTTGACAAACAGCTTTTTGTTTTGAAAAATATGGCCGATGAACTTGATTTTCTAGAAGACAACTCGTTCCAAAAGTTTCACAACCTTGTTAAAACAAACAAAAACATGGTCGTTATGACTAATGTAACACTTGTAACGTAAAAATAATATAGTTTTTCGTAAAATAATAGTTACGACAACTTTATGAAAACGTGCATATATTTGTCGCTTCAAACCGCTTTCACGATAATATGTCCTTAGCTTCGTATCAAGTAAACTAATATATTTTTGATAAGTCGAAATAATTTGTGAAGCTTAAGGCTCGTTTTGACCGAAAATACTAAAACAAAGAAGCTGAATTTTCTGAAAAGTATTTATTTCGTCACAAACTTTAAAAATTCACCACGGCTTCGTTATAACTCCGCTTTTATCCGCTCAAAAGGCCACGGATTCGCTTTTAAAGTATATTTTCTAAATATCAAGGCCAAAGTTTCGTACCATCAGTAGGTTTTTCCAGAAATTCAAACAAGGACAGAACCTTTTATATAGTTATCGAAAATAGTTTTTCTCGGACAAAACCTATTCTAATCCCTTCAAATCAACTCCAAAGCTAATCTAATCCTACCATACACCTTCTTAGGGTGTCATGGGTTCCTAATCACCATCAAGACCAAAGATTACCATGGGAGTATTTATAGGATGACCATAATTATATATATAACTCAAAATCATAAGAAAATGGTATAAATCACATAACATGCATATAAGCTCCAAAAATGAAAAGAAACATATGAAAATGACAAGGAAACATGAAAATGATAAAAGCAAGCTTACAAGTGATAGTGATGAGGTGAAAGTAACAAGGATTAAACTTAAATACCCTTGGTTTTTATTTCAAAACCATAAAAAGAGTATAAACTAGGTTGTTAAACACTTGATTTTGCAAAAATCTTGATCCCTTGTTTCTTTGATGTTGTGACCGGTTTTGAGGAGCCAAGAAGAAGAGAGGAAATATTTTTCTTAACTATGTGAATGAGAATGAAATGAATGTGAAATTATTGGAGATGTAAGACTTATAAGTTGATTGAAATAATTAGAGACATGAGCCATACCATTCAATAACTACACTCTCCCCTTGTCGCCAAGGGGAGGGATGTAGAGATTTTATGTTTTTTTTTTTCAATTGCAACTTGTGTTAATAATTGGTAAACTTTGACAAAATGTAAGTAATATATGTAGAAAATGTACAAATATAGGTAAATGGAAATTTTGGTGCAAGTAAGTTTTAATAAGTCAAAATAGACTGGTATTGAGATGATAAAAATTGTAAAAATACTTTCCTTGTGAAAATTGAGTGATAAAATAATTATCGTAAAATTTTTAAGAAAACGACGTAATAATTAAACTTTAACGATTAAAATACCAAATAAATTTGAAACACTAGGAAAACTAAAAATATAGTTTTTACAAACCAAATGTAAGTTTAAAAATACCTCGGGATCATTTTTGAAAGTAACGGGTTAAATATACAAAATAAAACTCACGCGATAAAGTTTATTAAATATAAAAATTACGCGTTGAAGGTGAAATGAAATGTCGTGAATGTACTAATGAGATGCACATGATGTCAATGAAATGTAGACTAATCATAGTCCATATGAAATGTACGTGATGTCATGATCATGAATTCGCCGCTAAACCTCCAAGGTTACGCGAATTTGAAACAAGTAAACCAAGTTTACTAAAAATGTTGAAATAATGAGACATGAACTGTAGAGAAATGACCGAAAGTACGGATTGTCACATTCGCCCATCTAAAAAGGAATTCATCCCCGAATTCAATCGTTGTTAGTCTCTCGGTTTTAGGGTTTGATGAGGCAAGCTTTCCCATTCTCGAGCAAAACCCTCAAAGACTTTTGGTAACCGATTTTACTTAATCTCACAACTCATCAAACAAGAACCGCATGAGATTAGGCTAAATCGGTTTAGGTAACGACTTGTTTCTAGCTCGATCTTTGCAACTCATCAAACAAGAACTGCACACGCGGATCAAACCGAAACAAGTGGTTTGAAGAAAATCTTTTGAAAATTTGGCTCGATTACGAATTGCTTACTCATATAAGCTCACTACTCCCTTCATCGCATGATTCTTCCCGAATTAGACATAGGTGATCAGGCTATGTATAATTTAGGAGTAACTATGCAATGCTTGGACTAATCGACTCATATGTTTGTTTGGTGTTGAGTCAACTGATGTTAAAATTGTGATGAACATCGAGGAGAGAAGACATGGAGAAGTGTCGTTAAAATGATAGTTAAAGTAAAAAGAATTAAAATCCTCGTAAATGATAACAAATCGGAAAGAAAATGAAGTACGATAGATGAGAGTATTTTACAACGAGTGGTTTAGCAAAAGTAGTACATCTTTAAGTTATAAAGTTTCGGATACGATGATTAGACATAATCTTGGTATGACATAGTACATAAGGAGAAATAAGACCGTTAGTTTCGAACTTCTTGATCTTCCGCGTCGTTGATACCTTGACGAGCTCCTCCTCCTCCTTCTAACATATATACATTCCCATGAGCACCTTCGACTTGTTGACCTTGGTTTTGAGGACATTGATTCCGATAGTGTCCTTGCTCCCGCATCGTAATATGTAACCATGGCCTTGCCTCTACAATTCTCGGCAAGGTGTCCCGTTGTTGACACTTGTAACACTTAGCGACAAAGACCCGTGTGATGATACTTACATCGATTACATAGTGGGTAGGTTCCAAGATAACCTCCGCTTTCATCGTGCAAAGAACATATACCATTGCGCTTTCTTGCCCTCTTTTCATTGTTGATGATAGTTAGTGTTGCGGTTTTGGTTGTTGTTGTTATAATCTCCTTGGTCGCTTTCCCATTTTCTTTTGTTGTTGTTGATTTGGTTATCGTCGTTGTAGTTGTTGTTTTGGTTATTGTAGTAGTTGGTGCGCTTGTTGGGGTTGTTGTTGTTTTGGTTGATGTTGGGGTACTTGCCTCTTCACTACCGGGCCATGAGCTTTTGAGTCAATCGAATAGCTTCCTCAATCGTTTGCGGGTCGGAAAGTCACATCGCCTTGAATAATTTCGAAGTCCCCGATGAAAGCCTCTAGCAACTTCTCATTATCGAAACCATGGACGGCATAACACGCCCAATTCTTGGAATCTCCGAATGTAAGTGTCAATATCGCACCCAATGGTTACTAATTCATAGAACTCCGTCTCCAACTTTTTGATTTCGTGACGTGGACAAAACTTCTTAGTCACCAAACCCTTAAATTGCTCCCAAGTAAGCTTGAAAGCATTCTCCATCCCAATCGGTTGAGCATAAGAATTCCACCACGATAATGCTCCATCGAGTAATGTGCTCGTAGCAAATTTAACTTTACTATCATCCGGACAATTACATAGCAAAACACCGATTCCAATTTTTCAAACCATCGAACCATTGTTTGTAGCTCCTCGGTACCTCTAAATTTCGTGGGCTCACCACTTTGAAATCCTTGTACGAACATTTCTTAACTCCGGATCCTCCGGCATTTCCAAGAGCGAGAGCTAGCCTAGCGGCTCTGACAAGAAGATCATGACCTCGGCAGCAGCAGCCCACCGCTTCCTTTCAACTCTTAGAGCATTAGCAATGCTATCATTCACTAACTTCGAATAGCCGCTTGGGTCATTTCAACTGTAGCTTTCTTGGTGCCATATCTTCTTCAAAACAAGAGGAAATGTGAGACGAGCAAAATCCGATGTTAATAATAAGCGCTTCAAAGAAATGTGATAAGAAACGATGAGTTTGAGGTTATTTTTCAAAATGATCGACGGTTTCCGAAAAGATAGGTTATGAGGTGTTGTAAGTGCTTCAATGTATGATGGTTTAGAGACTTAATGTGTGAATAAAGTGTAACTCGACATGTTAGTGGTGAAACAAAGGAGTGAGAGCGACTTCGCCTATTTAAAAGTTTATCTCGGCATTCGACGTTATCGGTGACAAGTCGATTGATGTGGAAATTGTGATAGGAATGACAAGGAATTCTCCACATTAGAGTATGAAGAAAGAATAATGGAATGGGCATTTAAGGGCATCCATGTGACAATCGATGTGAAATGAAAGTGAATAACTCGAAAATGTACGTAAAACCGCATGTAAAGTGAACATGCACTTGTGATGAAATGATGAGATGCTATGATAATGTAGTTATAGTCTAGGGTCAATGATGCAACCTAGTTCTCTATAATCAAGCTCGATGCCAATCATGTCACACCCCAAATTACCTGCTTTTGCGTGAATGGAATTCACGGGATTGATCGTCATAGCACCACAATCACAGTTATATTGAACGACCTAAAGTGTCGTTTGAAAAGAACATCGCTTGATTTAATAAAACAATTAGAGTTTACAAAGTAGGTCCCAATTGAAAATCAACTTGCGGAAATAAGTTTGTTACAATTCAAACGATGTTTTAAAGCACGTAAACCCAGTGAGACGCGTCGTCATCGCGACTCCATGATGTGTCCAAATGCATGCCATGAAGTGAATGCCTTAGATACCGAGATAAAAACATGCTAAAAGTGTCAACACAAAGGTTGAGTGAGTTCATAGAGTTTATGAAGAAATGTAAAGCCTTTCAAAATCGTTTATGCAAAGAAAGGCATTGAAAATCCACTCGCCCAAGTTCCGCCCATACAAAACTTGCAACCCGTGTGTTCACAACCCATTGCCAAAGTGTAATATAGTTTATGATCAAGCCCAAATCGTCAAATGAGTTCACAAGATAGTGCCTAACTTAATGTATCAATAGTTACTTGATATAACAAATATGAGTGTTGATCAAATCGTTCCAAGACCGTTAGTCCATGATTGTACCCAGTACATGAATATACCAAGTCCGTTAGCCCAATGTTATACCAAGACCATTAGCTCAATGAATATACCAAGACCATTAGCTCAATGAATATACCAAGACCATTAGCTCAATGAATATACCAAGACCATTAGCTCAATGAATATGATATGGAAGTTCTAAGTGTGGCAAACTCATTACTATGCATGACTAAGCATTCCTTCGCTTCAACATGTAGTTTCAAATAATCATGATAGTTATGAAAATAATTGAGCATGTATCTCCCCCAAAACATTTATGAAAACAAGTAAAAGTAGGGGCTATGAAAACTCACTTGGTGGAATGATGCGAAGACAAAAGTGAGTACACCGAGATGTAATGTGATACGTTAATCTTGACCTATTGTGAAGGATAGGATACGTCATGAGTTGCAATGTAATGTTATGCATGCACTTCGTATGTTATTTATACCATTTACGGGTTTTGAAAATATTACTCGTCGTCGAAAAATACTCTTTTGACGTCTTGACCCTTCAAAAATGACTTTACATGTTTTTACGTCAAGATGTCATCCTACAATGGTTTTATAATGATTTTTGGTGAAATTACCACTTTTCGTCGCAAAACAATGTCGTCGGAAAAATCATGAAATTAACAAAAATGGCTTTGGAAAACTAGTCGCAAAACGGTGTACGTCGATCGTTAGAGAACGAACTCGACGGTTTTGGAAAGTTTGTATCGATATCTAGAAGTTTCAGTTCAGAGTTTTCGCTCAAAAGGTCTCGATCATAAAGATATCAAGGGCTAAAGATGGTGGTTTTGCTAATTGTGTGCGTAAAATAAGTTTCGCCAAGTTTGAACATCCGCAAATAATTTACTATAACTCCGCTTGACAAACGACTTTTTGTTTTGAAAAATATGGCCGATGAACTTGATTTTCTAGAAGACAACTCGCTCCAAAAGTTTCACAACCTTGTTAAAACAAACAAGAAACATGGTCGTTATAAACTAATGTAACACTTGTAACGTAAAAATAATATAGTTTTTCGAAAATAATAGTTACGGCAACTTTATGAAAACGTGCATATATTTGTCGTTTCAAACCGCTTTCACGATAATATGTCCTTAGCTTCAGATCAAGTAAACTAATATATTTTGATAAGTCGAAATAATTTGTGAAGCTTAAGGCTCGTTTTGACCCGAAAATACTAAAACAGCAAGCTGAATTTTCTGAAAAGTATTTATTTCGTCGTCAAACTTTAAAAATTCACCACGGCTTCGTTATAACTCCGCTTTTATCCGCTCAAAAGGCCACGATTCGCTTTTAAAGTATATTTTCTAAATATCAAGGCCAAAGTTTCGTACCATCAGTAGGTTTTCCAGAAATTGAAACAAGGACAGAACCTTTTATATAGTTATCGAAAATAGTTTTTCTCGGACAAAACCTATTCTAATCCCTTCAAATCAACTCCAAAGCTAATCTAATCCTACCATACACCTTCTTAGGGTGTCATGGGTTCCTAATCACCATCAAGACCAAAGATTACCATGGGAGTATTTATAGGATGACCATAATTATATATATAACTCAAAAATCATAAGAAAAATGGTATAAATCACATAACATGCATATAAGCTCCAAAAATGAAAAGAAACATATGAAAATGACAAGGAAACATGAAAATGATAAAAGCAAGCTTACAAGTGATAGTGATGAGGTGAAAGTAACAAGGATTAAACTTAAATACCCTTGGTTTTTATTTCAAAATCATAAAAAGAGTATAAACTAGGTTGTTAAACACTTGATTTTGCAAAAATCTTGATCCCTTGTTTCTTTGATGTTGTGACCGGTTTTGAGGAGCCAAGAAGAAGAGAGGAAATATTTTTCTTAACTATGTGAATGAGAATGAAATGAATGTGAAATTATTGGAGATGTAAGACTTATAAGTTGATTGAAATAATTAGAGACATGAGCCATACCATTCAATAACTACACTCTCCCCCTTGTCGGCCAAGGGGGGAGGGATGTAGAGATTTTATGTTTTTTTTTTTCAATTGCAACTTGTGTTAATAATTGGTAAACTTTGACAAAATGTAAGTAATATATGTAGAAAATGTACAAATATAGGTAAATGGAAATTTTTGGTGCAAGTAAGTTTTAATAAGTCAAAATAGACTGTATTGAGATGATAAAATTGTAAAAATACTTTCCTTGTGAAAATTGAGTGATAAAATAATTATCGTAAAATTTTAAGAAAACGACGTAATAATTAAACTTTAACGATTAAAATACCAAATAAATTTGAAACACTAGGAAAACTAAAATATAGTTTTTACAAACCAAATGTAAGTTTAAAAATACCTCGGGATCATTTTTGAAAGTAAAGGGTTAAATATACAAAATAAAACTCACGCGATAAAGTTTATTAAATATAAAAATTACGCGTTGAAGGTGAAATGAAATGTCGTGAATGTACTAATGAGATGCACATGATGTCAATGAAATGTAGACTAATCATAGTCCATATGAAATGTACGTGATGTCATGATCATGAATTCGCCGCTAAACCTCCAAGGTTACGCGAATTTGAAACAAGTAAACCAAGTTTACTAAAAATGTTGAAATAATGAGACATGAACTGTGTAGAGAAATGACCTGAAAGTACGGATTGTCACAAATACATATAAAAAACGGACGAAAACAAATAAAAAGCGGAAGAAAATATAAAACGAACAAAACGGGTAAAACGGACAAAACGTAAAAAGCAAGAAAATATAAAAAGCGGTAGAACAAAAAAAGACAAAACGTAAAAACGGACAAAACTTAAAAACGGACGAGAACGTATAAAATGGACAAAACGAAAAACGGACAAAATGTATATAAACGGACGACAACGTAAAAACGATAAAAGCGGACGAAACAAATAAAAACGGACGAAAACCAGTAAAAACGTAAAAAAACGAACGAGAACGTAAAAAACGTACAAAAAACCCGGACGAATACATATAAGAAACGGGCAAAAACGGATAAAAAGCGGACGAAACATATAAAAACAGATAGAAGCGAGTAAAACGGAAAAAAAAACGTAAAAAAAAAACGGACGAATACGTAAGAAAACGGACGAAAACGTAAAAAAACGGACGAGAACGTAAAAAAAGGTAAAAAAAACGGACTAATACACATAAAAAACTGACAAAAGCGGATAAAAAGCGGACGAAACATATAAAAACGGACGAAAACGAGTAAAAACAGACAAAAACGTAAAAAAAAGACCAAAACGTAAAATGAGGACTAACGGTGCAAAAAGTATTAACGGAGGGATTAACGGGCAAATATTATTTAACACTTAACGGGTAAAACTAACGACGTTAATGTTAAACGTTTGTGGACTTGGGGATGTTTAATGTTGAACGTTTGAGATAGGGATGATTCTTGCGAAAATACACAAACCACAGGGATGATTTTTGCAGTTTACTCTTATGTATTTTAATACTTGTATTTATCACTAAATGAGTGTTTTATGTGCATGAGAAAACATGTTGTACTTTTAGCTTCTTTATTTATATTGTTTAATTTTCAGTTTTACATATGTTATGACATTTAACTTTCAGTTTTAAATATATGACATGTCATATTTTAGTTTCTTTACATGTATCAGTGAATTTAATTAAAAAAATAAAATAAAATTTTAATAACAAAAAAGAGAGGTCTTCTTCCATTATAATATAGTAAGATTCAGTATCGATAAAGTCACAATTTAACAACAACATATCAATTCTTAAAAATTAAAATAAAAGAACAAAGGTTGTCTACAGTCTGTATGAACGTTGAATGGTCGTATTGTTTTGCGTGTGGTTAAAAATGGTCGCCATATTGGAATATTCAAAATCATATGCTGTTTACTTCATATCGTTTTACTTTGTCTATGCAGTTTCATAGACGGGAAATTATTGCATCTAGATAACGACTAGTTATAATACTCGTGCACTAGTTATAATACTCGTGCATGCAAAAGGTTTTGACAAAGAAAATTATTTTGTATTAATACTGAATATTGTGTTTTTAAATGTAATTGCTTATAGTTATATGTTTAGAGACGCATCTAATTTTACACATAAATCAAATTTATTTTAACATTTTAGTTCAAGATATACACATATAAGAATTCTCTTTATGAAAATTGTGATATAAGACAACTAATACTTATGAATGAGTTTTTATTATCGTTAATATCCACTAGAATTTGGTAAAATATTTGTAAAATTTATGTTAGGTGAACTCAAGATTTAATTTTATTTAATTGACAAAGATGTTGATATTGTTATTTAAATTTCACTCATCGATATTTGTACACACGATACAAGTTTAATAAAGACATAACGAAATTGATAAAGTTAAAGATACCTTTAAAGTTTTTAAATTTTTTTCTAGATATCCTTATATAATTAAATAAAATTACACGTAGTCGTTCATATAAGACAATCACAGATATTTATTTTTATATTAAAGAACTCGTCTTACAATTTAATAGTTATATTTCCGTTTTCAGTAATTTAGCCGTATTTAAAATGTAAACTCGTATCCACATAGGTTAAACTTTAAAAATAAAATAAATGACTCCTTATTGAACGCATATAGTAAAAAATTGATACTTATAAAGTTATAATCATATGCAAATTTATATGTTGTTATTTTAAAACAACATACACATATGTTGTTAATTTTAAAGGGGTTATTTGTTTATAATTCAAAGTTATTAAAAATATGGATGTTTTTAAAAATTCAACCACTAAAGTTTTATTAATTACCTCATTTTTTTTTTAAGTTTTTGTTTTTACAAATTTGACACTTATATTTTTATGTGTTTTTTTATCAACCAAATTTCTCTATCAAATTTATTAAAGTTTGACGAAAATTAATTTAATTTTGACTTTTATTAACCAATCACATCACACGATTTTGCTTAGGTGGCGAAATCAGGCTCTCCTATTAGCCTAATTGTTTTTTCATTAAAAATGAATTGACAAAATCACTCCAAAACGATATAATTCTTTTATTATATAAATATAAAAGATGTCTCTAATATATACATAATACATTTGAACCTGATGTGTATCGTCTATATGTTGTTTCTTACATCTTCAACTAGAGTAAAAAGTACAGTATATGCCATTCAACTACCTTTTCCTCCCGACTTTTAAGTCAAGATGTGACATACAACGCTCATTGTCCCACATATTGAAAGCATTGAAACTTCCATAAATTAGGCAGCAAGTATCACTCTATGAATACCCTCACATAGATACAAGTATACAACAAACCATAACATCCACACAGCTCACTATCTTTTAACAAGTTAATTACTTTATTAGTAAATCAAGAAGCTATAATATCTAAGCATCTTACCAGTAACCATGTCGTTTAAGGAAGGACCACGGTCACCTTTGCAACCACCAACATACGGGAACTTAATCACCATTCTCAGCATCGATGGGGGTGGAGTGCGAGGAATCATTCCAAGTGTGATCCTTGAATTTTTAGAAACCGAGCTACAGGTACGCTTTATGAGTATATAATTTTTTTTATAAACGACTTATCTGGAAGCAGGTTACGATGAGTACTTATTTTGTGAATTTCGTTCTAAAAGTACCATAATATATACAACCATTTTCAAAACTTGTTCGAATTTGACAGAAATTAGATGGAGAGGATGCTAGGCTCGCAGATTATTTTGATGTGATTGCTGGAACAAGTACGGGTGGTCTTGTGACGGCTATGTTAACCACTCCAGATGAAGAGGGACACCCAATATTTGCGGCAAAGGATGTTAAAGACTTTTATCTTGAACATTGTCTGAAAATTTTCCCACATGACAGGTTCGTAATATATATATTAGTCACAAACAATTTGTAACTTTCGTTTTCAATTATGGCTTTGTGACGATTCTCCATGCCACAAAATGCTATGTATTCTCATGTAAAGCTTTGTAATCAAAAGGTTTCTTACAATTTGGCTGTAGACAGGAAAATGCCAACTTCTAGAGCAATTTTAAAATATTTCTAATTAATATAGTTGTCAAAGATCTTATCAGCACAATTTAAAAAA
Source organism: Chrysanthemum lavandulifolium (assembly GCA_022545495.1). Lineage (NCBI taxonomy): Eukaryota > Viridiplantae > Streptophyta > Magnoliopsida > Asterales > Asteraceae > Chrysanthemum > Chrysanthemum lavandulifolium. The sequence goes on along the minus strand of CM040239.1, from coordinate 234,444,326 downwards.
AAAAAAGAAAGAATTAACCGCTTTTTTCGTTGCTAACTTTCAGTAGACATTTTTTTTGCACCACAATCGATGTGCCTTTTTAGCTGCAAGTCTGCAACCAAAGTTATCGTATCATATAATTTTCAACATGTCATCTCAGTCTTTTGTACTGTTGCAAATAATCTCCTTTATGCAGCAATGTGCTGGCTGCTGCTGGAAAAGTGATCAAAGCTTTATCGGGACCAAAATATGATGGTGGATACCTGCACAATATTATTGAAGAGAAGCTACAAGAAAATCGGCTTCATGATACATTAACAAATGTCGTGATTCCAACATTTGACATCAAATACCTACAGCCTACAATCTTCTCAAGCTACCAGGTACCAAATCTAACCATCTATTGCACCCAAATCCATCAACTTGTCGTCTTCCAAAGGACAAAAATGATGAGACTAAGGAATGAAAAGTTATCGGTCAATATTTTTAACAATAGATGTGACAAGTATAAAGAACTAATATTGTTTATCGTGTTTAATCAGTTACAGACGACCCCGAGCCTTGATGCCAAACTATCCGACATATGTATTGGAACATCAGCAGCCCCAACTTATCTTCCTTCACATTCGTTTCAGACCGAAGATTCTGAAGGAAAGTTACTAAAAGAATTTAATCTTATTGATGGTGGAGTGGCCGCTAACAATCCAGTATGTCTAGTTTACTATTTAATGCATAAACCATCATTTCATAGACTGATGTAATAAACAACCGAAATATTTATTGTAAAGCATCTATTTAATTAAATTCCTAATTTATTTGGCATAAGTTAATCTGATTATATGTTTTTTTGACAGACTTTGGTGGCAATAAGTGAAGTAACTAAGGAAATAACTAGAGGAAGTCCCAAATTTTTCCCGATAAAGCCAACTGAATATGGCCGATTTCTAGTGTTGTCATTAGGAACAGGGTCTCCTAAGTTTCAAGAGAGGTATGATGCTACAAAGTCATCCAATTGGGGCATCTTAGGGTGGTTGGCTGGTGGTGGCTCTACTCCGTTGGTAGACGTTTTTACTCAGTCTAGTGATGACATGGTTAACTATTATATTTCTGTAGTCTTTCAAGCCCTTCATTCAGAGGAAAATTATCTTCGAATTCAGGTATAGTATGAATTTTCTTCTTAAAAATATATGAAAGTAGTTCAACTATACTATTGTAGGGCTGAACTAAAATAAGCTAACGTAAACTTCAAAAATTCCATAGTTCCTCCAGTAATGAAAAAAATGGGATGTGGGGCAAAATTTTTTTACGATAGCAAAATCTGAAAAAAAACTAAAACGTAATGATAAATCGAATATTTTACTTGACATGAAAGATTTATAAAGAACTTTAAAGAGTTAAATGTTGGATTTTAGTATGTAAGTGAGGCGATTTGAGTTTTGGTCACTTCGGAAAAAATCAAAATTACATAAAATTACACTAAAATATCAACTTTTAAATTAGGCCCCACTCTAACATCTAGGTCCGTCACAGTTCCACATGGTTTATGAACATTGACATTATCTTGCTGCTCCTAGCTGCAAACAACTCTAAGGTGGTCACACCAACCTCCTTATAAGGGAGGGCTTTACCCGATTTGAATATGTGCGGGGATGGGTTCGAATCGTTGATTAGTCGGCCAAAAGGTCGGAAGCCACGATTACCCAGAAAAAGAAAAAAAAAAATTGCAAATTATCATCTTTTATATAATAAAAGAATTATATCATTTCGGAGTGTTTATGAAAAACCCTTCTCATTGAAAAAGAAATTGGGTCAATAGGAGAGTTCAATTTCGCCACGTAAGTAAAATCATATGATGTGATTGGTTAATAAAAGTCAAAATTAAATTGCTTTTGGTCAAACTTTAATAAATTTGGTGGAGAAATTTGGTTGATAAAAAAAAAACATAAAAATATAAGTGTCAAATTAGTGAAAACAAAACCTTAAAAAAAGAGGAGATGATTAATAAAACTTTAGTGGTTGATTTTTTAAATATTATATAGAGTTAAGTGTAATATTATAAATCTCAATGTTTTTTAATAACTTTGGATTATAAACAAATACCCCCTTATACTTTATACACTTTAAACTTTATATCTTAAAAAATACAATGTATATGTTGTTTTAAAATAACAACATTTAAATTTACATAAGATTATAAGTATCAATTTTTTTACTATATACGCTCAATAATTACTCATTTATTTCATTTTAAAATAACCTACGTGACACGTAGTTTACATTTTAAATACTGCTAAATTATCGAAAACGGAATATAACTATCAAATTGTAAGACGGTTTACTTTAATATTAAAATAAATATACTGATCATTGTCTTATAACAACGATTCATGAATTTTATTTATTTATATAAGCTATCTAGAAAAACATTTTTATAAAACATCAACATAATATCAACGCTTATTATAAAATTAGTATATTTTAACTTTATCAACACTCATTATGTGCTATTAAACTTGCATCGTAGACAACATAATATCGAGAGTGAAATTTAAATAACAATATCAACATCTTTGTCACTAAATAAAATTAAATCTTGAGTTACCTAACAAAAAATTTTATGTGTAAACTTCGTGCATGCACGAAACTTATAACTATATAATTATATGCAATTACCTTTAAAGACACAATATTCAATATTAATACAGAATAAATTTTTTTGTCAAAACCCTGTGCGTGCACAGGTATTATAACTAGTTCTCGCTACCAGAATTTACTATTCCTTAAATGCTCTCAAACACGTAATTTATGAAGCTATCTATAAGACCACCTTTAAACATTCGACTTTTTCCTATCAGTAACAAAGGGACGACGTTCTATAAATCGCATCTGTCAATTTAACCAAAAAAAAGAAGCAAAAACTTAAAACACAACCAAGAAAATTGAACCAGACCAAGCTATACTCAATAAATTGATGTTACTTGGTGATGTTTCAGGATGACACTTTAAGTGGTGACTTAGCTGCCATGGATTTGGCTACACCGGAAAATTTGGAGAATCTCGTAAAAGTAGGGGAGGAGTTGTTGAAGAAACCTGTAACGAGAGTGAATTTAGGCACGGGCATATCCGAGCCATACTATCAAACCACAAACGAGATGGCTTTAAAAAAGTACTTTATTTAATCAAATGACTCTACTATCATGTGTATCTTAAGAATGGAATAGTAATGCATTCTCATTTGAATATTATAGGTTTGCAGCGATACTCCACAAGGAAAAGTATGTTCGTGAACTTAGATCACCAACTATGAACAAAGGACGGGTTAATCAAGGAAAGTCGATGGAAGACCAAACTGGAGCTTCACAAGGAATGCCAACACTTTCAAACACAATCCATCACTCTCTTCCAGATTTACATGACCTCAACCCAAACTAAGATTTCCTTTATAGTACAAGGATAGAAGTGACTAGGTTTATTTATAGTGTAAACTCATTGTTGTTTTGTTTGGCCAAAAAAGTTTAGATCTTTATGGTTAGCGGGAATGACATCTATATATAGTCCATATGTAACACCCGAGGTAGCTTTGTTAGTCGATATTTACCTTGTGGGTTTTATTAGTTTATTAGGCCTAGTCCATTATTTATGTATCTATAATAATCTTGTGAACACTATATATTGTTTTGGAATGTAGCAAGGCAATTATTCTAAACTTATATGGTAATAAGAGCCACTTAATTCTCTCCTTATTTTTCTTGTATCACATATCATCTCCCTCACTATAGTTAATGTCATCCCTCCACCTCTTACACAACCTCTTCAACTATGTACCCACTTTTCAAATTGCACTTCCGTATGAAGAACAATGTAAATTTATTCATGACATTCGGTTCAAAGGTAATGCAAATACTCCTTCGTCTAATAATTCTACTATGGAACAAGTATTAAAATTTCACACCATGCCAACTAGTGTTTCTCCTTGGGCTACCTATGAAACTCGTCAGGCCCAACAACCTAACTGGTTGTCAAAATTGGCACAATTACAAGTTACCAGTCCACTGTTGTACCAACAGTCCCAAGGCTCGGCTAGTATTCTTGGCCCCGCACCCGATTTGTTCCTGACTCGGGAAACACAACTTCTTAGTGCTTTTAGCATTATGACTTTGCATGACCTTATATGAAACATGGACACAGGTGCGTCCTCTCATCTAAACGTACATACTTGTAACTTAAATACTATTTTTAACACATGAAAATACTTCTTTTGGATGAGCCAAGTCGATAGGAGGAACCAAATGAATTCTGCTGCTTATATCCATTTGTTCGTGTCGGTGACGGAAAAACAATACTCGTCACGAACACTGGCCTTAGCATCTTGCCTACTCTTAATCGCCCTTTGTATCTTCATAATGTTCTTGTTACCCCTAATATAATCAAAAATCTTATTTATGTTCGTCAATTTACTAGGGATAATAAATGTAGAGTTGAATTTGATGAATTTCGTTTTTCTGTAAAGGATTACTTAACTTTTCATATCCTCTGACAGTTTGGGGGACCTTTACCCAGTTACCAAACCATATCCTATCCCTATTGCATATGTCTATCAGTCATGCGACGTGGCACCAACGTCTCGGTCATCCCGGTGCGGAAGTGCTACGATCTCTTATTTCTCATAATATCATTTCATGTAATAAAGAGAAGTCTTCACATATTTGTCATGCTTGCCAACTTGGCAAACATGTGAAGCTTCCGTTTGTCAGTTCAGATACTCATGTTTCTTATAGAAAGGACTACGAGGGTGTTTCGATTAAATTATTTTCCGGACTTATGGCCTTATTTCAATTGGGAAAATCTTATAAGCCTACTTTTCTTTGGCTTATGAGCGTATAAAGATGTGCTAATGGATCTAAATAAGGCATAACCTTTTTCTAATTTTCATATAAGCTCATAAGCCCGAATAATAAGCTAATCCAAACATCGCCTAAGTTTTTATAGATGTAACAACAATTGAAGTTGAGCATGTGGACTTAAATAAGTGGCAACTTTTCCAATATTCAAATAAGCACAAATAATAAGTTGTTCCAAACACCCCCAATATTTTTATAGGTATAACAACAAATAAACAGAAAACATGTTCCTCAAGATTACCATTTGAATGTAAGGATGGTCACCTAAGCATGCATCAAAGACGATTGGGAATTCAGAACTTTGCTACCATTGACTTCAACATACCCTGATATTGTATGTGGTATGAGTTCTCTGAATGTTGTTAGATCAAAATTTGCGACGTCTCAAATTAAAAAAACATGATAAGATGAAGTATTAAGGTATCTCTTACCATTTAAATCATTTATAACACTTTCAGCGTCCTGCATAGGAAATAATAAATTCAGATTTTAGTTCTGAGAATACCATACGAATACTGAAAGTTAAATTTTAATCTTGTTGTTTCGTAGAAAAAAAAATTGAATAGATCACACAAATGCAGGTAGGATCGTAAAAATGGCATTTACTTAAGGTTTAGAAAAATACAGACTTGTGCCACCATTTTCTCCCCAAAACAAATTGAGCAGGTTCAACCACTTTAACTGTGTATGACCCGATCCAGGTTGTGCTTGTCTAGAACGTGTCAGTGTGAAATGTATTGTCGTAAATAACAGAATGTAACAAAAAATATGAGCTATTGAAACAAAAGAGAGTAGTTAAGTGAGTTAATAAGGAAAAGACAATATTTGCAGAATGTACCTTAATGCATGTTGCTTATGTTAAATACCCACAAGCCATTGGAGACTGATATTTAAACCCCATTTTTTTCGCAAAGATCTAGCAATTTCAGGGTCTAAGAAAAGTAACACCGGAACAAAATTCACCATCCGAACCAACCCACTGAACCCTACCCCTGAATCCACTACCTGAACCCACTAAATTGTATGCTTATAGAATACAGTTTCACATTCTTTAAGTTGAACACCAAGCGTTGATTTGTCAGTAAGAAAAAATGGTGTGATACATATTAGAAAACCGCTTTTGGCAAATCATTAGTAAGAAGTAAGTATCTTTGTTTTTTTTTTCTTAGAGAAAAATAAATAAATAAAGCTTTTAAACTTTTTGCTATAACTCCATATTTCAAACGCATTTTCAGTTTTGCAAACATAATCCCAGACCACCTAATTGCGGTGCAATAAATGGTTAGGCTCAGATTTGTAGATGGCAGTCCGGTCATAGGAAAATCCGGTTTTCGCTACGGCTGCAAAGAAACTTGGTTGCGTAGACGCATATTAGCCATACGTGTTATGCCATCCGGTCATTGCCCTGCTGATTGTACAATAATTCGTACTACCAGGCCTTCGATGGTGATCGAAGGGTATGAGGGGTGATATGCTTGCGCCAAACTTGTAGCCAATCTGCAATAAGAAATAATAGACACTTCGTTAAGTGAATGCGCAGGGGTTGGACCCTGCGAACCACCTCCGGCGTGAGAGTAAATATGTGATATGTGTTGTAAGTAATATGGAGTATGTGAAATACTGTGTTGAGTGAACATACCATTGAAATGACTCGTCCAACCTATTTATAGATGAGAAAATAAGCTTGGAGAGTGTTAGCACACTTTTCGGAGATCATGGGGGGGTCCTATGATTTGTGGTAACCGCTAGGGCTTCATTCCCGCTATCTATGTCTTGGCGGGGAAGCTAAGGAGATAGTGGGAACGTGGGGGAAGACCAAGTCAAGGTTCTCCTTTGTCTTGGTGCCTTCAAGAGAAGACTCCGAAGGGCATAGGCCTTCGGCTGGCGAATTCCCAACTGGTAACCATATCAATGATGAATGATTTTACGCCACCAATGACTTATGAAGAAAGACTTGGGTCTTCGTAATACAAATTCGACTTGTCCTTCGACCTGATCGGAGGGTACGTCATCAAGCCCTGTTAGGAATTATGTGAAGTATGGATTATGCTGAAGTTAATTCCGAAGGGATTCTGCTGAAGTAGTGTGGAATCTGCCGAAGACGTAATTCTGCTGAAGAATATACTCGATAGTTTGTTTCTGCGGAAGTTGTTATTCCGTGTTTAGTATATTTAGTTTGGATATACATGAGCTTTATTAGGAAGTGATTGTGTATATCTTATTTAGTTTTATGTTTATACGTTTCTTGTGAAACGATTTAGGGTTTTGTTTAGGGTTCCTTGTCTATAAAAGGAATACAATAGTATGAGTTATGTACCGATTGGAAAAACAAAGTTTTAGTTAATTAAAAGATCCATAGAGGATCACAGAAGTTCTTAGTATTTGTATTGCTTGTGTTTATAATTCCGCTATTAAATACAAGTTGTAGAGATTGTCTTTTACTGTGCTTGTGATTACATAGGCATAGCTAACGATCCACGAGCTCAAGATCTATCAAGGTCTGCTAGTTTCAACAAGTGGTATCAGAGCCTCGTGAGAGTCTCTACGATACTAAGAGATGTTCTTTACTTTAAACCTTTCATTCACTACATTCTTCACCATGTCTGGAATTGTGGACGATGTTGAAGTTACCAACAACAATAACAGTGCCTCCCTACAACAGCTTAGTCTGTCCAACAGCAATGCTAAGTTTCCATACTTGAAGCGTGAAGAGTATGATCTTTGGGCCATGCAGATGCAAAACTGGATTTCCAACATTGATTGGAATCTCTGGTCAATTGTGCAGAAGGGAAACAGTTTAAAAAGGACAATAGTTGATCCTGCTGGAACTGTTGTTATTATTCCTCCAAAATCTGCTGATGAAATTCTGGCAGTTCAAAGAGAGCACAAGGTGAGAACTATACTTCTTCAGGCGATACCTCAAAATCACTTGAGTGAATTTCATTATATGGTTGATGCTAAAGAGATATGGTTGGCAATCAAGGCAAAGTTCGGAGGGAATGAGGAGTCTAGAAGGCTGAAAAAGTCCATTATGCGACAACAATTTCAAGACTTTCACATCACTGAAGAGGAAGGCATTCACAAGGGCTACGACAGATTTCACAAGATCTTAAGTCAGTTAAATCAGCTACAGGCAAAACCAGATAATGATGATTGTAATTCTAAGTTCTTGAGATCATTACCTTCATCTTGGTTGCAGGTGAGCATTGCTTTAAAAGCAAAAGGAGGTCTGGATATGCTTACCTTTGATGAGCTGTATAACAAACTTAAAGCTCTTGAACATGATGTAAAAATTCCTTTTCGATCATCATCTACTACTGGTCACACATCTTTTGTTGGAGCTTCTACCCTAATGATGTCACATGCTCCAATTCCAACTTATTCATCATCATCCTATACCAACACTCCATCGAGTTCTCAATCTAGAAATATAATGGAAGATGTGCTTGGATCCTTCTTTGCTGAATATGATCCTCAGCAGGAACTTGCCTATGAGGACTTTGATCAGGTGGATCCACTGGATATGGAAGAGATGAATCGAGGTGGCGGTGGCTATGTTATCTATGGATATCAAGAGGTTTGAGCGCAAAGTCGGGAGGAGGTTTGGCTTCCAAGGAAAAGATCCAAATAGGTTTGACAAAAGGAAGGTCAAGTGCTTTACATGTCGCCAGATGGGTCACTTCTCCGAGAATGCAAAGATAGAAAACACGTGATGAGACGAGATACTCTACTTATCAGCAGAATCAAAAGGATGCTGGAAAGACCTCAGCTGCTTTGGTCACTATTGATAAAACTGTGGACTGGACGCAACATGAGCATGAGAATGATGATGATCTTGGTGGTGACAATGCTGGGTTGTTTGCAGGATGTACTTAAGAGGATAGGCATGATTAGATTTCCTTGATGGGAATCTCTCAGGTACAAAATTGTTTGTTTGGTTGTAGTGAGCGTTATAATGAACTGAAAGAAGCCTATGATATTTTGAAACCTAAATATAATGAATGCTATGTTGAGGTTGAAGCTTATAAACAAGCTTTAAAAACATTAGAAAGACAAAAGGTTTGGTTTCAGAAGAATCAAATAGCTTATGAAGAAAAAATTAGGATATTAGAGAGTGATCTTGAATGTTCTAATAATGAGTTAAAACGATCTGAGAAGTTAAGAGCAGATGTAATGTTAGAAAATCTAGAGCTAAAAGAGAAACTAGATGAGGAAATTGCTAGGCATAAAGAATGGTTATTAAATGGAAACAAGTTAGCCAGTCACATCTATGCTAGTCAAACTCCGAATACTTCTATAGGTTTAGGCTTTAAGAAGTATGTAGGATTAGAAGCTAGGGATGACACACGCAAATCTACACAACCAGGCCTAGCTAATTTTGTGAAAGAAGGTCATCTACATACTGTCCCAGGACCTATTAGAGGTGAGTTCATGCCCACTGACCTTTCTATTTCTGTTGACTTTGATGGATCACACCATCTATATGGCAAAAAGTCATGTGACTTGCCAGACCCTGATACTTCATCTAATGACTTTGTCTCTTGTGTTAACAGTGACAAGTCCTCCGAGCAAGGGTCTACAGAGTGTGATTCAAATGACAAGTCTGACCTCCCAAGTCTTCACCCCGCGCACCCAAGACTACCTATAAGCATGTCGAGTTCTTTGCCAGGAATCAACTTCCAAGACAGTTTCCTCACGAAGACCGTGTTCTAATTCTTTGCATAATAATTACATTAAAAACAATTCGTTTCATGGTTTTGGTTTGAATACTTCTGCTTGTAATATAACATCTTTTGGTTTGAATAAATCTTCTAAACATAAGACATGTTTTGTGTGTGGAAGTAAATTTCATTTAATTAAGGATTGTGATTATCATGAGCAAAGAATGGGTAGGTGTGGTGATTCTAGGACATCTAGACCAATGTTAATGCTATACCACCTTATGTTCCACAAGCATCTTATACTGCTTCTCCTTTTACTTGGAGAAGATCTTATGCTAAATCATATGTGAAACCAACAAGTTCATATTTTAATAATGGTTTTTGGCATGGATATGTTGAATGTATGAATGCTGGGAAAGGGTATAGGGATACTGCTGTCAAGTCCTCAGCAGGTTGTTCTTGGAATCAAAGGGGACCAAAATTTCAATGGAAACCCAAGAACAATAGTGGATCTTTTACATCTGCTTGGCATAACTCTAATGATCCACAAGGCAGGTTCAAGTCAGCAATGACTTGAGCCTCCATCGTGTACTAATGTTTGTATATATTTTTGTTGTTGTTGTAGGATCATCCCCTTAAGCATAAGGATATTGGAATAGTTAACAGTGGTTGTTCAAGGAGTATGTCTGGAAACAGGGATCTAATGCATAACTTTGTACCTATTGAAGGAGGAGGCAATGTGACCTTTGGTGGAAGTGATGGAAGAATTACTGGAAAAGGGACCATCAAAACACCTCAACTGGATTTTGAGAATGTATACTTTGTCAAGGAACTCCAACACTTCAATTTGTTCTCAGTCTCACAAATCTGTGATGCCAAGAACAAAGTACTCTTCTCAGAGGATGAATGTCTTGTGCTGTCTAAAGACTTCAAACTCCCAGAAGAAACCTCAATTCTACTGAGAGTTCCTCGAAACCACAATCTTTATACATTCAACTTAACTGATGTTAAACCAGAGGGTGACTTAACTTGTTTGGTGGCCAAAGCATCCATGGATGAGTCTAACAAATGGCATAGGAGGATGGCTCATGTAAACTTCAAGACCATAAACCAGCTCTCTAAACTGAGTCTTGTTGAAGGTATACCTTCCAAAGTTTTCACCAATGGTCATAATTGTGTTGCCTGCAACAAAGGAAAGCAACACAGAGCCTCGTATAAAATCATTCTTCACCGTAAGCATTATTTCTCGACCTCTTGATTGCTTCATATGGATCTGTTTGGTCCAACTCAAGTAAAAGCATAGATCACAAGTATTTTGTTTGGTTATCACTGATGGCTTTAGTAGATTCTGTTGGGTATTCTTTCTGAGGACTAAAGATGAAACATCACAAGTGCTGAAAGACTTCATTACCCTTGTGGAAAATTAGTTGAACAAAAAGTTTAAAGGAATCCGATGTGATAATGGGACAGAGTTCAAGAATGCTGTACTTATAGAACTCTGCAGGTCTAAAGGTATTAAAAGGGACTATAGCACTCTAAGAACCCCACAACAAAATGGGGTGGCAGAAAGGAAGAATATGACCTTGATAGAGGCTGCAAGATCTATGCTAGCAGACTCTAAGCTACCCACTATGTTTTGGACTGAAGCTGTTGGCACAGCTTGTTATGTGCTAAACAGGGTATCCATTACTAGACCTCACTTGAAAACACCATATGAACTTTTGTTTGGGAAAGTTCCTGCTATACACTACCTCAAACCTTTTGGCTGTCAAGTGACAATTCTTAATACTAGTGATCCACTTGGTAAATTCGATGAGAAGGCTGATGATGGTTATATTGTGGGCTATTCAGCTCATAGTAAGGCTTACAGGGTGTACAACTTGAATGCTAGGAAGATAGAGGAGACTTTGAACCTGAGATTTCTTGAAGATAAGCCGAATGTTCAAGGACAGGTCATGTGTGGCCTTTTGACCTTGATTACTTAACAGATTATTTGGGTTATTCTAGACATTTGGCTAACCAAAATGCAGATTCTCAAGAGTCTCCTACTAACACTGCAGGTACATTGGATGCTGATTCTGACAGTGAGCTTGAAGATGGTGAACAACCTATTACTGTGCCTTCTTTCTCCACTAACAATTTTGCAGGCAATTCTACTAGAGATGGTGCTGATGAGAGTGATGATGATTCACAATATGCTGAAAACCTTGCTAGGTTAAAGAAACAGGAGTATGCAGCTTAACCTAGAAGCTGAGAGAAATGCTGAAGAGAGTGCAAAAGAAACCTTCAGTGGAAACAATCATTCTGCTGAAAGTGATCCTGTTTCTCCTATCATCTCCAAATCTGCTGAAGGACATGCGGTTTCTACTCCTATTTCTACTAGAGAGTCAATAGACCTTGGAGAACCTTATACACGTTTTCCAAGACCTCCTGATCTTGGTCATCATCAACCAAAAGTCGGCATCTTCACCTCACCTTCCTATGATCTTCGACTTTGAACCCACAAATGACTAATCTTGATTCCTCCATTGATGTCAACACCACTGCTACTAAAAGGATCAACAATGCTCATCCACAGTCCAATATTATTGGTGATCCTAATGCACCTGTTAGAACTCGGGGTATTGTGTCAAGTTCTAAATATGGTCAAGTGGCTTTTATCTCTTATGTCTCCAATCAACAAAGAGACAATCATACAGACTATGAACATTGTCTGTTTGCCTGCTTTCTATCTCAAGTAGAACCAACCAGTGTTACTCAAGCCCTTGAAGATTCCAGTTGGCTTGAAGCAATGCAGGAAGAAATGCAACAATTTCAAAATCAGCAGGTATGGATCTTGGTACCACTACCTGATGGAAAATATGCAATTGGAACTAAATGGATCTTGAAGAATAAGAAAGATGCCAGAGGTATTGTGATAAAAACAAAGCTAGATTAGTTGCTCAGGGTTATAGACAAGAGGAGGGAATTGACTATGATGAGGTGTTTGCACCTGTTGCTAGAGTTGAAGCCATTCGGATATTTTTGGCTTATGCATCCTACATGGGTTTTATGGTATATCAAATGGATGTTAAAGATGCTTTCCTGTATGGAGAAATAGAAGAGGAAGTTTATGTCACTCAACCTAAAGGATTTGAAGATCCAGATCATCCTAATCATGTTTACAAAGTAGTCAAAGCTCTATATGGACTTCATCAGGCACCCAGAGCTTGGTATGCTAGGCTTTCATCATTTCTGCTGAAGCATGGCTATAGAAGAGGTGCAATTGATAAGACACTTTTCCTTAAGAAGAATTCCACAGACATCATTCTTGTGCAAGTCTATGTAGATGATATTATTTTTGGATCCACAAATGAAGCTTGGTGCAGAGAATTTGAGGAGCTTATGAAGGGAGAATTTCAGATGAGTGCTATGGGGGAGTTGACTTTCTTTTTGGGTCTCCAAGTTCATCAGAAACCTGATGGTATTTTTATCAGTCACGACAACTATGTGAGGACATATTAAAGAAGTTTGGTATGGAGAGTGTAAGGATCGCCACTACACCATATGAAGCTCCAAAGACAAAGACCAACAATGAAGTAGATCCACCAAAGGAATGTTCATTTATACGGATCTATGATTGGCTCTTTGATGTATTTAATGACTTCAAGGCCCGATATTACTTTTGTTGTGAGTGTTTGTTCGAGACATCAAGTTACTCCACTTACTTCCCATCTCAATCTTTGTTAAGAAGATCTTTAAGTACCTCAAAGGCCAACCTCATCTAGGCCTTTGGTATCCTAAAGAGTCTCCATTTAAGCCGGAAGCATACAAGATGATAGTGACTATCTTTGGTGCAAATCGGATAGGAGGTCCACCACCGAGGTTGCCAATTCCTTGACAGAGATTGATTTCTTGGCAATGCAAGAAACAAACAATTGTGGCTACCTCATCTACTAAAGCGGTATGTTCTCATAGCTAATCACGGATGTGTTCTTTGGATACAAAATCAATTGTTAGATTATGGGTATAACTTCACGAACACAACAATTTTTATTGATAATCAAAGCACCATATGCATTGTTAAAATCCGGTTTTCACAATGAACAAAACATATTGAAATCGGGCACCACTTTATAAGAGATGCATCTGACAAACATTTGATAAAAGTGGTTAAAATTCACACTGATGATAATGTGGCAAATTTGTTAACAAAGGCTTTTGATGGTGGTTTCAACACCTTGTGGTCCATATCGGTATGCTTAACCCTTAAATGCAAAGTTTAAGGGGAGGCATAGGCCTCAGGGGAGGCATATGCCTCAGGGGAGGATTTGTGTACACTTTGCATTTTCTTATGTAATTTTGTAGGTTTAGTGTATACTTTGGTTTGTTTTGCTTTTCACTAACACTAACCAGCTAATTTAATCTTAGGTTGTCTTTCTTTGTTAGTTTGTGTGTTTCTCTGTGTTTGTTCTGTTTTGCAGATTGGTTATACAAGTTGGAATTTACCATGATTGTTAATTTGGAATATGGTCAAGAAAGTGCTGAAGCGTGTTTCTACTGAGTTTAAAGTGCTGAAGTGAACTATTTGTTTCTACTGAAGACAATGTACTGATGTTATTATGTTCATACAAGAGAAGTACTGAAGCAAATTGTTCATTCATTAATTCGAGAACCCGTTTACAGCTTATAGCTTACAGAGTACAATCAACATCAAATGCAACTACATGATCTACTAAACCTAATCTAGTACATATCATCTATTCCAACATCTAATGGCTGTTGGATATGCATGATCACTCACATCTTTCACACTAGATGCTGGATATGCATTTGTGAAGTCTTGCATAACCACCCATTTGTTCTATCCCAATGGCTTGAGCTGCATGACTTCTATAACGAAGAAGCTAAGGATCAAAATGGAAAGGATGGATTGATGAGAACATAGACGATGACGATGACCACGTTTGATGATGGAGAAAAATAACGTGTCCTTTGTGCTTCATCTACGTATTTCAACCAAAATGCAACCCTTCCACCATCCTTAAGCAATTCTTCTATACGATGTGTGTTGATGCACCAAAACCTGATGCCTAAAGACCAAGAACCACCTCTCTATCCTTAGGGAGTGGCGGATTCCTGGCTCGTGGCCTGCGTTGAGGCTGAGGTGCTGGAGGTTGGGAGTAAGATGTTCTCTCCTTACAGGAGTCATCAAAATCATCAACGGCAAGGGAAGGCACATTCACAACAACAAGGGGAGGATCATTCTCTCTCTTTGAAGTTGCTTCCTCATCTGAGTCTTCATAAGGTGATACATAAGAACTTATGGATGAGTTGTCTTCACCATCGCCTGGATTGCTTGACAAATAGTTCTTCTTCCACCTCTCAAGACTGCTGATGGAGGATGCATTGTCATCTGATGAAAGAGTGATTGGGGTGGAACTACTCATGGTTGATTGTGGCTAATTTTGGAGCATTGATGGAATTAGGGTTTGTGATTATATTTGGGGGTTTTTGATGGAGAGTTAAGTGTACATTGGGATTCTTTTATAGAGAGTTTCAAGACTTAATGAGATTTAATGCGTATAGTTGAAACAGTAAAAAGATATTTACTGAAGCTTCTTGAATACGTGATCTATTTCTGCTGATCGGTACTCTTCAGCAGACTGGCTAGTGTTTCTGCTGAAGTTGAAAGTTAAATTGGGTAAAAGTAGCAGTCCACGTCAGCTTTGGTCAACAATTTGACCAAAATTGGGAAACTACTACTTATTCACTATTCGCATATCTTCGTCTCAAATTAACGATTCCTTCTTCACTCACGTTCAAAACACTTCCACTTGTGTGAATCTTAACCCTAACTTACGATTTTACTCATGGCGCTTCAATTCAAGCATGATCATAATAAAGTCGCTTTTCTTGGAACGGCTAAGGGTGATGAGGTGTATAAACCAATGGTTGAATTCTTAACGAGGTCCAAGATTCATTATGCTTTAACACATTCTCCGAATGCAATATATGAATCATTGGTTACTCAATTTTGGGCGACTGCTATGAAACGGAGTGATACAGAGATTGTTGCTATGATCGACGGAACAGAGCATGTGGTGACAGAGGAGCGGATTAGAAGACAACTTCGTTTGGATGATGAGAATGGAGTTTTTCATTCTAATGTTGCTGTAGTACTTGATGGGCTAAGAGCAATTGGATATCAAGGAACAGGGACTGACATGTGGTTAAAGAATCAGCTTTGTCCTATGTGGAGGTTTTTGGTTCATACATTACTTCAGTGTTTAAGCAATAAATCAGGAGGATGGGATCAATTTTCTACTCATTTGGGATGTGGTATTATATGCTTATCTCAGGGTCTAACTTATAATTTTTCTAAATTTATTTTTGACAATATGGTTGAGAATATAACTAAGAAAAAGAGCAAGTTTTTGATGTACCCTAGGTTTTTACAGATGAATTAAATATTACTACCCAAACCCAAGCTTTTTATCCCATAGGAGTTTTAACTTCTAAGCTGTTTGCTTCGATGAGAACTAAGTTTGAAGGGACACATTATCCTTTACTGGCAGCTATGTTGGGGAATGAGGCTGCTGATGAGGATAATGAGGTTAATATACCTTCTACCAATGTTACTGCTGATGGTAATCCTTCAGTTGCCATTGACGAGGGCCCTTCTAATACTGCAGAAGCATCTAGTGTTTCTCCTGACCAACCTCCACCTATACCTTCACCTAGACCTAGTCCTAGTCCACCACATACTCGAGTTTCTCTTGATGATGTTGAGCATGAAACTGATAGACAGCCCACACCTAGTCCTATTAGGAATCAATTTGATGAAGGATTTCCTAATTTTGAGCATGTATATATTTCTCCTGCAAGGCCCAATGATGCTCCCATTACCACTGAGCAATCAGCTGGTGGAGCTGAGGATCCTATTACACTTACATCTATATATGCTTTAGTGAACAGGTATGCAGGTGAAGTGGCTGATCTTAAGAAGGAGCTTACAGAGACCAAGTCTTCTCTTGGTGGTCAGATTGTGGAGTTGCAGTCTAAAGTTAAGCACTTGGAGGAACAACTTGGAAAAAGGGGCAAAAGAAGAATGTTGGTTTCTTCTGATGAGGAGCAAGAAGAGACTCAGCTTGCATCACTAGGAATCTTGGCTGATGCAACTTTAACAACTGATGGTTCTTCTCCTGTTGCTGCTGAATCTTCAAAGAAACGGGACACAGTTGTGTTTACAAAGAAGAGGAAAGGACATTATCTGCATAAGGAATCCACTGAAGCTTCTAAGGAACAAAATGTTGATGTGGTATCTGCTGATGTTAATATGAAGGATCTGACTACTGAACCTGGTCAAGCCTCTTTGGGGAAGGAACATCTAAGTTCTCAACCTTCAGCAGATGATACTGAAGTGTTTATTGTTGGACGAAGTTATAAGTTGGATTCTACTACTGAAGTCTTTTCTACCCCTGTTAAGGGATTCTCACAATCTGTTTCTTCTGAGAGTAATATAGGTGTTTCTTCTGAAGTTCCTTATGTGCATATTTCTCCAACTGGTTCTGCTGAGGAACCTTCTGAAGGAAAGAAAGATGTGGTAGATGAACTGATTGGTTCAGGACTGATGACTGAAGAAGAAAGGCTTGCTCAAGATAGGATGTTTGCTAATTATGAAAATATGCAGAAGAGTCGTGCAGTAGCTGAATTTCTTGCTTCTCAGTCTGATTCTACTTTGCCAACTGAGAGAAAACAAGAACTTGATGCATTATTTCCCAAGCTCACTGATGATCAATTGGATGCCTATACTAATCAAGGTGCATCTGATCCTAATCTTGCAAAACGAATTCTAGGTGCAGCCTTTGATAGTGAGAATTTTGTGGCTCAAATGGTGGCTCTTGGAAAGCAAAAGAAGCTAGAAGCAGCTGCACAAAGGAGAGCTATTGTTGCTCAAGGAATAAAGCTAAACGGGAAAAACCAATGACTGTAGCACAGAAGAGAGCTCATATGAGGAGAATTGTGAAGAATCATAGTTCTTCTGTCTACAACACTGGTATGTCAATGAAGCAAATCTTGGCTTTGTCTGATGATGCTTTGATCAGAATGTATAATATGATCATGAAGTTTTCTTCATCTTCATCTGTTCCTACCTCTTCTGATACATTGAAAAGGTTAGCTGATCCATCAAATGTTCCTCAAGCAAAAAGATCTAAGACAGTTGCTGTAGTGGAAAATTTTGAAGCTATTTCATCTAAGGTGATATCTCAAGTTGTTATTTCTGAAACAACTCCTGCAGCTACTTCTTCCCCTAATAAGGTTACTTCTGCTGAACCTTCTCTGGTTTCTCCTGAATCATTTCCTAAAGCTAAGAAAGATGATCTAAAGGTTCCTACGGCTAAGAAAGCTCGAGAGATACTTGCCAGAATGAATTCCTTACGTGATGGTGTTCCAGTTAGGTCTACTTCTACTTCTTCTTCTCAAGCTGATGATGTTCTTGAAGTATCTGAGGAAGGATCATCTCAGGGGAATTATATATCTGGTAGGAGGAAGAAAAGCATAGCTGAAAAGAAACTTAGTTCCTTAAAGAACTCTGTTAGACTAGCTAGGAATCATCTTTCAAAGCATATCTCTTTAGATCTCAAGGCTGATGAGTCAACATTTATTAAAGAAGGCAATGTGGATGTTTTTCCTGAAGGCACACATGCTGTCTTGATTGATTGGACACTTGGGGAGTTTAACACTTGTTTATAGACTGGATCATACTTCTATCAAGTTCAACTTCTTGAAGGAGATTTTTCATTTGGTGGATAGACATGATTTGAAAATGCTGTATGAACATGTCACTCAGCATTATACTATTCATTCACCCAAAGGTTCTGGCTTATATTTATTGGGTGATCTTCAAGTCTTGTTTGATTCTCATTCTCCAGAGGGTAAAGGGTATTCTATTTGGAAGAATTCACATAAGTGGGAGATTGAGAGTTGGAGATTTTATCCTCTGCCATGTGTTCATGTGGTTCAGACACAATGTGGCATGATTGTGTGTATGTTCTCGGATAAGACTTATCCTTTATCCATTTCATTGATGGAAAGAATCTTTGAGACGAAGTTGGAAGTACCTCCTAATCCAGTTGGCAATGATGAACTTCATGCATCACAGTGTGTTGGAGTGATTAAAACTCAGCTGATGAAACATAAAGGTTTATCTTGAGTGTAGTATTTTGTATCTTTTGTAATATTTATTTTCTTAGTAAAAAAAAAAAATTGTTTAAGTTTGTCTAACGTTTATTGCAGGTTTGTTGTACATTATTACTGGTTTTTGACTCACCAGATATACCTTGTGTATGTCAAAGAGTTAGCTAGTCCAAGGGGTACAGCTTTGGTAAAGACACATTAAATCTGTTGATAGCTGTAATGGTTTGCTCAAAATCATAGGGATTGCAACCACCCATGCTTAATTGTTGAGGGTTGTATGGTCATCAATTCACCATGGTTTATTCCTCTTTGGAATCCAAGAATTGACTAGCCCACATGTATATGGCTTGTGGTAAAGGCATTGGAATACCATATTTGGTTTTCAATTCACCAATTTTGAGAATTGACTAGTCCTGAGCAAACGGCTACAGGTAAAGACATTTCAAATCCGTTTGTATGGTTGCTGGTTTGCCAATAAATCAGATGGTTATCAGTGTACCATAGTTTTTGAACTCAAACATTTGGCTACTTCAGTAGTAATGGCTATTGGTAAAGAGACATCAAATCCATTATCTTCAATGATTCACCTCTCACAGGAGTTAACACACATGGATGTGATGAGAATAGTGTGAAACTAATCTGTTTTGATGTACATGTTGTCATTTGTTGCTGCAAAGATTTGGAGTTTCAAAGGTTCTTCATCAAAGAGATGTTCTTCTTTTGATTCTTTGCTGCTGCTGTTAGTTTACAATCCTCTGGTGCTGCTTAGTTAAAGATCTATCAAGAAACTGGAACTTAACCAAGTCAAATTCCGGTTTAGGGAGGATTGTTGGGAATTATGTGAAGTATGGATTATCTTTGAAGTTAATGCCGAAGGATTCTTTGAAGTAGTGTGGAATCAAGACGAAGACGTAATTCTGCTGAAGAATATACTCGATAGTTTGTTTATGCGGAAGTTGTTATTCCGTGTTTAGTATATTTAGTTTGGATATACATGAGCTTTATTAGGAAGTGATTGTGTATATCTTATTTAGTTTTATGTTTATACGTTTCTTGTGAAACGGTTTAGGGTTCCTTGTCTGTAAAAGGAATACAATAGTATGAGTTATGTACCGATTGGAAAAACAAAGTTTTAGTTAATTAAAAGATCCATAGAGGATCACAGAAGTTCTTAGTATTTGTGTTGCTTGTGTTTATAATTCCGCTATTAAATACAAGTTGTAGAGATTGTCTTTTACTGTGCTTGTGATTACATAGGCATAGCTAACGATCTACGAGCACAAGATCTATCAAGGTCTGCTAGTTTCAACAAGCCCCCTAGTCGAAAGTGATATGTACGAACAAGAAATATTGCTTACGACTCAAAAATAACTACGAAACCTCCCCTTCATCACAAAAACGAACGAAGATGAAAAGTCTAGCTTACGACTCAAGGTCCAGCCTCCATCCCCTTCGAAGAAGACACCATCTCCCAAGGTTCTATCCCCAGGTTCTGCTGATCCGACCCATTCCAAAGTTTGATGAAGGCTACCATGTGGTAGTAATTTGATCCCCAGGGTGGTATGTACCCTGTTTTCAAACAATTTGTCTGTGTCTCTTTCCAGGCTATATGCCTGATGAAACAATTAACATTTGATGTGTGTGGTATAGGCTTCGGCCTGAGACAATGTTTTGTTTGTTTTGATCGTTAAGGCTACGGCATATTGGGACTAGTTAAACTAGTCATTAATATCTACATCAAGGCCACTAGGGACTGTATTTTGCTATGTGTGATTCTTCTCTTTACGTTTTATTTGCACGTAAATATTTTACAACCTAAGGCGTATGGTAGATGCATAGTCTCATTGTGTGTAATTACTTTACCAAGAATATAGCAATCGTATAATTTGACTGCTGACAGAGGGTTGCGACCCACTCCATCTTAATCCTTTGGGCAACGAAAGGCTTAAAATACCTTAAGGCCATATAGGAAAGTTAATGTGAAGTTGAGATGGATGTTATGCATATGAGCAAGACGTGTTGTCAGTCTTTGTACATCCCTTCGACATTGAAACTTATAAAAGCGACTTGGTGGACAAATCTTTGTTGTATTGAACGAAACAAGAGATTTTAGGGAAATGCGTTATATCATTAAGTGGGTAGGGAGGGTTACATCATTTTAAGAAATGAATACTAAACGCCTACCGTTAATGCCTCTTTCCCCAAGTGAGAAGAATGCAAATACATTGATTGAAAGCAAATTAAAAAATGTCCTTGGACATTGTAAGTTTCATACTTAGAACTTACGAAGGGTAGTGCCATTCCAAGTTCTATCAATAGCGTCTCCGTCGAGGGTTTCCAGCTTGTAGGCTCCGTTGCCATATGCTTCCTTAACAACGTAGGGTCCTTCCCATGTAGGCCCTAGTTTACCCTGGTACTCAGCTTTACTTGCATAGTTGAGTCGGAGGACGTATTCTCCTGGCTTGAAGGTCAAAGGCCGAACCCTGTTGTTGTAGTACCTTTCAATCTTTTGTTTATGAATAGCCTCCTAATTGAGGCTATTTCCTTCGTTATTTGAGTAGGTCTAGGTTGCTCGGAGTCTTTCTTTGTTATCTGCTGCCTCGAAGTTCACGACCCTTCTGCTTCGATACTTACTTCCTAAGGGATGACAGACTTCGTGCCATATGTCAAGCTAAAGGTGTCTCCCATAACTTGACTTTGTGTGCTGCTACGTGAGCCTAGAGTACTTGAGGTAGCTCATCTACCCAACCGTGGTGACTGTATCCCATCCTTCGTTCTATGCCTTGGATGATGTCCCTGTTAGTAACTTCCACTTGTCCATTACCTTGAGGATGGTGTACGGATGTGAAAGATTGTTTTATGTTCAAGCCTCTGCAAAACACTGGAAATACACCTTCGGTAAATTGCTTCCCATTATCTGAGATGATGATGTGGGGTACTCCGAACCAGCAGATAATGTGTTCCCACACAAACTTTTCCATGTGCCTTCCTGTGATGGATGCCAAAGGCTTAGCTTCCACCCATTTCGTGAAGTAATCGATGGCTACGACCAAGAACTTTACTCCTCCTGGAGCAATTGGTAGAGGGCCTACTGATATGTGTGAAATAAGGCTTAAGGTGGTGTGTATGGATGAAATAGTATGATAATATCAATATCAAAATAAATGCGAGAATCGAATCGAAAACCTTTTAGGAAAAAGGTTAGTCAATCAAATCCCGTGAGTGAGATATGTGATACCGGATAAGGATATCCGGGTCGTTTCCCAACGAGGTGTGAATTGAGAATGTCGTTTGAGGTTTGTTATTAAAATGCTCGATGTTACGGGTTTTTGTTTTTGATTACGTTTTCTACAAATTAACTAAAGGGAAAGTAATTAAGGCTACGGGAACAAAGTAAATGATTAATTAACTACTACTAAGCATACGGAACAATAAAATTAAGCTAAATTAAGTCCTAGAGTGCTAATATGCAAAAACGTGAAAACCCGGGCTAATCCCGAGCCTCAAAAAGTAAAATTAATGCAATTTAAGGCCTACGGGTATGAAACTAATTTTCCTACGTTCTAAATGGCTAAAAATAATTTTAGGAAAAAGCCGTGTATTTTTTTGACTTTTAAATTATTTACTATGAATTAAATACGAATTTAATCTAATTTAATTATAAAAAATACTAAACTAATTTAGAAAATCTGAAAATTTCATAGAAAATACTTTAAGCCTAACTGATCTTAAGAAAAATGAAAAAGGGGTACACTGCTTTTGGAAATAAGCAACTAAAAAGCCAAATAAGCTATTAATGCTAAAACTGAAAAATGTATATAAGAGATTTGAAGTTGTAAAGTGTGACAAGAAAAGACCCAAGGGCGCTTTGGTATCCAGGTACACACTATCATCCCAACATAAGGGAGAGGTCTCAGGTTCGACCCCTGCCTCTCCATTTTTGCAAAATATTTTTTTTTCAATTTTTTTTTCTTTTGAAACTTAAAAGGGACATTCAAATAACAACTTTTTGTAAAAACTTTTCTTATGAAAACCTTGAAATAAGCAGTTGGAACTGCTTATTTCCAATAGTGGTGATAAGCTAAAATAAGAAGCACCCTTGACAGATTATTGAACAAAAATAGCAAGGAATAAGCACTTTCAAAATGGGAAATAAGCTAAACAATCATGAGCAAAAAAAAAACGAATCTATTGATAAGCTAAACTGAGAATCAAACAAGTAAAAGGGGAGCAGATAAGCAGTATTGGGGAAATCCTAAGTAAAATGGAGAATGAGCATAAAAGGGACAATTAAGCACTAATAAGCACTAAATAAACTAAAGACTAATGAATCCTAATCTACTCTATCTAAGAAACTTCTAATAGTCCTAAATAAGTTGCTAGAAATCACTGATAAGCACAAAAATAAGCTGGGACAGCTGATGTGGTGTTGCAGCAGTGAACAGGGCCAGGGGGTGTTTTCTACCTTAAAGATAAGCTGTAATAAGCTATAGGAAAAATTCATAAAAATGCTAATTAGATGCACACCCTAGCCTATTTCAAGCATGCAAATTTTCAGCTTCTAACACTCACTAACTAAGAATTTAAAATCAAAAATAAAACACGAAAACACTAAAAGGGTCTTGATGTGATTTTTATGACAGTTCTAATGCAAATTTAACCAAGCTAGACTATTCCTAAAAGCAAACTAACTAATCTTAGATCTAGGTGGGCATGAAGTGATGCAAGAAAAATGATTTGGAAGAGTTTTGATTAAATCTAAGCTATGAAAGAGGGATGAATCGGATGCGGTGATTGAAAATGATTATAAAACAATATATTTTTTTTCTAAACTTAACAAAACTTATAAAACCGGTTTACCTCTTTCAAAACACTTTGAAACTTTGAAACCACTTTGACTTACCAAGTCAAAGTGGGTTAAATGTGTTTGACCCAACTTCGACCTTAAACCAAACACACCTTATGGGCATAAAAGACACTTAAAATGCATTTTTTAACAATGAACTTGGATTTTCTCTTGTAAAACTAAGTTTGTAACTTAACAAGGTAATTGAAAACCAAATGATAATTAGCTAAAATCAAATAAGCACTAAGTGCTTATTTGCATAAAAAGCGATAAATGACATATATGTAAAAGCAAAACTTTTTTCATTAATTTAAAAGATGAATTATAATTAAAAAAATGAAACTAACTTTTAAAACTAACTAAAACCTACTGCCTTTGAAAGGCTACAAGCACTACTATTTATACTAAGTAAGCTAGGTCTTCAAGTCCACTGCTTGTGTTTCTTTTGTGAGACAGAAGTGACTTGGTTCCACTTTGTGCTTCTTTGAGTGTATCTCAGCCATCCATTTAATCTTGGGCACCACTCATTTAATCCAAGCCGTCACTTTTTGGTATCCAATGTGGGTAGTGAGGATTGCCAACTTGGCACTGAAGACCCATGTGGGTGTGGGGTAAAGTGAGCCTGGGGACCAGTGGATGAGAGTGATGGGGAAGAAGAAGACAAGGAGAATGGGGCTTTGAGTTTTGGCGGGCAAAAAATGGTGAAGCAGGGTTGCTGTTTTGGGTAAACCAGGGAAGAAGGGGTAAATGGGTTTAATATGGGTTGGGTTAACTAAAAGTTTTTGTTTTGTTTTTTTTTTTTTTTTTTTTTAAGTATTAAGTAAAAATTGTTTTTAAAGTAAAAGTATTTTTTGTGCTTTTGTTAAAAACTATTTTTTTTTTTTTTTTTTTTGAGAAATAAAACTTTTAATAAAAATTGGTTTTGAAAATAATTGGTTTTAAATAAAATTTAGGATTTAGAAAGAAAGAGTGTTTTAGGATTTTTGTGAAAAAGGGTAAAATGGTAATTTTAGGTTCGGGTGAAGGGTAAATTAGTAATTTGGATAGGTTTTTGATCTGATTCCCCAAGCTCACTCCCAAATGTGTAATCCGGCTCTGAAGATGTAGAAAATCCGCTTCCGGCTCTATCTACAAAGCACGCATTCCAATCCGAGCTCATTTATGTCTGTTTTGGTCCTGTTTTCGATCCTTTGTACCTGAAACACACTAAAACACACTCCAAGGATATCTGTAGCATAATTGGTTATATTTTCGTGTTTTTAGACATTTTTGTGGGCTTAGATGGGTAAAAATGATGAGTGAATAAGCACTCATCAAATCCCTCACACTATCAATTGCTAGTCCCTAGCAATCCGATCATATGAAGTAATGATAGGATAAAAAATACCAAGAATACCCCGTTTTGACTTTTTTATTCAACACTAGGAATTTAAAACTTGAACGTAAATAAATAACATGCTTGATTATCAAAACATGGCATCACGGAACAGGATTCACACAAAATGGGTGTCTCCGGGGAATTGTAATCGTCATCCTCTTTTTTATACTCTCAAACCAAGCTTAAACTTATTGTGCAAACGTTTTTGTAAAATGCTAACACTACTTATATCAATAATCTATGTAAGTCGAGACTTAACTTTTTACTCCCGCAATTCATAAAATTTAAGTGTGTGTGCTTATTTTCAAAAGTTTGACCATTGAAATCGACATTTGTGATGGTTGTTATCCACTTAACCAAAGTACTAACCCACCGGAAACGATGAAAGTCTAAGGATCGAAAGGGCCTCTTCCATGTAGCGGCTTTCTTCTCGGCACATCCCAAAACATTAGTTTTAAGTGACCGGGCTTTTGACACCTCATAGAGAATAGTACCGGAATTAGCGGGAATTCGACTCCAAAGATTTACGAAGCTACCGTTAAGTTAAAACTAAACCTAAATGGATTACAACCGACGATAATTTAGAAATTCGAGATTCAAAGGTGAGATCACTCCATGTTGCGACTTTCTTCTCAGCTTGTCCTTTTAAGGAGGCTAGGTTTTCACCCTTGAGAATAGTATCGGAGCTTTCGGGGTCTTTGAAATCAAGGATTTCAAATTAAATCAAACTTTTAGAAAACTTTGATGAATCTGAGTTCAACTTCCGATTTAACTTTAAGAAAAAGCAAGTTTCGCACATTTATTCATAAGCAACATAGTACTTTTATTCACGCATGACTCATATTTTTTTCATTTCTCATTTTCAACTTTTTTTTTTTTTTTTTTTTTTTTTTTTTCACTTTTACTTTAACTTTAAACTTTGCAACTTTTGCATCATTCAAGCATTTTTCGATACTTTCATTTTGCAACATTATTGATTTTAAGAAAGTATGCTTTTCGAAATTTAAATAAAAAGTTGAACTCGGACTC
The DNA here is from genome assembly GCA_022545495.1 of Chrysanthemum lavandulifolium. Lineage (NCBI taxonomy): Eukaryota > Viridiplantae > Streptophyta > Magnoliopsida > Asterales > Asteraceae > Chrysanthemum > Chrysanthemum lavandulifolium. The sequence continues at coordinate 234,418,352 of CM040239.1, read as the reverse complement.
TAAATCAATTTTGCTTAAAAACTTTTTATTGTAACAAGACGATTTGAATGTTTAAAAGTTTGACAATGAGCACATATTTTTGTCCAATTAGTTAGCTTCTGGGAGAAAAAGCCATAGATTACTTATATAAGCTCTAAAGAGAACCAACTACTCCACGCTTAGCATTTTCATTTGCACAACGCGTAAAACTAGCCTAAATGTTAATAGAGCAGCTAGATCAACACTCTAGCAGAGTCGGGATTCCCCTTGTTCTAGCCTAATCAAGACTAAACTACCATTAATACCGAAGCATTAACGCTTTATTTTTGTGCAAAGCACTTCTTTTAAATGTAAATACTTGACTTAAAGCGATAAAATTTTTAAAATTTTGGTCAAAACGGGGGTGCTAGGGTACTAGAAGGTACATATGTGATCAAAATTCGTTTAGAATTCCCCCCCACACTTAGAATTGAATATTGCCCTCAATATTCAAAGTCACTACCGTGAGCCGAAACTATAGAACGGAAAAGGTAATACTACTAGCCAAGTGTGGGCGAAATCTTTTTTCACAAAAGGATTTTATAAAGATATCCCTAGATAAACGTTAGCAAAAAGATCGGATATTGGGTGGCTGGATTGAAAACAGGCGCATCAATCATCACGATCTACGGGAATCCTGAAAACAGAGAGCAAACACATAACAAGCAAACATCAGTGGGGGTTTCCCCCCACACTTAGTGTTAGAAAAGAGAAAGAAGTCAGAAACATGGGTGGACACCCATGGAATGCTACTGTTTTTGTTAACCGAGTCGCTAGCTTGACTCGACCCCGAATTCATTGGTCCATGGGGGAGAAAGTGGAAGAGAAAATCTCAATCGGACTTTCATTCAAATGGTTTGGATAAACATTGAATGTGGTGAAAGTTCCACTCCGATGAGATATAACCGGCACAAAAGAATGATGAATGGAGATGCCGGGGTCGAAAATGAAATCCTCATTTCTGAATGAGGTAACACGGGTGGGTTGGGTGGGCAAAATTTTAGGCATGAGAACATAGTATTCAAAATCTTTGCCCACCGCCTTAGAGATACAAGTACCCGTATCGGGTTTAAAAACAAAGATGAATCCATCATCCGGCGGTTTGGCGGGAAGACGAGGGAATGATGGATCATCAAGAAGCACAGTCTTAGTCACAAATAACTCCATAGAGAAAAGGAGTTCATGGTTAGCTCGAAGATTTTGCTAAATTTGAGTTCTCTTAGAGTGAACTCCCTTGGAAGGTATTATACCGGGTTTGAAAACTTTATCCTCGAAGAGGCATGAATCGAAAGTGTCAACCATGGTAAAATCCTCAAGAGAAGGGGAGTCACTCTTGGTTAAAAAAGAATGAAGAACATCTTGATCAACAAGTTCATCAATTGAAACTTTCAAGTTCTTCTCTATTTTAGGAAAGAATGGATCTTCAAAATTTTCCAAAGGATCATTGTTCAAATTATCATTCTTAAATGGAATCGAGTCCGTGAGAGCGAGTTCATCGGAGAACTCCTTCTTATCAATTGAAGGATCAAGTGACGGATCTCCATACAACAAATACTCAAGTTCTCTAAGATCGGCTTCAGGGTCAAAGATTTCGTTCTCACTTCTCGGTGGAAGAGGACCAAGGCGAGCAAGTTCATCGGCGAACTCCTCGAGAAGTAAATCAATAGAAGAATCCTTAAGCTCGGGCTTTGAAGGATCTTCGGTCAAAATCTCAACTACTTTAATTTCAATTTCTTCCGGAGGGAGTGGAGACAACGGGTCTTCATTTTCACTAAGTAATTGTTCAAGACGAACACGGTCTCCCTCCGAGTCAGATTCATCGTCATCAATTCCTGACGGAAAATAATAAGCTTCGATTTCTTCCAAATTCCGTTTACTTCCCTCAAACAGAGTAAGGGAAGGGGAAGAGTCGGAAATAATGAGGTCGGAAGTAGGAGTGGGATTGCCACTTGAAGAAGGTTCAATTAGATCGATACGATTAACCGAAAGCGGAGGTGGGACAAGTGGTGTGCTCTTAGAGCTAGCAATTTCCACCACTTCCGTTATGGTCTCCGGTTTCTTGGTAATCGTTTTAAGCTCAACACGTTTACTCGAAGATCTCTTGACTGTAAATCGTGAAAGACTTTGATCGATCCTAGATGGAGAATTTTGGATAACCGTAGGTTGGACGTTTTCGGTACTTCCGTTATTAGTAGGAAGCACCGGGTCCTTTGTCACCTTGGTTTCACAGCTTTCAACTTTATCAATACCACAATTGGTAGGCATAGATTTCGAATCTTGGTTAACATTGAAAGTTACGGCTTCTTTGTTTACCCTCAAAGTAATTTCCCCTTCATTAACATCGATCAATGCATGACCCGTTTTTAAGAAAGACCTCCCAAGGATGAGGGGCACTCGGGGATCGGCATCGAAATCGACGACAACAAAGTCAGCGGGGAAATGAAATTTTCCTACTTTCACACAGACATCCTCGGCTATACCTAACGGACGAGAATTTGTACGGTCGGCAAGCTCGAGGATCATACATGTAGGTGTGAGTGGGGTAACAAAGCTTTTTCCACATGGGTGTGGCATCAAGTTAATGCTCGCGCCAAGATCGGCCAAAGCGGGCATTGAACTAATCCTTGAAAATCACACGGGATTAGGAATTTTCCGGGGTCTCCTAACATTTCGGGAAGTTTTTTAAGGATAACCGCCGAACAATTCTCGTTCAAGGAAGTTTTAGCCAACTCGGAAATTTTTTCTTTGTTGCTCAACAAGCTTTTGATCGTCGGACCAAACTTGGGCATTAGAAGGAGAGCCTCCGCGAAACTAATCTCTAAGTGCGTATCTTGAAAGATTTAGATAAGCTTCTCCATTTGTTGATTAGTTTTGTCACGGGCCTTTTGATCATTAAGCCTTGAAGGATAAGGAATTGAAGGCTTAATCTTCGGAACATCGGGCTCCGGAATGAAAGTTTGGACTACTGGAGGTTGGACGTGTGCGGTACTTTGTGGGCTTGTAGAATGCACTTTGTCCTTTGTCACCTCGGTTTCTCGTGCTACTTCCCTCACCGGAGAGGGTGTAGGCATCGAGGGTCCATCATATGTCTTACCACTTCGGGTGGCAATAGCATTCAACTCTCCCTTCGGATTTGGAATCGTATTAGCCGGAAGGGTTTTAGAAGTTGAAGCTTGATTCATTTGACACATGATGCTATTGAACATATTTTCAAATTTGTTTTGATTTTGATCAATTTTGTTGTTCGTTTTGTTCAACTCATTTTTTAATTCATTTCCTTGTTTTGACATTGAAGTTTGGAAATCATTTCTCAACGTAGTGATTTGGCTTTGCAAACCTCTAATTGTAACCTCATTTGACTTAATGTAGTTGGAAAGTTCAATAGAGGGTCCAACTGGGGGTTGGTAATTAGAAGCTTGATAACCATGATTGAGATTACCCCCTTTGGGAGGGTATTGGTTCATCGGGGCTTGATATGGAACATTTTGCCCTTTCACTTGATTTTGATTGAACCTATTTTGATTGTTAGGTTGAGGAAAACCGGGTGGTCCTTGATTGCTAGCACGATAGCTCGGGTCAACTTGAGGACGGTATTGGTTACCTCCTTGATTGTAAGGCCCGGCTACGACATTTACTTCAAAAGGATTATCATCGGTAGCGGTACAATTGTAGTAAGCGTGAGGCCCACCACAAGTAGTACAAGTAGCTTCCACCGCCTTGACTTGAGCGGGTGGATTTGGAGATGGAGAAGAAAGAGATTTTGAGAGAACCAATGCTTGGATAGCATCGGTAAGCTTGTCAATCTTAGCATCCGTGCCAGAGACATTCTCCGAAGAAGGTGAAGCACTCACTCGGGAAGCAACCGGTTTGCTTTGTGAGGTGCCGACTTTAGACTTGTTCTCAATGATGGACAACGCATCTTTCGTAGAGCGTGTCAAGAGATTACCACCGGCGGCGGCATTGAGAGAGTCTTGATCGTTTTCGTTCAAACCATTGTAAAAAGTATCGAGTTGATGTAACTCGGAAAAGCCATGGTGAGGACATTGACGAAGTAAGTCCTTGAAACGATCCCAAGCTTCACTAAATGATTCATCAAATTTTTGTGTAAACTTTGTGATTTCATTTTTTAAGTGTGTTGTCTTTTGTGGCGGGAAGAATTCGTTAGTGAATTTTGAAACTAAATCTTCCCATGTGGTGATTGATTGAGGGGGTTGTTTTTCGAGCCAAATCCGGACGGCCCCCTCAAGTGAGAACGGGAAAAGAAGTAGTTTGATTGCTTCTTCCGGCACGTTTCGATATTTGATTGTAGACGTGAGCTTGTTAAACCGTCTGATATGAGAGTGAGGATCATCTCTCTCAAATCCGTAGAATTGGCTTGACGATACCAAGTTAATCAATCCGTGTTTGAGCTCAAAATTTTCGGCAACGATTTCGGGAACAACGATGGCTTCTCCATAACCCTCGGTGGGTGCTTGGAGTTGTTCCAACATAGAACGGTTATCTTCCGCCATTTCTGGAATGGGGTCGGGATTAGTACGAATCTCGGGTTCGACTATTGGCGGGGGAAGTCTATTACGTCTTCGCGTAATTGTGGCGAGTTCAAGAAGGGGACTAGAAGAATTAGAAGAACGAGTGCGCATGCACTACCAAAAACACTTTCAATTAAAACAAGACCGAGGCAAAACACAGTGAACTTAAACCAATAATCCCAAGTGAATTGATCACCTCTATAAGACAAACGCACAAAGGAGCGGAGAAGCTATTAGGTCAGCGCGAAGCTTATTAAAAACCCGCCTCTTTTCAGCCGCAATTTAATGTCAGGCCGTCCTTTTCCCCTCTTATAGTTTGTTTATCCGATAGAAATTAATCGACTCACAAGCGACACAAAGGCAAGTTTTTGATCTTTAGTTCGGGAACTTATAATGATAACACTCAAGTTGAGAAGTGTTATATTGATTGTGTCTTCTATTTTATTTAAAACAAAAGGGAAAATCTTTTTGTATTTTTAATCTTATATATATATATATATATACAAAGAAAAAGGAAAATATTTTTTTTACTTTTTTGATTTTTATAAAAACAATAACTTCACGAAGGAAGGATCTCGAGTCACTAATCATCAAACCTTCAACGATGTTGTCGCGACACAACCTCCCCGGCAGCGGCGCCAAAATTTGATATGTGTGAAATAAGGCTTAAGGTGGTGTGTATGGATGAAATAGTATGATAATATCAATATCAAAATAAACGCGAGAATCGAATCGAAAACCTTTTAGGAAAAAGGTTAGTCAATCAAATCCCGTGAGTGAGATATGTGATACCGGATAAGGATATCCGGGTCGTTTCCCAACGAGGTGTGAATTGAGAATGTCGTTTGAGGTTTGTTATTAAAATGCTCGATGTTACGGGTTTTGTTTTTGATTACGTTTTCTACAAATTAACTAAAGGGAAAGTAATTAAGGCTACGGAACAAAGTAAATGATTAATTAACTACTACTAAGCATATGGAACAATAAAATTAAGCTAAATTAAGTCCTAGAGTGCTAATATGCAAAACGTGAAAACCCGGCTAATCCCGAGCCTCAAAAGTAAAATTAATGCAATTTAAGGCCTACAGGTATGAAACTAACTTTCCTACGTTCTAAATGGCTAAAAATGATTTTAGGAAAAAGCCGTGTATTTTTTCGACTTTTAAATTATTTACTATGAATTAAATACGAATTTAATCTAATTTAATTATAAAAAATACTAAACTAATTTAGAAAAATATGAAAATTTCACAGAAAATACTTTAAGCCTAACTGATCTTAAGAAAAATGAAAAAGGGGTACACTGCTTTTGGAAATAAGCAACTAAAAAGCCAAATAAGCTATTAATGCTAAAACTGAAAAATGTATATAAGAGATTTGAAGTTGTAAAGTGTGACAAGAAAAGACCCAAGGCGCTTTGGTATCCGGTACACACTATCATCCCAACATAAGGGAGAGGTCTCGGGTTCGACCCCCTCCCCCTTTTGCAAAATATTTTTTTTCAATTTTTTTCTTTTGAAACTTAAAAGGACATTCAAATAACAACTTTTGTAAAAACTTTTCTTATGAAAACCTTGAAATAAGCGAGTTGGAACCGCTTATTTCCAACAAAGGGTGATAAGCTAAAATAAGAAGCACCCTTGATGATTATTGAACAAAATATAGCAAGGAATAAGCACTTTCAAAATGGGAAATAAGCTAAACAATCATGAGCAAAAAAAAGCGAATCTATTGATAAGCTAAACGAGAATCAAACAAGTAAAAGGGAGCAGTGTAAGCGATTGGGAAATCCTAAGTAAAATGGAGAATGAGCATAAAGGGACAATTAAGTACTAATAAGCACTAAATAAACTAAAGACTAATGAATCCTAATCTACTCTATCTAAGAAACTTCTAATAGTCCTAAATAAGTTGCTAGAAATCACTGATAAGCACAAAAATAGTGGGACGGTGATGTGGTGTTCTTGACGATGAATGGGTGGGTGTTTTCTACCTTAAAGATAAGCTGTAATAAGCTATAGGAAAAATTCATAAAAATGCTAATTAGATGCACACCCTAGCCTATTTCAAGCATGCAAATTTTCAGCTTCTAACACTCACTAACTAAGAATTTAAAAATCAAAAATAAAACCTGAAAACACTAAAAGGGGTGCTGATGTGATTTTTTATGACAGTTCTAATGCAAATTTAACCAAGCTAGACTATTCCTAAAAGCAAACTAACTAATCTTAGATCTAGGTGGGCATGAAGTGATGCAAGAAAAATGATTTGGAAGAGTTTTTGATTAAATCTAAGCTATGAAAGAGGGATCAATCAAGAAGGCAAATTGATTGAAACAGCTTATAAAACAATATATTTTTTCTAAACTTAACAAAACTTATAAACCGGTTTTACCTCTTTCAAAACACTTTGAAACTTTGAAACCACTTTGACTTACCAAGTCAAAGTGGGTTAAAATGTGTTTTGACCCAACTTCTGACCTTAAACCAAACACACCTTATGGGCATAAAAGACACTTAAAACAGATTTTTTTAACAATGAACTTGGATTTTTCTCTTGTAAAACTAAGTTTGTAACTTAACAAGGTACTGAAAACCAAATGATAATTAGCTAAAATCAAATAAGCACTAAGTGCTTATTTGCATAAAAAGGCAGTAAATGACATATATGTAAAACAGAAAACTTTTTTTCATTAATTTAAAAGATGAATTATAATTAAAAAAAACAGAAACTAACTTTTAAAACTAACTAAAACCTACTGCCTTTGAAAGGCTACAAGCACTACTATTTATACTAAGTAAGCTAGGTCTTCAAGTCCACTGCTTGTGTTTCTTTTGTGAGACAGAAGTGACTTGGTTCCACTTTGTGCTTCTTTGAGTGTATCTCAGCCATCCATTTAATCTTGGGCACCACTCATTTAATCCAAGCCGTCCACTTTTTGGTATCCAATGTGGGTAGTGAGGATTGCCGACAACAATCAAGACCCATGTGGGTGTAGGGTAAAGTGAGCCTGGGGACCAGTGGATGAGAGTGATGGGGAAGAAGAAGACAAGGAGAATGGGGCTTTGAGTTTTGGCGGGCAAAAATGGTGAAGCGAGGTTCTTTGTTTTGGGTAAACCAGGAAGAAGGGGTAAATGGGTTTAATATGGATTGGGTTAACTAAAAGGTTTTTTTTTTTTTTTTAAAGTATTAAGTAAAATTGTTTTTAAAGTAAAAGTATTTTTTGTGCTTTTGTTAAAACTATATATATATATATATATATATATTTTGAGAAATAAAACTTTTAATAAAAATTGGTTTTTGAAAAATAATTGGTTTTAAATAAAATTTAGGATTTAGAAAGAAAGAGTGTTTTAGGATTTTTGTGAAAAAGGGTAAAATGGTAATTTTGGGTTCGGGTGAAGGGTAAATTAGTAATTTGGATAGGTTTTTGATCTGATTCCCCAAGCTCACTCCCAAATGTGTAATCCGGCTCTGAAAATGTAGAAAATCCGCTTCCGGCTCTATCTACAAAGCACGCATTCCAATCCGAGCTCATTTCTGTCTGTTTTGGTCCTGTTTTCAATCCTTTGTACCTGAAACACACTAAAACACACTCCAAGGATATCTGTAGCATAATTGGTTATATTTTCGTGTTTTTAGACATTTTTGTGGGCTTATATGGGTAAAAATGATGAGTGAATAAGCACTCATCACCTACGATGTCTATCCCCCATTGGCTGAAAGGCCATGCGGACGTCACAGCGGTCATATCTTGTTTTGGTAGTCTTGGCACTCTTGAGTGAACTTGACAGGCTTCACACTTCTGGATGATTTCTACTGCGTCCCTGTGCATCGAAGGCCAATAATATCCAATCCTCATGATCTTAGAAACTACGGAGCGAGGTCCTGCGTAAAGCCCGCAGGATCCTTCGTGCACTTCTTGAATGATGTTGGCGGCTTGCCTAGGTCCTACACAACGAAGCCATGGAGACAAAAAGGACCTTCGGTATAGGTAGTTCCTCATGATTACATCGTGGTGCTTTGATGCGGACCTTCGAGCTAATTTCGATCCTCGACAATATACCACTTATTAGATACTCTAATTGGAGTCATCCAATTTGAATCTTCCTCCAAGATACGTCGACACCTCCTTTCGGACGATGGACCTATCTGCCAACACTTCGACCAGAACCTCCTTAGTTAAATGAGAAAATGCCATTGATGCCAATTTTCTAAGTGCATCCGCTTTCTTATTTTGGTTTCTTCGAACATGCTCTATGTTGTAGGATGTAAACCCTTCGAGCATTTCCTTGGCTTTATCCAAGTATTGCTTGATCACATGTTGTCTCGCTTTGTAGGAACCCTTTATCTGATTAGCCACCAGTTGTGAGTCAACAAAAATAGCCAAGTCTTCTACCTCCATGTCCTTAGCCAGTCGGAGGCCTGCTTCGTACTCCGCTTCATTGTTAGTAGCATCGAATTCGAAACGGAGTGCATAAGTATACTCCTTCCCTTCAGGATCAACAAGCATTAGACCTGCGCTAGAACCGTTGGAGCTGGAGGCTCCATCGATGTAAAGTTTCCACCCTTCGACCATTTTAACAGGCTTCTTCTCAGCAACTTTTGTGTCCTGCTTTGGTTCGGAGGGTGTTTCGGCTAAGAAGTCTGCCAATATTTTCCCTTTGACCGAGTTTCTACCCTTGTATTCAAATTCATGCTCTCCTAGCTCGATAGCCCACTTAGCTATCCTTCCAGATTTCTCCGGCTTCGAAAGTATCTGCTTAATAGGCTTGTCAGTGAGTACGGTTATGGGATGAGCTTGGAAGTACCTTCGAAGGCGCCTCACAGCATGGACCAAAGCCAAGATTAACTTCTCCAACTCGGATAATTTAGCTCGACTCCTGAGAACCACCGCTAACAAAGTAGATAGGATTTGCTTCTTCTCCTTTCTACCAATAACACAAAGACCGATGCTTTGAAGGAGGTCAGAATGTACATAAACAACACTTCACCTTTGATTGGGCGGTAAGTGTAGGTATAATAGCCATGAACTCCTTGAGTTTTTGAAAGGCGTCAGATCCGCACTCCACCGAAACGTCTTTTTATCCGTGCATCCTTTGAGTGTCTTGAAAATGGAAAGATCTATCTACACCCTTTGATAAGAATCACGAGGGTCGCTAGCTTTCCGCTCGGACTTTGCACATCCTTTAGGATTTAGGAGGTCGCAAGTCGGTGATGGCCTTAACCTTCAAGGATTGGCCTTAATACCACTTGGTGATCGGATGTCCCAAAATTGTCCTTCTTCTACACGAAGGAACATTTCTTGGGATTTAACTTCATGTTGATGGCGCCAAGTCGGTCAAAGGTTTCCTTTATGTCGAGAGCATATCCTCCTCCGTTCTACTCTTGATGACCATATCGTCTATGTACGCTTCGAGATTCCTACCTATCTGTTTGTGGAAAGCTTTGTCCACTAAATGTTGTGATGGATCTGGACACACACCTTGTGTCAATGATATTTTGTATAATATTATTAAGCACGCATAATTTACTTAGTAATACTTAGAAGATGGATTTTATGATGTTATGTAAATAAACACAGATTAAACACAAAACTTAAGCTCCAATATTATTAATGAATAATACGAGTGATCTTAGCTTATCACTAGGGTTACACCTTGAAGCCTTTGTGAGTAATACGTAGGTAATTTTCTAGTAGGTAAGAAAATGACCTAGGACCTCCTTTTATACAGCAAGGAGTCCTTTACAAGATAAGTATAAAGCTAACATTATATAATATACACAAGATCTATTCTATACTTATCTAGACTCGTTTTCCTATAGCAATGGTAATAATGTACCAAAGAAGGTGGTATCGTTTCCACCGCTAGTGTTAATCCGGCGATGTAAACCACAACTATCCGTGGTAACGGATTATTCCCAACAATCCTCCTCTAAACTTATGATTTCTCTGCAAATCAATAAGTTTCTTCAATATGCATTATCTTCAAGGATTTGGGAATTCAACCAAACACTTTACTTCTTCCTTAACTTCGAATAGCTCTTGAACATTGATCTTGAAGCACGAGTAACAATGCTCGACCTTCTCATTGTCTTCATGAACTCTTATAGTAGTACATAACATCACCGTGAGAGTTCCACTTCGAGTGGATATTCTTTCTCGAAGCATGAATGCATCTTCTCCATTTGTTGTAGAGACATGATGAACTTCACATGAATCATAGTAAAACCATTTAGTACAAGGACATGTGCATGAGAATTTCAAATCATCATTAACATTTGGTTCATAGAGCCTTCTAAGATTAACCCATAATTGCATCTTCTTCATGTATTTGAGATCTTGAGCATTAAACCTTTCTTGAACTAACCTCCATAATGTATCAAGGTCATCTCATCAAAAGCTTTTATAAGATCTTCAAATTGAATGAATGATGAAGTTTCACGACCTAGCCTTGTGATCTTCCATGTTGGAGCAAAATTGCTAGCGATGTAAACTTCCCAATCAATGATAGGATGTCGAACTTGCAAGTGGTTACGGATAAAATCTTCTTCTTCACTCACAATCATTCCGATCGGTTGTTCTTCAAAGAATTTCTCGGAGGAATTTCTTTCTCGAGACATTTCTTGTTCTTCAAAGAACCTTAGTCTTCTTAACAAAGATGAGAATCAATTTCTTTGGCCTTTCTTCAATCCAGAAACCTTCTTTCTTCTTCTTCGAGCCCATTAAAATAAAATCTCTATCATATTTTTGAACTCGTAGTAGATACCTTCAACTTGATTATCGTGCATTCCTTTGAATTGATGCTTTTCCAACCACCAACATGACAACAATAAGTCTTCATGTATGAAATAATTTGTGCCTTGGTTGGTTGTATTTGTTTCTTTGACCCTTTCGATTGTACTAATCACATCTTCAAGTGCTTGATTGTTCTTCATTTGAATGAAATCCTTCAACCGAGCGGTTCTTTGTTCTTCGCTAAGGATGCATCACTACAAGGTCAATTGCCTTTTTCTTGATCATTTGATTATTAGCAATCAAGAACTCAATATCATCTTCGAGGGAACATAACTAAACTCGAGTCTTCTCTCTAAGAATTGTAGGTTGAATAGTGGAAAGTGGATCTTCAATAAAATCTTCCATTCTATTCAATCTTTTAGTCTCCAAAAGCTTGCAACTTCCATTTCTTCAAGCTTTTTCTTTTCAAAGAACTTGTTCTTCAAGAATCTTCTTAGAAATTTCTCTATCAAGAGCAATATGTGCTTGTTGTTTCTTTGAAATCTTTCTTCCGCTTTGCTCTACACTTTCCATAACCGCTTTACCTTTGTCTTTCTTCGTTTATCAAATTCTTCACTTGCAGTGGCAATATTTGGCTCTGCAGTGGAAATGGAATCAGTGGTAAAATCAGTTGCAGTACAGAAAATGTCTTGATCATCAAGTTTCTCTCCATGAGTATCAGCTTCCTTTGCTCCTTTACTTGTATCTCCTTCATCTTGTGCTTTTTCAACCCCTGCAACTCATTCTTCAAGGTCTGAATCTCTTCTTTTAAATGCCTAATATCCTTGGCATGCTGCTTCTTGACATGTGCCAAATCCTTCTGTAGAGATTCAACCTGCTTGGCTAACTTTGTACACAAAACCATCAATTCCAATTTTTTCCCAGTGCCCTCATCACTTCCAACTGTGTGACCTGTTGGGAGAGGTGAATCATGAGGCATTGGTTCAGATTCCTCCCTAGTTGGACTAGGTTGAAGTCTAGAACCACCACTGCTCGTTCCTAGACCAAAAGGTTCAGAAACATGCTGTGTTGTCATGAGAGAAGCTGACTGTTTGGCGTTTCCTCTCATAGGTGTGAGAAACAGGTGGAGTATAATCAATATTTGGAACAGAGATTATGGGTGTGTTTTGTTCAGTGGTAATCTTTGCAAGCATTTGAGGAAGGAGAGGTGTAAAAATCATGCTGCCATCTCTATTCATGTTTTGAAAAACTTTAGGCTTTAGGCAACTGATTTCATAAACATTAGTATGGGGTTGCAGTTGAAACTCATAGAGCACTGCTTGCACAAACCTTGGATACATTAAATTTTTCGTTGAAATCTTTACATTGCCAGTCATACTTGTAAAAATATAATTTGACCGGTTAAAAATCTTATCGATGGCTAGACAAACCAAAGGGTAAGCCATGGTTGAACTAAATTGCTCATAAGATGTTTTCTTTGGATTGAGACAATGTAAGAGAGTATGAATCAAAAATCTCCATTGGGAACAAAACCACTCTTTTGAAAGTAGCCTTTTGTCGCTGGTATCATACCCCATGGATGATAAAGTATCATGAATTTCGGCATAGGTAATGTGATGAGACCATTGAGATCACCTAATTGGAGTACTCTCCTCAAGGATGCCTCAAGAACATCAATAGTTACCCCATCCACAAGTGGCTCTTAGAGCATCCATCGCTTCATGTATCTCCATTCTCAGTGTTATGGACTTAGCGTAAGTCCAAAACTATTTGATTTAAGAGATATAGATTGTGGGTTTTAAATGCAAAGCATACCTTATATGAGTGGTATTGAGAAAGTCCACAATCTGATGAAAAACAGGGTCACTCTTCTCGTTAGACTTTTGTAGGTAGGCCACTAGGTTATGCTCATCTACAAATTTCAAAGGTGCCATAGCAACTTTTGATGAAAAACGATATTATGTCAGTAAGAATTGAAAGAATAACTAGCCAATTGAGAGAGAAATATATATAGGGTTAGGGTTTAGAATTATTGCGCAAGAAAAAATATCTTTAGAAAGTATTTATCACAATATGGAAAGAAGATAATTTCCTTAAAATTTTAACCCTATATATATGGCAATCAGTGGTTACTTTCAACGACTAGTAAAAATAAGTTATCGACACAATCGGTTGTAACGGCTAGAACAACGATGGTAAAATAACATGTCGGTGGAAACTGTGAACTAGCAAAGGTAATTTTTCACAAAATTTCAAAGAGCGATGGTAAATAAAATCATATGAAAACTAGATCGCTCTTATCATAGTTTTAGCAAACTACCACTATCAACGGATTTGATATGTCTTTACCATGAGCCGTTTGCTATGGACTAGCCAACTCTTAATCATAAAGAATATGGTGAGTTGATAACCATATAGTTTTTGGTAAACTATCAACCATAAAAGGATTTGTCAAGTCTTTACCAGTAGCCGTTTGCTCTGGACTAGTTGATTCTTATGTGGATTAGACATGGTGAATCAATAACCATTTGTTGTGTATCTCAGTTATACACCTTTTAAGATCAACTCCCATCAAAGCTTGGTTATGTATCAGTATGTGATAGGAATAGCCAACTTGTTATTTACCAAAGTTACCTCTAACCAAACCATTACCCAAGAAAAATATCTTCCAAAGTCAACCCGATAATATCTATATTTACTCCTTAACCTACCAAAATAGGAAAAAGTAAATATACTCATTAATTAACCCTTTCAACCGACTTTGTCTATATAAGGAGGCTTGGCTTTATGTAATCTTCATCAAAGCACATTCAAACACACAATATCCCTAAAAATAATCATGAGCAATCCTTCCAACACCATCGACATCTCCTCTGATTCAGAAGAAGAATATGTGATCGATTCAGATACTTCCTCAGAGGCATCAGGATGGGCTGGATACTTTCCAGCTTGGGCTAGAAGCACTTCATCCAAGAAGTATACAAAGGAGACTGCCAAGCGTGTACCTGCTGCAAAACCTGCACCATCTCTTGAGTTTTACTCCAGCTCATCAGATGATGATGAGACCTATTCCATGGCCAAATATTTGCCAAAAGCTCTTTCAAAAGCACTGGAAACAGCTATCTCCAATATGAAGCAGATCTCCATACCAACGAAGTCTGCAAGGCTACCAAAACCTCCTCCAGAAGTTCTTGGTCTTCCATGTTCAAGAATGCAATCCACCTTTGAGAACAAAAGGAAGAGGGCACATAAAAACAAGCATGACTATATGGGCAAAGGCAAGAAGCCAATGGAGTAGATGAAGTTCGGTGTAGGATGTGCTAGGTTGTAGTCTTTTGTGTTTTGATGATTAGAAGTACTATCACTTTGGTTGTAATGAATCATGTTTTATTAATGAAATGATGTTCCTTTGTTTTCCTTTTTCCACTGTAAAAGCAAGATTGTTACCACTGTTTGCAATATAGTTCCCACTGTTAAAAATAATTCCTGCTTAAAAATCAGTGGACAACCAGAAAGACAAACACCAAAGAGTAACCATTCAATGTAAACAAAGAATCCTTCAAATCTGCAAATCACAAACATAAACCAAACACTGGAATCACTTTTGAGGTTAGGAATGGTTAGTGTATATTAAGGAATGAACATAGCAGTGGCTATAGTCAATTAAGTCAACTCATAGACACTGATACACTTTCCAAGGCCACAAGACTCCATTTACTTCTCAACTACTTACACCTTCCCCTCATTAACTTACTGAATCCAACTTAAACTTGTATTAAAGAACTAAACACCCACAACCTTCTATAACACCAACACTTCTCTCTTAAAAGATTTCAAAAGATCACCATGAGCAGGTCCAATCCAATCAATCTTTCCTTAGACAGTTCATTTTTTGACAGTGTATGGGATGACTTTGTGTTGAACAACCCAACCAGAGTAGAGAAAGAAGAGTTTGAAGAAGTGTCATCTAGAAAGAGATCTCATATGTCCATGAGTATCACCCCATCATTTGCTGGTCCATCAAATCTGCAACCAGTACCTCAAGATGCTTTGACCAAGGAAGATAGTTCAATAAGTTCTTATATTTCTCCCTATGAGGACACAGATGATGAGACTTCCACAAGAGCCTTGAGTGTGCCTCCCCTTGCTACAATACTCCCTAATGAAGAACTTCAAGCACCACGTGCAAGATCCTTGAGAGCAGCACCACCACCAGTTGGTCCTTCATCATCCTCTCCACCAGTCAGACAAGTGGTGAGGGGGTTAGCATGCCCTAGAGTGTATGAGTGGATTGACATGAGTGGAGCTCCTAAGGTGATGCCAAAATGGGGCTTTCCAAAGAAACCATAGATGCTCGATGATGGCTAGGTTGGGGATGGGTTATGAAGCTTGTGTTTGGGGTAGGTTGTTGGTAGTTGTTTTCAGTTGATGTAATGATGCTTGTAGTCTGTATTCCATGGATGTATCTACTGCACTCTGTGTGCAGTTTTGTGAAATAATAATAATGATCCATGTTTTCCTTTATCTTTAGTGTTCCTGCATCATACTTATTGTTCCATTAACTTCATTACCAAAACTAACATATTGTCCATCATAATGCTCAAAATCAGAAAGATAGGACTTGTTGCCAGTCATGTGCCTTGAACACCCACTATCTCAGATATCCTTGATCCGATCTTTTGTCCTTGGATGTTCATGCACATAAGAGTAAATAGTTAGTTTCTTTTGGGGACCCAAGCCATGATTGACTTGGATCCGCCTCGTGTATCAATATAGTTAAATCTATCAAAGGTCATTGATACACCATTGGGATTGGTTGTAGAGGTATTTCCTTTAGGTTTCCATTCCCAACGTCTTGAGGCCTTCACAAAGATTGCCCATGTCCCCATTTTCTTGTTTACAACCCTTGCAAAGTGGTAACTTTTATATGAGCAAAGGAAACTACCGGTTTCTTTAGGTACCCACCGTTGGTTATAATTAACCTTTTAGCATGAAAAGTTCCTTTCCCTGTTTGTGCAGATTTTGAAAAAGTTGTTTTGGACTTTGCACTTTTAACAGGTGACTTAGGGTGAGCAGTGTTAACAGTTTTTTTATTGGCAAAAGTTTTCAGACCACTTCTTAGTTGAACTGCTCTTGGGACCATTTTGCAATGTGAATTAGGGTGTACATTATTTTGAAACCTGTTAGACTCCACCCTTTTATTCCCATGGACTTCCCTTCTCCCAACATGATAGTCACAATAAGCATGTAAATGATCAAAACTACCACATATATAGCATGCCTTATTGTACATCACAAAATCACTACCTAGTTGTTGAGATTTAACATGATTCCAACTCCTCCGGTTACCCCTAGGAGTCAGAGGCTTGTTCCTATACATCTCAAAGATACTTTACAGTTGATCTAGGTTTATTAGCATGTTTCCTAGGTTCCTCTGTAACAGTATTAACAACTTTTGGGATAGAAGTCTCTACATTCTTTTTAACATTCTCATCAACTACTGATGAGTCACTAGCACTCTCAAAAACATCAGTTTCTTGCTTAACAAATTCCTCTTCTTTCACAAATGTGTTCTTAAGAGGACCATATTCACGTTCAAGATCCTGAAATTCTTTTAAACCTGTATGAGCTAAATCTATGCCTGGAGGTGATGGAACATCTCTTAGTGGTGGTGGCACTATATTATAACCCATACCAGACTTAACTTTACTTTGTATTTGAGCATTCCAAATTTTATCAATTGACTTAGACTGATGATAACATGTGTCTAAAGTTAAATTGACATTTTCATTCTTCTGCTTAAGTTTATCAAGCTCTTTTTGGAAAGCCTCATTCACAGCTGTTGTATGTTCTACCTCTCTCCTAAGTAGAATCATATCATCATTATATCTAGAATCATTTTCTTGATAGTGATTTATTTGCTTTTCAAATACTGCTATAGCTCTCCTAAGATTAGACACAGTATAATTAGCAGTATACAACTCTTGTCTTTCATTAGAATATAAATCATTAAGTCTTTCAACTTCTCTAGCAGCCCTACATGTTTTAGAACAACTTTCAAAGTTTTGTACCTCAGAGTCAGAGAAAGCCATGAGTGTAAATTCAGTAGCAACAAGAGCAACATCTGAATGTTCTTCTTCTTGATCATCAGCCATGAAACTCCAATCATAGCTCACACCATCAATAGCCAACATTGCCTTTGGTTCTTCCACGTTGGTTCCTTCTTTGCTTGTACCAAGTAGACTGTTGTCCTTGGTCTTTAGTCTTCTACATTCTCTAGCAAAATGTCCAAACTTGTGGCAGTTAAAGCACTCCACTTTATTCTTATCAAAGCCTGCAGTTTCACTACCATTGATGTGAATAGGCTTGCCAGTCTTCTTGTAGAATCTCCTAGCCCTCATGCTAAGAAGAGCTATCTGCCATTTTATATCCATCTCCTCCAAGTCATCTTCATCAATTTGCTCTATGTCTTCATGAGTTAAAACAGAGCCATTGACTTGAGTGGAGATAAAAGCATAAAAGGTAGGATCTCCAATACTAGCAACCTTCTTCTTTGAACCTGCAGTGGTGACACTAACATTACCAGTGGAAACTTTAGAACCAGTAGTGACAACATCATCATCACTATCATCTTCAGAATCATCACTATCAACAGAGGTTGACAACAATGCCAAGCTGCTTGAGCTTGTACCAAGTTTCCATGCCTTCTCCAACCTTTGCTCAATAAGTTTGAAGTTGTTGTAAAGGTCATTGAGCTTCATTGTTTCAATGTCTGATTTGTTTTCCCAGACAATAACATTAATTGAAACTCTGAAGGCAAACTTCTTAGAAACTTCAAATTGAGGTCTTCCTTTTCTACCTCAATGCCAAACACAGTCAGTTGTGTCACAATCTTCTGAAGTTTGGTGAAGATACTATCAAGTGAGTCATTGCTTGAAGTAGAGAAGTTTTCATAAATTTGCTTCAACAATGTCTTTTGTGTCTTCTTTGTAGCATCATTACCACAAAAAACAGAGCAGATCTCTTCAAAGAGTTCTTTAGCAGTCTTGAACTTGCTGAATGCAATGATCTGATCTCTAGGAAGAGTCATCAGCAACAAACTTCTAGCCTTTTGATCATTCTTCTTGGCTTTTTCAAGACTAGATTCAGTACGTAAACAAATCACCACTTATGTGTCACCAACCTTATTTGTCTTTGTCACAGACTTGAAAGAATCACCATTTAAGATGATCTCCATAGAGCATAGTCCCGAATGAGAAAGTATTGCTCAATCAAGATCCTCCACATCTCAAACTCATTAAGTTTGAGCTTAGGTAGCCTTGGTGTAGAAGAGTTGACCGGTTGTTTTCCATCTCCATTGAATTGAGTGAGTAGGTTAAGCTTCTTCCTTGGATCTTCTAAAACAAAATATCGAACCTTCGCTCGATACCACTTGATGGATCTCGACACACACCTTGTGTCAATGATATTTTGTATAATATTATTAAGCACGCGGAATTTACTTAGTAATACTTAGAAGATGGATTGTATGATGTTATGTAAATAAGCACAAATTAAACACAAAACTTAAGCTCTAATATTATTAATGAATAATACGAGTGATCTTAGCTTATCACTAGGGTTACACCTTGAAGCCTTTGTGAGTAATACGTAGGTACTTTTCTAGTACGTAAGACAATGACCTAGGACCTCCTTTTATACAGCAAGGAGTCCTTTACAAGATAAGTATAAAGCTAACATTATAGAATATACACAAGATCTATTATATACTTATCTAGAAACGTTTTCCTATAGCAGTGGTAATAATGTACCAGTAGTGGTAATACGTTTCCACTGCTAGTGTTAATCCGAGCAGTGTAAACCACAACTATCCGTGGTAATGGATTATTCCCAACACGTTGGTAGGTAGCACTTGCATTTTTCAAACCGAAAGGCATCTTCTTGTAACAATAAATGCCCTTTCCTGTTAAAAAGGTTGTTTTTTCTTTGTCCTCTTCCGCCATCTGTATCTGATGGTAACCCTTGTAAGCGTCCAGAAAACATTTCAGTCGAAACCCTGATAAGGATTCCACTTTCCAATTGATTTCTGGTAGAGGATAGCAGTCCTTCAGACAGGCCTTGTTAATGTCTGTGAAGTCTACACACATCCGCCACCCTTCTTCGTGTTTCTTAACCATTACCGGATTGGCTACCCAGGTTTGATACTTCACTTCCCTGAGTATTCCTGCTGCTACGAGCTCATCCACTTCCTTGCATGCTGCGGCATTCCTTTTGGGTGCAAGGCTTTGGCGCTTTTGCTTGATAGGTTCACTGTGCTTGAACTCATTTAGCTTGTGTTAAGTGCCGAAGGGCTTTCCATCTATATTGAGAGTTCTAGGGACCCCCGTCATGTCAGAGTAAGTCCATGCGAAGACATCTGCAGTAGCCCGTAGTACCTTTTCCAATTCAGCCTTAAAGGAGGTAGGGAGCTCCTTTCCAATTACCACCGTCTGATCAGGGTAGATATCGTTTACTACGATGCGTTCTTCGGCATCAGTGCAGCTGAGAACATCTTTCGGTGGCTCCTCCAAGACCTGTTTGACCCTTTTGCCTACTTCCATAGGCTTCTTCATGTTATAGCTGGAGAAAACCGTTCCAATACCGAATGGTGTTTGGAATTTGACTGCGGCATGTATAATGGAGACAACGATGCCCATCTTCACGATTGTTTGTTCTCCCTATCAACGGGTTATAGGAGATTCGGACCTTCGATCGCGAAACCGTGGTTTCGCTCTTTTAGCCTTCCTTCTCCAATCGTAGCCTCTGAGGACTTCTCCCAAGGGCCATGAGTGTTCCCCGAGAACCCTACCAAGGGTACCTTCGAATCTACTCTCTTCGACCTTATCGAAGGCTTGAGCTTTAGAAAACAATGTTCGTAGATCACTTCGCAAGAGCTACCACAGTCTAGGTAGGCTCTGTTTACTTCTCTGTTGGAGATCAAGACTTTGATGATCACGGGGTAATTTAAGAGAACTTTGCTTGTGATCGAAGGAAAGGTGACATCTCCTACTCCGCATAATGCTTCCTCCGTTGCTTTCCTTTTTAAACCGGAATCATCCCTGTACACCATGAGGATGGGTGCTTCGACATGTGTGGTGTCTTTCCCCAACTGTGTGTCGGAGACCTTTTCTTTACCTTTCTTTATGCCCTTCACCAAATGTCCCAAGTGGCCGGACTTCACGGCCTCTTCTATCTGTTTCTTGAGCTCTCTGCAATTGTTGGTGTCGTGTCCGTAATCGTCATGGAAATAGCAGTATTTGGAGGTATCCCTGCTTCTTCCCCTACTTGCCAAACGAGGAGGAGGATCAAAGGCTTTCACAACCCTTTCTGTAGCAAGTATCTCCCTTGAAGATTTGGACAGATTAGCCAAGAGCCCGTGATTGATGTTCTTGTGGTAGGGTGTAAACCTGTCTCTTCCTTTGTGTTTGTTCTTTGACCCTTCCCACGAAGGATGCTTCGGGATTTTGCTGTGACTTTCTTTGTTTTCGACCGGAGCCCCATTGGTAGATACTTCTTTGGCTTCGATCCAAGTGTAAGCCTTCTACACCAAGCCCTTGTAGGTTGCAGGAAGGTCAGTGGAGAGGAATTCCACCAAACTCGTGTTTCGTAGGCCATGCACGAAACCTAAGATGCGTTGGTCTTCGTGCAGACCCAGTATCTGTAAGGTGTCATCGGTATATCTGGTAATGAAAGCCCTGGTGCTCTCTTTTTCCTTCTGCTTGATGTTGTGCACTGTTAGGTGCGTTCTTGTGAACTTTTACATTGGTCAAGTGTGATCTAAACTTGGCCTTGAGATCATCCAAATTTACAATGCTACCTGCTTTTTTGCTCGTTCCACCATATACGAGCAGAGTGTCGTAGGGTATATGTGAACATGTGGCAAGCAACGGGCATAACCCACTTCTGCATTCTGATAGCCCCTTCGAATAGATGTAGGAAATTATCCGGGTCCCCTTTTCCATCATAAGTACCAATATGCGCGGGCATTTTCAACCCATCGGGTAAAGGGTAGTCTTCTATCCACCTAACGAAGGGTGTTGTGGAACCCATGGACTCTGAATAAAGGGGGTTGTAAGGTGGCACGTAACTGGGGACATCATTATATGGTTAATGGTTCGGAGGTATTCCGACAGGGTTTTGGTTAACATATTAAGGGTAAGCAGTAGGTATATAAGGTGGGTGACTTCCGACAGGATACGAAGGGTATACCATAGGTTTCCCGTAGGGCATGCTTCTGTATGGTTGAGTAAAGCTAGGGTTGCTAGCCTGCCCATTAGGTGGGGGATAGACCACTTGAGGGTAAGATTGAGCCTAAAAAGGAGGGTACATACCATGAGGAGGAACATTTCCTCCCCCCATTAATTTGAGATGGATTGCCTTCTACGCCGGATGCGTGAGAAGGTCGCAACGAACCCCGCCTCGCCTTCTCCTAGATGAGCCACCAAGAGTGGTGGCAAGTTAACCTCCGTAGTCTCCCTTCGACTCCTTCCATTGGAGCCTTCCATTGAGCCTTCCATTGTTCCTTCCTTCTCGTGAGCCCTCTCGGAACATCTTCAAAACCAACCGACCTTCCACTCGGCCTTGATCGCCGGAGACCCGACCCAAGATCGAGCGTGTAGCCCTGTGAGCCAAGGGCCTAGTCTCCATTTCCAACTCTTCGTCATACTCATCACTTAAGTATTCCAACTCCCTTCGCATCTCCACGTTCGAGCATGCCTCCTTGAGCCCTCGGTAAAGATTCTAGTGCTTGATGTTAGCTTTGACAAACGCCGGACTCATTACGGTTCGTGGTTAGCGAAGTTGAAGCATGGTTGTTGGGAGTTATTTCAGGGTGCGATCGTGTGGTAAAGGTGGATGCGGTTATGTTGGGAAGGTTGTTAGGATCGTTGACTGGGATTGGTGTCAAGGTCGAGAAACCCGGAGAGGGTGTATCCTCTCTTCCTTGATTCATGCCGTAAAACTGGTGAGTGTGATTGACTGGTTATAAGTTTGGAATAACGAGACCAATTGTAGTGGGTCCCACGGATGGCGCCACTGATTGTACAATAATTTGTACTACCAGGCCTTCGATGGTGATCGAAGGGTATGAGGGGTGATATGCTTGTGCCAAACTTGTAGCCAATTTGTAATAAGAAATAATCGACACTTCGTTAAGTGATTGTGCAGGGGTTGGACCCTGCGAACCACCTCCGGCGTGAGAGTAAGTATGTGATATGTGTTGTAAGTAATATGGAGTATGTGAAATACTGTGTTGAGTGAACATACCATTGAAATGACTCGTCCAACCTATTTATAGATGAGAAAATAAGCTTTGTTAGCCTTAATAATTCTTATTAGAAGTGATGGTCATTCACGTTTAGGAAGTTTGTAACGTGTGTTAGATATCGTGATAGAATAGTCAACGAGCTCGTAGATTGGACTAAGCTAAATGGGTATTAGTTTTGTTAAGCTAGCCTTATATCAATCCATGTCCAATCCAATCCATACGAAGCCCATACAAAGCCCATGGCCAAGCCTTAGGGCATCTAGTTACTTGTACTATAAATACCCCTCAAAGTCTCATTTGAGGGGTGTGCTTGAGTGTGTGTGTGTGTGTGTTTTCTTTGGAATATACAACATCTTGTGTTCATCTTTCTCTCTACACATACACGGTTTCATTACATCAAGTCACCATCTTTCTCATCTTTGTTTCTTCATTTTTACGCATAGTTTGTGTTTGTGTTTAACGTGTTCTACGCGTAACGTGGTATTCGTTTGGTGTGATAAGGTTGATATATTTAAGGTCCTACAATTGGTATCAATCGCCTAACAATGGTTTAGGAGTGTTTGTGTTACGCTTTTTGGTAAAGCTTTACAAAGAAAAGTTGCGTTTTATATAAACGTGGGCTTTTTGCATAAAGTTTTGATTTTTACGTGGTTTTAAGCTTAAAGTTGTAGACTTTATTGATCTTTAAGTGTTTTGGAAGAAGTTTGTGCAAAAGAAATCGATTGGAAACGTGTTTTGGTGAAAAATTCGTGTTTTTGCAAAATCGGGCGCTTTTACGCGTAAGCATCTTTTGGTCAAAACCTCTTTTACGCGTAAGAAAAGTCAAAACCCTAATCCCACGCATAAGGTTTTACGCGTAAGATTTGAATTTTACGCATAACTTTTGGTGAAGAATCTTCGTGCAACAACGGTTACTCGCTGCTTCCTCACTTGGATAAGTTTGTGGAACACTTCGACTTGTGGATATCTTTTACATCGTGATAGTGTAAAGGATTTTGGTTTTAAACCTAATCTTACGATAAGCGTAACGCCACGAGTAAGCACTCTACGCATAAGTTAACACTTACGCGTAAGGTTTTTACGACTAAGCATTTTGTTTACGCATAAGCTTACGCTTAAGCCTAAAGGTTACGCCAGAAGTACTTTTACGATAAGGAATCCTACGCCTAAGCTTTCTACGCATAAGAATCCCACGATAAGCACTCAATTTCTACACTTAACGCAAAGAACAGTTTACGAGTAAGATTTTGAGCAAAACTTCAAACGGCTATAACTTTTGAACCGTAACTCCGTTTTCAGCGTTCTACCCATCAAAACGACCGTGAGAACGAGGAGAATAGCACGCCGAATGGTCAACCTTCTAGTCCTAAAAACGCTCCGAACAGAAGTTATTGAGGTTTTTAAGTTTTTAGAGCAAATTTTCACTACAACAACCGAGCTTAATCTTCTTCAAACACAACTCCTTTATCGTTGAATCGATCCTACATCAACTTTATTATCAAATACCTTCATCAATGGCAACTCAACAAGATATTCATGCAGCCGGTGCCGAAAACCGTCCTCCTATGTTGGAGAAAGGTGGTTATCTTCAATGGACAAGTCGTATGCTTCGTTACATCAAGACCAAACCTAATGGAAAACTCATGATTCAACCCATTACGAATGGACCCTTCAAGCCTCGACAAGTCCAAATCCCTCGAAATGCTCGATGCAACACCTCCCGTCCCACCATCTTTTCGTGTTCAAAACGAATCGTAATACATCAAGAGGATCAAGCAAGTCGATGCAGATGACATGGCAATTCATATTGTCCAACCGGGTTTACCAAGAGACATCTTTGTCAGAGAGCAGTTGAAACCGCTTTCGATATGTGGGAACGTGTTAGACGGCTTTGTCATGGAACAAAAATTGGTCAACAAGACATGGAGAACAAGTCGCTAACCGAATGGGAGAAGTTCACATCAACCTGTGAGAATCCATTGAATCCTACTATGGAAGGTTTTGCACTTTGATGAATGAGCTTATCGAAACAAGTTGGCACCCGTAACTATCGTGCAAAACATCAAATTCCTCAACAATCTTCCGTAAGAATGGGGACGATATGTCACTATTGTCAACCAAACAAAGGACTTACATCGTGAATTTTGATCAACTAAACGATTTTCAAACAAAACCAAGTCAAGTGAATGAAGTCGAAAAGAAAGATTGGCAAAGAATCATGATCCATTGGCACTAATTGCAAAGACTCAAACTACAAGTGAATACACAACAACAAGCTTCATCATCTTCCACTAACAACAACTTGCAAAGAATACATTCCACAACCACAAGTCGTTTTCCTCAACAACAATTCTATCCACCGTAACAACAAGTCATTCAACAACAACAAGATCCACAATACCAGAACAAGGAATCACCGATCCCGAAATTGAACAAGAAGAAGCTTTGTCACATGCATTTGCATTCTTGGGTAAAGCATTCGAAGTCGCTATTCCACACCAACTAACAACAACCAAAGGATTTCATCAAACACTCGCAATGTGCAAATTGCACACCGGGTTTGAATATGGGTAATCAAGGACAAATGGTTGGAGTTATTGGGAATCGCAGGATATGCTACCGGATTTCGCATGGGTAATCAAAGCGGTTCCGTATCGTGGTAATCACTGGGTCGAATGTTGGAAATCGATGGGATGTAATGTTGGGAATAGAGCAAATGGGTAATCGAATGGGAATGTTGCACCCAAATCGTTGGGAATTATGGAAATGTGAATCGTGGTAATCAGTTAAGTGTTACAACCGTCAAGGAGTGGGTCACATGGCAAGGAACCGTCCCACTAAGCCGAAAAAGAAGAATGTTGAGTTTCTTCGAAAGCTATGTCATAGCACGTAAGTCGGAAGCGTGGATGCGCTTGAGTGTCCGAGGAAAATGATTTTTCGCTATTATGGATGATTTGGAAGACCTCGAGGAAATCAATGCGAACCGCATCTTCATGGCAAATCTTCGTGAGACTAAGTACGACATCGACTCGACGCACCTCCCGCCTATGACGCCAACGCAGATCCGAGGTACCAATCATTGATCCATGCTATAACAATGTCATATTTGATGTGTTTACTCATGACGAACAACATTCTCGTGACGCCAAGACCTACTTATGATACATACCGGACAATCCGAGTTGTAGCAATACTAACTCAAACTCCGATGTGGATCCTAGTGGAGGTCGTGGGCACAAAATATCGAGACCGATGAGGAAACACGTGCTTATTTTGAATCATTAATCAATAACTGTGGCATTGAAATCGAAAAAGTTAAAACGGTCAATCGCGAAGTTAAGGCCGCGAATGCTAAATTGACCACTGAGCTTGAGAGTTACAAGGAGAATGCAAAAGCCTTTGAATTTCATAAAAACAAAGAGTCAGAATTAGAAATTGGTTATCGAGATTCCGTTTTAAGAGAACAACAATTGCAAATCAAGTATGACACACTTGATGTGAATCTGAACTTGAAAATAAAATCTTTAAACAAGGAAATTTCTGATCTAAAAGACCAACTTTCTAAACAAAAAGCAACGTATTCTGATCTTGAAAAGAGAAGAAAAGTTGATAATCGATTTTTCAAAACGAGAAGATTCTCTTCTTGATGAAATTCTTGATAAAATGAAAAGATAAAAATTTGGAAAATTTGCTTGTTACAACGGGTCATTCACCAAATCAACCAATATGTTTCTTAATCAAGTAAATCCGATTTTCATACTACTCAAAAATGGCTCTTGGTAACACACCTCCTTGTTTCCTCAAGAAAGCTCGAAAAGAACGGAATGTGTTGAACAATGGAAAACCTTTGCATGAACCCATAATTGTACATGATTCTCTTGAAACGTTAGAACTATCTCGAGGAGAGTAGATCAAAATGAAACAAAACATCCGAAATCAAACCAATTGATTATAACAAATGGAACAAAATTAATGGTATTTCTTTTGTTTCTCATAAAGAACAATCAAAGTTTTCCATAACACCAAGTGTTTCAAACAAAGTGTCAACACCGCCTTCAAAATCGCTTTCAAAACCAAACTTGTTGTCTCAAAATCTCTTTCGAACATTGAACAAATGTCTTCAAACAATCCTTTTAACACAAGTGATGCGAGAAGTATTTTAGAAAATGTTAAAACTAGAATTGGGGATCTTCAAGAGATCATAAAACTAAAACCAATATTACAACAAACATCCGGTTTAATAGTTTTGATAATGAAAATAAAAGTTTTTGAAATCGAAATTGCCCTCACCGAATAACATCAACTCAAGGGTAATTCATTTTGAACAAGCATTTTGAAAGAAACAATGACTTTGTCAAGGACCATAAATCCGGTAAAGCAAGCTAATGAAAGTGTTGAACACATCAAAGTTTTGGAAAATTTAAATGATTCTCTCTTCAAGATGTTCGACTCATCGATATTATGTCCATTATTTTACAAACATATTCTGTTGAAGATCATGAAAGACTCCACCGAGACCTCCAAATTGTTTCAAAATATGAAAAGCTCTTGAAAAACTTGAAAAGAAAATGTATCATATTTTAAACAACTTGATCGAAAACCGAGGAATGCAAGTATGACAAATTGTCGATGAGCGTGCCTACAATGACATGAAAGCGAAAATGATCTTTTGAGGGCTCACCGAATGTCAAAAGGAAAGGCAAGGATACTCGAGATTACAAAACCATTGACCGAGGAGAAAGCAAATGTTCCCAAACCGGTTTTCAAACCAAAATGTCTGCTTTCTATGCCTCCTCCAAAAGTCAATGAGAAAATGATTTATCAAAACCACCACTCCACCGCCTTGCCTAAACAAAATGTTGATAAAGGAAAAGCGGTTATCGAGAAACCAAAAGTTTTAGCACCGCCTTTTTAAGATGAGTACCACTAATGCGCCTCCTCCACATCTAAACCATATGGAACAAACGACATAAGTTTAGAAAAGCACTCTAAAGAGACTAGGAAAGTCGAAACCACTTCTCTAGATAAAATGTGAATCCTAATGCGTGTGCCTTACCTTCTACAGACTAGAAAGCACCTCTAGGAGCAGCAGACTAAAGCCTAAGAGCAATACAAGGAACAATAGAGTCTCGCGTGCCTCTAAGAGTAGTAGCTTGAATAAAGAGAAGAAAGTAGAAGAACACCCTAGGAATTTACCGCTTTTGAATAAGAAAGACATTTCATCTGAATGTAATGAACCTATGAAACTTGCTAAGTCTAATGAATGTGTTGAATCTCTTTGTTTAACTTGCAAGAAATCTTTAATTAATGTTCAAGATGATTGTGTTTCTAAGAATGTGAATGATAAGCTCATAAGAAGAACGCTCCAAAAGAACTTATGCTAAACGAGTAGGAAGACTAGTTGCAAGACTTAGGCTTTACACTACCGATAAGAAGCATAATGTTTACTTTAGGGATGACATTTGAAACCCACGGTAGAACTTTCACACCCGTAATGGTACAATGAGTGATAAACCGTAATACCCAGAGAAAACTTCTTTGAGTGTGATCGATTTTACCTCTAACCCAAAGGAACCAAAATCAAAACGGTTTCCAAAATCTTCTTCTTCTCGTTATTGGCGTGTTATCGAAATATGTCTTTGGATCGTCGACTGGTTGCTCCAAGCACATGACCGAATCAAGTCACGATCAATTTCGTCTGAAATTCATGGAACCGTACGTTTTGGAAATGATCATGTAGCAACTATCATGGGTTATGGAGATCTACCTTTGGAAATTATTTGATCACTCGGGTTTACTATGTCGAAGGGTTGGGACACAATTTGTTTTCGGTCAAGCGCCTGTGATGCGATTTAGAGGTTGCTTTTAGGAAAATGCTTGCTTCGTTAGAAACTTGGATGGCACCGATCTCTTAACGGGAATCGTGATACAAACTTGTATGCTATCGACATAAACCAAATGGCCTCTTCATCACCAATATGTCTTATGACACGAGCATCCGAACACAGTCCTGGTTGTGGCATAGAAGGTTATCCCATCTCAATTTCGACACCATCAACAAACTTGCCAAAGACAACATCGTCAACGGACTTCCAAAGTTCAAATACACCAAGGATCACTTATGTCCATCATGCGAACAAGGAAAAGCAAAAGAGCATCATATAAACCCAAACCGCACTAGTTCGGAAGCAAAGTTGCATATGTTGCACATGGACTTATGTGGCCCAATGAGAGTTGAAAGCATTAATGGGAAAAAGTATATTCTTGTTATCGCCGATGATTATTCGAGATATACATGGGTTAGGTTTCGAGATCAAAAGACGAAGCACCGTGCATCATCATCACCTTTCAAAACGTATTCAAGTACTTCTTCAAACTCCGTTAGGGGTTGTAAGAATGCATAACGCACGTAATTCACTAATCGTGAGTTAAGAACTTATTTTGAAGATGTTGGAATCACTCATCGACATCGCTTGTTAGAACTCCACAAAGAATGGGGTAGTTGAAAGAAGAAATCGAACTCTTGTGGAAGTCGCCGCACAATGCTAATTTATTCTAGTGCACCGTTATTTCTATGGGTCGATGTTGTTGCCAACGCTTGTTTCACTCGTAACCGATCCCTAATCCATCCAAGATTCAATAAAACCCCATATGAGCTTGTGAACAACAAAAACCCGATATCTCTTACTTTCACGTGTTTGGCGCTTTGTGCTATCCTACGAATGACAGAGAAGATCTTGGAAAACCGAAAGCAAAGGTGATATTGGAATCTTCATTGGATATTCGATAACTCGAGGGCATCTGTGGTGTATAATGGAGAACTAGGAGGATCATGGAGACGATGAATGTGACATTTGATGAACTTTCACAAATGGCTTCGAGAGACTCGCCTAGAACCCGCACTAAACCCGCAGACTTCGACACATCGCTCAGACTCATACCTCAAAGAGCTCAATCAACTTCGCTTGACAATCCTAAAGAACAAGAATGGGAGAATTTCTTCGAGTTAATGTTCGATGAATACTATGGTGGAACTTCGACAAATGCATCAAACCATCATTCCACCGCACCCGCTCAAAATCATCCACCACCACCAATGTAAGATGCATCTACAACGGTCGAAACCAATGCACCAACTCCATCAACATCATCTACATCTACTCCAATTCTTGCACCCATTCTACCAACAATTGATGAGCAAAACCAAAACCATAACGATGCAACGTTAGATGAAGACTTATTTGAAAACCCGCTTGCTACGGAATCACCGAATCATCTTCAAGCTTACGAGAACCATCTAACTCGCATACGTTTAACCAACGGTATCCTTCTACTCAAGTGGACAAAAGACCACCCAATTGAACAAGTTATTGGTGAACCTTCACGGCCAATTCGACGAGACGCCAACTTGCCACCGATTGCGACTTATGCATTTACCTTTGCTCAATTAGCAATATAGAGCCAAAGAACATTCGCGAGGCAATGGCGTAACCCGCATGGATAGAAGCAATGCAGAGGAACTTCTCCAATACCGCCTACATGACTCTTGGGATATGGTTCCAAGACCAATTGACATTCGCGTCATTGATCTCAAATGGTTATGGAAGAACAAAAGGGATGAAGAGATGACCGTAATTCGCAACAAAGCTCGCCTTGTGGCCAAAGGATACAGACAAGAGGAAGGGATAGATTTTGAAGAGTCATTCGCGCGGTAGCTAGACTAGAAGCGATCAGATATTCTTAGCCTATGCACTCACAAAACATCACGGTTTATCGATGGACATTAAGACCGCGTTCTTGAATGGAACTCGAAAGAAGAAGTGTACGTGAGTCACCAAGGCTTCATAGACATGGAACATCCGACTACGCCTACAAACTCAAAAAGGCAATCTATGGATTGAAACAAGCTCGAGAGCGTGGTATGACGAACTGTCCTCTTTCCTTATCCAAAACAATTTCACCAAAGGAACAGTTGATCCTACCTTGTTTACACAAAATGCAAAATGACATTTTGATTGTTCGATTTACGTGACGACATCATCTTTGGGTCCACTAATCCGAATCTTTCAAAACATTTTGAAAATCTCATGAAAAGCAAATTTGAAATGTCCATGATGGGGAACTAAAATTTTTCTTGGTTTACAAATACATCAATCCCTCGTGGAATTTTTATAAATCAAGCTAAATACACAACCGAGATTTTGAAAAATCATGGTATGGATAATTGTGATTCGGTCGAACACCAATGGTAACTTCACCAAAATTGGAGCCGATTTGTTTGGGAAACCTATTGATCCAAGAAATATCGGAGCATGATTGGTTCTCTCATGTACCTCATCGCTAGTCGACCGATATTCATTTTGTTGTTTGCTTATTAGCACGGTTTCGTGCAAAGCCTCACCGAATCGCACCTCAAAGAGGTTAAAAGGATCTTCGGCACCAAGACATCCATTCACATGGGACTTTGGTATCCGAAGGAACCGGATTTGATCTAATTGCCTTTTCGTATGCGGACCACGCAGTGATCAAGTTACAAAAAAAGTACATCCGAGGAGCACAATTTTGGGTGAAAAGTTAGTCACCGGTCTTCAAAGAAACAAGATTGCACCGCACTTTCAACCGTCAAGCCGAGTATGTGTCTCTATCTCGCGTGTTGTGCTCAAGTTCTATGGATGAGAACACAACTCACAGATTATGGCTTTACTTTCGATAAAATACCTATGTATTGTGACTCAAAAGTGCCATAGCCATATCATGCAATCTGCTCATCACTCAAAGACTAAGCATATCGTAGTCCGCTATCACTTCATAAAAGAACACGTGGAAGAAGGTATCGTTGAATTATTTTTCGTGAAGACAGATTACCAACTCGCCGATCTATTTACTAAAGCCCTTCCAAAAGAAAGGTTTAACGATTTAGTTCGACGAATTGAATGCGAAGCCTAACCCCGAGGAGTTAGAACGCCTTCTCGAATCTTCTTGAAAATGATTTTCCAAAAGCTTCATCAGTAAATATTTTTGAAAACAAAATACAAAATTTGAAAACCAACAAAAGCAAAATATAAAAATATAAAACTTTCAAAAATACAAAACAATATAAAATCAAAATCCAAAATATTCTTCTCACGACATGTCTCTCGATAATCGATATTCTCAGACGTTTCTAGAAATGTCATTCAACAATGATACGGGCATGTACAGATGCTTGAGCGAGAGTTCTTTAAATGTTTTCTAAAACATGTCGCTTCTCAAAATTTTCTTAAAATGGCTTTCAGATACTTCAAGACGAAACCCGGACAAAATGATGACTTTTGATTATTTTCAAATCAAAACTCGTGTTTTTAAAGAAAAATCAAGTGTACGCTTCAAGGCACTACATTTAAAATCGGTGAGAAATCATCATCATCTTGAGCACCTTTTCAAGATTGTTCAAAAGATTTTCAAAATCTTTCAAAATATTTTGTGCTCAAGATAACTCCTCTAAAACCCTTTAATTGATTATGCTTTATTAAAGGGGAGTATAAAACCAAAATGTTCCAAATTCATGCTTAAATCAAACCGCTTGTCTCCCCAAAAGATTCTAAAATGTTGTTTAATCCGTTGATATAAAAAATATCACGAATATGCTATTTTGATTTTTAGGGAGAAGACGTGATTAAAATGTGATCAAAAATGTTTAATGATCGGTGTTTGAATCTCAAAATGAGCTCGACTCGACGGAACCAATGAATTGACGGAATCAAAGTCAAGAATGTACCATCTCGAGAAACTTGTGATAGATATGCACTTTCATGGGTCTAACCTCCTTTTCAAGGAGTGTTTACAACTTCAAGTTAGTTATTAGAGCTAGTTGTCACCTAAAACCGACAATGGAACTCTTTAACTAAGCAACGAACTGTGTCTCGTGGGGAATTGTCTATCATGAGCCGATCAATTCAAAAGTGCGAACTCTACCCTCACCGTGCGATTTCATCAAAACTTATAAGCACATGTGAAGGGGAGTGTTTCAAAATATAAAACTCTCGAGTGTTCCAAACATGTTTTCAATCATAAACACTTTGAGAGATTTTCAAGAAAATGGTTTTATGGCAACATGGGACACATGGAGTTATAAGGTGACTAAGGATAGGAAATTCGTCCTATGATCCGCCAGAGTCGGAGGGATCTACCCAAGGACATCACAAATAGTTAGTATTAGAAGTCCTTAGGAATGATTGAAAAAGGAGTAATGTGAGAAAGGAGAAAGAAGGGTTGAAGAATTAAAAAGAAATGTAATGAAAAGGGTGAAAAGAAATAGCCTCCATAATCAACCTTAGGGCGTAAACCGGGTTCAATTCATCTGCTATCGGTTGTCACTAGATGACACCGGTATTGAAGACAAAGACGCTATGGACCCAAAGGACGCACCGCACTAAACCTTCTAGCCACTCAATTCCTCTCAAAAGGATTTGTTTCATTCTCACCGGAACCCTACATAATCTATCGACTTTCTCTTAGAGATCGTTGGTATTGAAGAAGGAGACCCTCTCCTAGTCTCCGCTCAGAAAACCAAAATGCACTATTGAGTCTAGAGCCACGAGATTCATCAAAAGATCTCATAGGAACACTTGACATGACATCGCTTGTTGTTCATCAATAAGGACACAAGTGATATATTCTAGAGTCCCACGCAGATCTTAGCAATCGCCGTAACATTTATGAGAAGTTTCACATCCGTGATCTTCAATGATTGAATGGAAACTCCCGCCGTGGTCAACATCAAGCAACCTCGACAAGCAGTCACTTAACTCCCGTGGATTACGCTTAGTGTGTCTCAAACGGTCTACAATCGTGGGGTGATGCTTCGTGTACCTCAATGACTCATCCGAATCAGAGGTGTACTTCGCACATCGCGTTATCTCACTTGTGGGACTCCAGCTCAGAACGGCCTTTGTGAGAATTAGAGATGTGTTTTCACACTATGCTGTTAACACCCTCGAAATTCAAACTTGTAAGTGCCGGAATCCGCTTATTACTAACCTGTTTTTATGTTTTCTTCTTATGGAAGCTCCGGAGCGGATTGATCGTGCAGATTCTCCACATGCTCATACCAACAACACATGAAAGTTCTCATCAAAATCAAAGGCTACACAAAGTTAAAGATGATTCTTCGTCAATGTCAAAGAATCTACAAAGTTTAAAGACTCGAGAACTACATCATTGGTAACCAAAAGTCAAATAGAAGTGTGAGCATGGTGGAGAAAGACGTGGAGACACCTAACCAACGAAGTTGACAACGGCAGACAACCACATTAATTGATCACAAAGCATGAAGGAACAAAGAATCAAGACTATTCTATATCTACACGCAAAGTTCAAGCTCAAGGAAAGTAAAGATCTTATCAAGTGGAGCATCTTTTGAATGACCACCCCTTAGAGGGAGATTGTTAGCCTTAATAGTTTTTATTAGAAGTGATGGTGATTCACATTTAGGAACTTTGTAACGTGTGTTAGATATAGTGATAGAATAGTCAACGGGCTCATGGATTGGGCTAAGCTAAATGGGTATTAGTTTAGTTAAGCTAGCCTTATATCAATCCATGTCCAATCCAATCCATACAAAGCCCATGGCCAAGCCTTAGGGCATCTAGTTACTTGTACTATATATACCCCTCAAAGTCTCATTTGAGGGTGTGCTTGAGTGTGTGTGTGTGTGTGTTTTCTTTGGAATATACAACATCTTGTGTTCATCTTTCTCTCTACATATACATGGTTTCATAACATCAAGTCACCATCTTTCTAATCTTTTCTTTCTTTATCTTTTACGCATAGTTTGTGTTTGTGTTTAACGTGTTCTACGCGTAACGTGGTATTCGTGTGATAAGGTTGTTATTTAAGGTTGATATATTTAAGGTCCTACAGTAGCTTAGACATAAGCAAAAAATATAAGCATCCAAAGTTCCTGAGGTACGGATGCGCAAAGAATCGGAAATAGAGGATATATTTTCCATGGCTGCGAGCTTAAGGAGCTCGCTGCGCCACAATGCAAATTGTGGAAAACTAGAAGGGGGGGGGTTGAATAGTTTAACAAATTAAAAACTTCCTTTTAATTATTTAGATCGACTTATGTCAATCTATTTAATTATTTATGTTGGACGTTGATAGATAGATATATAAACGTGTAATGAAAGATAAGAGTAAGAAGCACATCACCACGATACAAGTTATTTATAGTGGTTCGGCTACAAGGACACCTTCCTTGCCCTACTCCACTCCCCGAGTCACCTACTCGATAGTTTGTAAGCACTACACCAACTCCTTATGGCGGAGAAGCCTTCACAACGTCGCTTAACCTTTTTCCGGTACAAAGCTAAATACGGAGTTCTTTCACACCAAGGCAAACCACACCTAACACAACGTCACCTACCCTTTATACGGTGCTAGGCTAACCACCGAGTTCTTTCACACCAAGGAGAACTAATCCTATCACAACGTCACCTACCCTTTATTAGGTACTAGGCTAAGCACCTAGTTCTATTACTATGGAGGAACTACTACCCTTCACAACACAACACCTAATATTAAGGAGATCTACTCCATATTACAACATCATCAAGGATATCACCATCCTTGGAAATAAACAACTACTTATATGTATAACGATGCACCTCATCGATTATACGACCTAGGCATTCTTCCCAAATGGGACTTGATTTGATTCATCGGCATCCTTCACTAATGCCTTTGACACAACGCTTGGCATCCTTCACTAATACCTTCGTCTTGACACCTTTAGCATTCTTCACTAATGCCTTGACACGGATGATGAGCACCTTTCACTAATGCTTACATCTTGACACTTTCGGCATTCTTCACTAATGTCTTCAACCCAACGTCTATGGAGAAAGGAAGAACTATCAACAAGAGAACCTTAGTCGTCTTGATGATGACGAAGCATTGCAACTCATGGAATTGAGCTTGCACGTCTTCAAGAGGTGGTGATCTCTCCTTTAAGAGGAACCTAGAAGATTACACAAAAACAAAAGACAAACTACATAGATCACTTGGATATGAGGTTAGAGGGTTAGAATACTTGGGGGAAGTATGTGTGTAAAGTCATGAGTAGAAAGGAAGAAATGGCTCTCTATTTATAGAGAAAATTCTCTACTGTTCTCCAGATCCCACGGATCTCACGGATCCCTTCCACTTGGGATCCGGCTAGCACAAAGCTAGGGATCCGTGGAATGCTCCTCTTTACCCATGGGTATTTTGGTTATGGGTCATGGGTCATGGGTTAATCCATGGTTTTCTTTCTAGATACAATGAACTTGGTTAAGTGGTATATATAAAACCATGGGTTATGGGTCAATACCATTTGCTAGTTTTTACCCATTTTAGTATTTATATGTTTTTACCCATTTTAGTATATACATGTTTTTACCCATTTTAGTACACTTAGTTTAAGTATGTGCTAACCCAATATGTAAACATTAGTTTTTGTACATATATATCTAAATCATAAAATCACTTAAACTTGTTTTAGTGTTTTATGTGAAATCGTAAGTGTGTTAGGAAACTATTAATTCAAACTATTTACGTACTTTATTTGTTTCGTTAAAATGATTTTACGTTTGTTATCGACAAAACATTAGAAGATCGTAAAATATAAATAAACGTTTTTACGGCTTATTTGTATTAACAATCTCCCCCTTTTTGTTGATGACAAAACATAAAATTATTTTAAGGAAAATCTAAAATTCGTAAAAGTTTGAATTTGTAGTTTTTACTTTCTTCTCCCCCTTTTTGTCGAAACAAAAAGTGTTAAAAGAAACTAACACAATTTTTATAAAAAGGTATGTAAAAATATAAAGAGAGCAAGTGACGGGAATGGTACTCGTCTTAACTCCCCCTTTGACGAGTCCATCCCTTTGAAAGAGCGTCAAGGACATGACGTAAATTAAACTAATTGTGTTTGCAATGGGGTATCATGAAGTATAATCTAAGAACGGATTAATGTTGCAAATGTTTTTGCAATATCGTTTGACACAAAGCTCCCCCTAGCTTTATGGTGTCAAAATCTTCATGTGTTATTTTTAAAATCTACAAAGTAAAGGTTAGAAAACAAGAGCATAATGCATAATTTCCTGCAAGTAAAACTCAAGTTAGTAGAAATTTGTGCTTCTGATCCACGGATCCCACGGTTCCGTTCTTGGAGGGATCCGTCTAGGCATTTTGAGGATCCTACTGTCTGCTGATTTCTTTCTTGACAATGAAAGTGTTACAATCAATGCTAACGAATATGTGAAGTAGTATATGATATACAACACATAAAGCACATAACAACTATAGCAAAAAAAATTCATTCAATAAAAACAAGAGATGATCAACCAAATCTCTAAAACTAAGAGAATGAACTATTCATACAAGCGCTACCAATGCTAATGATTTATCCAAACTTTAGATTCATCTAAAGGCTTAATTGTGATCAATGATGAGATGAGTTTTCCTAAACATTCTAAGTTTGAGCTTGTGACTATGATGATTATTGTAGTTTAGGCTTGTTGACCTCTTCGAAACGTTCGAGGAGGTGATGAAACATGAAACGTTGCTCTTCACGTAGTTGATGTATCAATCTTTCAACATGTTTACAATGATAGCAATCCTTGTCATGGTTTTGAGTTTCTTGAAGTGGAAGTTCAAGTGAAGTAGGTTGAGGATCTTCAAATGAAGGAGGATTTGGTGGAGGCTCATTAAGTGATGGCTCTACAATGTTTGAGGGTGGAGGTAAAGAAGCATCAACTTCTATGTGGGTGCCTTTGATGTCTTCTCATAATCCAAAATGGACTATTGGGAGGAATGATAAAGTTTTCTTTTGGAGCAAGTGTTGATTCAACACTTTGGTTTTGTTGCTCAATCTTTTCAAGTGAGTTTGTTGGTAATGGTGAAAGATGAGATGGCCAATAAGGTAATTCTTCTACATTATGAGAGTGTGGAGATGATTGTGAGGTGGCTCTAGGCACTAATGATGTTGGTTGAGTTGTGAAGGGTATGTTTGGGTATAGTAGAATTTGGTGATGAAATCCTAGTGGGAACACTCTTCTTGGGGATTAGTTTGATTGGTTTCCTTGGTGTAGGGGAAATCCTAGCATTGGTGGACTTAACCGGAGATGATTCGGTTGAGGAAACTTCGTGTATGATTCTAGCAAGTTTCTTGGGTGGTTCTTGAGTGGATGAGTTAGCACTAGGAGCCTTTCTCATGGTGAAAAGACTAAGGGAGATGATTGCAATTGCTGATAATTGTGTTTTTGTTTGATGACTAAAGTGTTCTTAGTAATATGGCTTATAAAGGGAAGAGCTTGGCAATTGCATTTAAGACTTAATCCACTAATGTTCATGGAAATGTGATGATTAACATGCACAAGGTTGAGATTCAGAGTTTCACTGATCTAGGAACGCATTTAAGATGAGATGGAGTGTTTGGGTTAGGAAGATGAGTTGAAATGATTGTTTTAGCAATGTTTGACATAAATTGTCACCCGGATCCCACGGTTCCCTCCTTGGAGGGATCCGGCTAGGCTATTCCTAGGGATCCGGCTCTCAGCAGTTATGACAGGTTTGA
The DNA here is from genome assembly GCA_022545495.1 of Chrysanthemum lavandulifolium. Lineage (NCBI taxonomy): Eukaryota > Viridiplantae > Streptophyta > Magnoliopsida > Asterales > Asteraceae > Chrysanthemum > Chrysanthemum lavandulifolium. Next base: position 234,380,163 of record CM040239.1, on the reverse strand, counting down.
AATGTGGTTTCTAGGAGCTAAAGCCTATCTAATTTTGAGTGTTTCAGTTCTCCAAAGTATTTTAGGATGAGAGGATACTTGAATGATCAAAGGTAATAAGTGTTATAGCAAATGATTGCTTCTTATGGAAAGGGGATGGGACAAGATGACTACCAATGGATGTCCAAGGATAACACTAAGAGTTTTGTGGTGTTAAGTCATAATAAATGATCCTAGTGATCAGATTTAAGCTTGAGGTAATATTTGAAAATTTCAAAAAAAAAAAAAAAAAAAAAAACACAAGAATTAAAAAAGCTAATTTTAGTATCACTTTGAGATAAAAATGGTTGAATACAATTTCCTAAAATTGTTTAATTTGTCCACTTAAGTGTTTTGAAAGATGAAAAACATTTTGTGAGTTATTGAGGCGGAAATATGGTGAGCTTTGATGTGTTGATAAATCAAGATGCATTTTGACTAAGATTTTAAGTAAGCCTTTAGTGAGTCTAAGCCTTTCTCATCCTTAAAGTGGTTCTAGTTGGATTCTAAAATCATATTCTTAGCTAATGTGATGTATCTAGAAAGTTATCTTGATGCAAGGAATGTTGTATTGCTAATCTGATGTCACGGATCCCACGGTTCCCTCAAGGGAGGGATCTGGCTAGGCTAATCCTAGGGATCCGGCATCTGCAGATCAGAATCTTCACAGAAATGATGTGCAGATTTTGGACACTAATAAATCTATAATTAAAGCAATAGGAACAAGCATGTCATCACAAAACACCACTTATAAAAATATGAAAAAGTAACAATATCCAAATTACCATAAACCAAAAGTGCTAAAACGTAATCATCCAAACATAAGATAAAAGAAAATAAGCACATTCCTATTTTCTCTTTCGTCAATCATTTCTTTTCCTTTTTGATGGCTTAGTGAGGTTGTAAGCGAGGTTTTGAATCATGCCCCTCAATTGTTTAAATTCCGCGATCTCGTTTAGAATGGTTGGAAGTTGTTCGTGATATTCAAGGATTTCCAACTTGATGTTGGCTACGGGGTCGACATCTTTCTCATCTTCATCTTCTTCTTCACCGGCCGAGGAGTCCGAGAGAGCTTTAGGTTTCTTTCCATTGACCTTGAAGCGTTTAGAGGGTATTTTGGTAAGAGGTACCATTACATGATCGGCAAGGAAATGATCATTGTTGATAGGGGATGGTTGCAATGCACTAACATACTTACAAAGTCGTGTTAGGAGCATACCATATGGAAGTACCATGTTGGAAGCTTTGAATACCCCCGCCATTCTCCTTACCATGTAATAGGCAAGATTAAATGGCCTTTGGAGGGTAAGACAATAGATCATTTGCACAAGACATGCGTTTGGATGATCTTTGTTTCCAACTAGGCTAATGACATTTTCCCTAAGGATTTCTTCCCATTTTCTAAACATGGGATGCATTTCGAAAAGTTCCATTTGAAAGGGATCACGGTGAATGAGCTTTTTGTTACGGTTGTAACGAGATTGGTCGGTCCTAACTTTGAAGATAGTATCTCTAATGGTTTCAGGATCGTCGAGAGGAGTGTTATAGAGAGGCTTAGGATCAAGTGCAAGGTTTTGAGCGTTAATTGCCCAATCTTGAGAGTACATACAAATTCCTTGACAAGGACTGAGAAGAATTTGAGCAAAGGTGTTGAGAGGAAAAGTAAAGTTTTGTTTGTTGATGATGAAGGCGATTGAGATGCTATTGTCGGTGTTTCTAATGATCCTAAAGCTTTTGTAAAATTCAAAAATGAAGACCGGACAAATTTGTTCATCAATGTCAAGAAGACAATCAAAATTGATTGCCGAGAAGACTTGACGAATGTCGAAATCTTCAAGGAAACATTCCTTGATTACACGACCTTCATGGATAAGTCGTTTTTCGAGTTTTTTGAAGACCTTGCGGTCGATTTTTGAGAGTTCCTCATTACGATAATAATGAGTAAGGTAGTGAACGGTGTCATGATGATCTTGTTGAGTAGGTTTGGGCATGGTTGGTCCTAAAAACACAAAATTTTCAATTAGGTAAAATTAGTTGTGGTGGGTTTATGGTTTTGATTTGTATTAACAATATTGTGAACACAATGTGATCTTAGTTATGTTAAAAGCCCCTTTTTATGATTAATTTTGAAAAACCCTAATTAAAATAATTGATTAGAGATTTGTGAAACCATAAACCCTAGAATTAGGATGATGAGAATTAGAACAAGTTAATGTAATTACTTACAATGGTGTTCTAGGAAGGAATACTTGAGATAATGGAATCCAATGAGGATGAAATCAGTGGTGTATTCGTTTTTGTGTTATGTGAGTAGAGGGAAAAGATCAATGGTTATTTTTTGAAAGCGTATAACTGAGTTCTATTCCACGGTTCCCCTGGATCCTTTGTATTTGGGATCCGGCTAGTACAACTAGAGGGATCCGGCTACTGTGGACAGAAAAGGAGTTGTTTGGCATTATTTTTGTAGTAGGCTTAAAATTTAGTTTGCTAAAAGATAGTTCGGAGGTATTAGATGAAGATTGTTTTTGAAAGACGGCTTTTGATGAATCACATATCGAGGGTTCATATGTGATGACGGCGTTAGTTTGACGAATCAAAAGGAATATTATTCCTGATGATGAAAAAGACGGAAAAGTGACGAAAGAGACTTCTATCGATATTAGTAATTAATAAACAAAGAGAACTTATGAAAATGAATTGAACTCATGTAACCTATCTAATGAAAAGTAAAACATACATCTATACTTCTTGGTTTGGCATAATACCAAAAAAAAAACTTCGTGAGCTTTTAAAATAATCCTTTGTACTTGGTGTACGTAAGTTGTGATTACTTTTTAGATCCTTCCTTGAATGTTGACTTCATTATTCTTTGAATGAAGATTTTGGAGAGATTCTAGCATGAAGATTTCTTAAGAACAAAAGTTGTTAGAATCATCTATCAATGTCCAACAAAATGATTTAAAAGAAATATGACAAAAAAAAATCCTTCTTTGTAGTTTTCAAACATACACGGATCGTATCAAGTCTTTAAAGTACAACATACTTTAAGAAACTTGGTAACGAAGCTCTGATGCCAATTGTGGAAAACTAGAAGGGGGGGTTGAATAGTTTTACCAATTAAAAACTTCTTTTAAATTATTTAGATCGACCTATGTCAATCTATTTGATTATTTATGTTGGACGTTGATAGATAGATATATAAACGTGTAATGAAAGATAAGAGTAAGAAGCACATCACCACGACACAAGTTATTTATAGTGGTTCGGCTACAAGGACACCTTCCTTGCCCTACTCCACTCCCCGAGTCACCTAATCGAGAGTTTGTAAGCACTACACCAACTCCTTATGGCGGAGAAGCCTTCACAACGTCGCTTAACCTTTTTCCGGTACAAAGCTAAATACCGAGTTCTTTCACACCAAGGCGAGCCACACCTAACACAACGTCGCCTACCCTTTATACGGTGCTAGGCTAACCACCGAGTTCTTTCACACCAAGGAGAACTAATCCTATCACAACGTCGCCTACCCTTTATTAGGTACTAGGCTAAGCACCTAGTTCCAATACTTTAGAGGAACTACTACCCTTCACAACACAACACCTAATATTAAGGAGATCTACTCCTTATTACAACATCATCAAGGATATCACCATCCTTGGAAATAAACAACTACTTATATGTATAACGATGCACCTCATCGATTATACGACCTAGGCATTATTCCCAAATGCAACTTGATTTGATTCATCGGCATCCTTCACTAATGCCTTTGACACAACGCTTGGCATCCTTCACTAATACCTTCGTCTTGACACCTTTAGCATTCTTCACTATTGCTTTGACACGGATGATGAGCACCTTTCACTAATGCTTACATCTTGACACTTTCGGCATTCTTCACTAATGCCTTCAACCCAACATCTATGGAGAAAGGAAGAACTATCAACAAGAGAACCTTAGTCGTCTTGATGATGACGAAGCATTGCAACTCATGGACTTGAGCTTGCACGTTTTCAAGAGGTGGTGATCTCTCCTTTAAGAGGAACCTAGAAGATCACACAAAAACAAAATACAAACTACATAGATCACTTGGATCTGAGGTTAGAGGGTTAGAATACTTAGGGGAAGTATGTGTGTAAAGTCATGAGTAGAAAGGAAGAAATGGCTCTCTATTTATAGAGAAAATTCTCATCGTTCCCGGATCCCACGGATCCTTCCACTGGATCCGCTAGCACAAAGCCGTGGATCCGTGGAACGCCCTCTTGCCCATGGGTATTTTGGTTATGGGTCATGGGTCATGGGTTATGGGTTGATCCATGGTTTTCTTTCTAGAAACAATGAACTTGGTTAAGTGGTATATATAAAACCATGGGTTATGGGTCAATACCATTTGCTAGTTTTTACCCATTTTAGTATTTACATGTTTTTACCCATTTTAGTATATACATGTTTTTACCCATTTTAGTACACTTAGTTTAAGTATGTGCTAACCCAATATGTAAACATTAGTTGTTGTACATATATATTCAAATCATAAAATCACTTAAACTTGTTTTAGTGTTTTATGTGAAAACGTAAGTGTGTTAGGAAACTATTAATTCAAACTATTTACGTACTTTATTTGTTTCGTTAAAATGATTTTACGTTTGTTATCGACAAAACATTAGAAGATCGTAAAATATAAATAAACGTTTTTACGGCTTATTTGTATTAACACAAATAATCACATTCTTTTCACTACACGTCAACACCAAATAAAACGCCAAAAGGAACTTGTTACCTGTAACACCCCTTGAATACGACACGACTAAAAACGTGAAAATTTAAACTTTTATTCGGAAACGACTTGACTTAAAACTGACCTGCTGTTGCTAATCATTGAACTGATATAATTCTATATAAACTGACCCTTGAAAGTATTTTAACATGAAACTAGACTCAATTACCTTCGAAATGACGGGTAGCATGACCCGTGACGACTTACGGTTAAAAAGATATGTTTTTCGAAAACTGACTTCGACTAGTTCTCCAACTAGTTCTCCACTAGTTCTCTAACTAGTTCTCCACTTTACAAACACTTAACCATATACATTGTTTTTCCAAACATTCTTGACCCGTTTGACCCAAAACGGGTTAAAAGGACATTGTCCCAAACACCCTTTTTTCTGCATATCCCTTTTATGCACTTTTGACCCATTTTTCTGGAAAATGACATCTATTACTCGGAAAGACACCAAAAATTTTAGAATTTATTAAGACCTCATGTATCTCATTTTCATGCATAAACATTAACCATTTGACCTTCGGAATGGTACTTTACAAAACGACGGGTATTATGTAAAATACCCGTTTTGACCCATTTTCAATACATACAACCTTTACCACTTCCGAATTACTTCAAACCTTTCAAAAAGCATTAACTTAACATATTAAATCATGTTCATAATCATTAACCCATTTACAACCCAAAATGGGTATGAATACACATTATTCCAAACACCTCTTTAAACATGACCATAAACACTAAGACCATGTTATAACATACCGTTTGACGACCCAATTACTTCAAAGACAATGACATATACTTTGACACTTGACGCCACATTTACAAACTATTTTAGACTTCCGGGGGTACAACATTGACTTGAGCTCGGTATCTACCTAAGCTCCTACTTTCTTACCAACCTTCTTAACTTCCTCTTTAGAATCCTTAAGCCTTATTTCCAAGCATTACCTTTTCTTCATGCTTAATCCTACAAAACGTTAGACACTTAAACCATAAGCGCAAGGCTTAGTAAGTAAAACGATGATAACATAATATTATAATCATTCATACAATCTTACATAACGCATCATAACTCATTAAACCATTACAATCATTAAACATTAACACATACCTTAACTCACTTAATGCACCAATAATCCTTATAGGTTATTTCATCACCACATCTTAGCCTAATCCATCCTTGATAACTTTCATGACTAGTTATGCCAAATTAGTCTCAAACACACATGCACATAAGCACATACATTTAATCACTTAAATACCTTAACATAACAAGTCACATAACATGTAATGTATAAAATCATTACAACATCACATCATAATCAGTTTACTTACCTTGATTCCAAGATAGTGATATCAATTAGAATCATCATCATCAATACAATCATTAGCCTCTTCTTCACATCCTAGGTCAATTATCATAACACTTAATAATCATAATTAAATAATTATGACAATGGTTTATATAACCATGTCCCATTTCTTACACACCTCTAATCATCATATAATCATATCTTGATTATATAATGATCAATCCATAAATTACTAACTGAATAAAACTTAACCCATAATCATCATAACATCTTTAATTATCTTAAAAACATCATTTATCCAATTTTCCTAAATTAGGTATATGAACCCTAACTTTCAATTCTCTAATTAAGCTCAATTAAGGGTTACTTACTTGCATATGGACATGGTTAGTGATAGATCACATGAGCTAAAGCTTTAATCCTTCATCAATTGATCACCAAAACCATCTTGTCTTTTCCCTCCTTTTCTTTTTCACGTCACACACACACACCTACTCATTCCTGGAAATCTAATGATAATAGTATAAGTATCCTGATTATTGTAGGAGGAAAGTTTGCCTAATTGACACATTACGTCCCTTAGGTTCCTTTCTTTCTATTTTGGCCACAACCATTTAATAATACATTTAGCACTTGGAAACTTAGGTCCCTTAAGTACATTTCTCTTGTATTTATGACATGTCATATTTCCTATAACCATTTAAATAATGTTTAATACTTATAGTTTGACTACCGGGTTTGACCAACCAATGTCGTGACTCCTTAAAACTTGTAAAAATCGTAGTCAACTTAGTCAAATTGCATTCTTGTAATAGAAGGCTTAAGCCTGGTTTTAGGGTGCTATAATTCTACCCTTATTTAGATTTCGACCCCGAAATCTCTCATTTAAACTAACCTTGACTTAGTCACATCTTATTCCCATTCTCAGCACTGAGAACACTTTCATTCGTACATTCCGTTGCAACGATCTAAGTAATCTTGCAACATTAAGCAATACAAATCAAATTAATCCACTCTACTTCTCATTTAACTTTCTAAGAGCGTACAACTCTTACTAAGGTCATTATATCAAACAAGACACATTTAGTATAATCATTGTATCATTTTACCAACCTCATTTCCATCACGTCACATTCTTACTTACTATACTTAACTTTTTAATCAAGGAGTATGTGTCACTTGAGAATTTTTATGCCGTTTTGACTTTACATAAGTCAAACGTTAACTTATACGACTTAGCATTTCAATTCTACCATAGAGATTCTATTATCCACTTAAACATTTTGCTATAACTCATTTTCCTTTCTATTTCATTTAAGGATTTTCGCCAAGTGTTAAGGTTCACTTGGGAAATCTTAAGTTATTTTTACTTCCACGGATCAACATTAACTAATATCTTCTAATCTTACTATGATTATTTCGTTATTTCGTTAACATTTTCATTAAATTGTCTCATTTTCTCTACTTCTTTCTACAATTTATCGTCAAATATTATGAGTCTCATAAGAACTTTCAACACTTTGACTTCAAAAAGTCAAATTTAACTTACACCTTCACATTTACACATAGGGGTAATAATAATTAGCATCCGTTATTATCATTACTCATATTTTGTACCACGCCTCAAGGCATGTTATAACATCATTACCAATTTCTTAATCTTTTTGAGTTATACCTTAAAATCCAAATGGTTGGTTTCACTCAATGTCTCAATTTAAAAGTCGCGTTCTAATTCTACCAAAATTATCCTGGTTCTTCAAACTTCCAACTAATTCTAGGCTTTCATTTTCTACCCTTTCTACCTTACTCATGCCATGTCGGGAACACATAAGCCCACTCATTTATATTTACTCATTGACATAGAAAGGCGTCCCAGTCGATGTAAATCAAGAAACATAAACTCATGGTTCAGAGATTCACAATTTCGTTAATTAAATGAAAAGGCGTCCCAATCCATTTAATCAGGGAAATCATAAATCTTCCTACTTATAAGCTTCCAACACAACACTCGTACTTATTAGTTACACATTTTAACTTTTCTTTCCTTTAGTTCTTTTTAACTTTTAGACTTGGATCCATACCATTTTCACATTCACTTTGGGGATATTTTTATATGCCAAGGATGTAGGCAACCCCTTGCCGTTAAAGGCAATATTTTTCATCCCGAAGGATCTTTATCACATCCCGAAGGATTCCTTATCATTCATTAATTTGGTCATATAGAAGGATACCATCATTAACATCATTCACTTGGTAATCTCGAAAGATACCACTATTAACTTGGCCATCCCGAAGGATACCATCCTTAACATTATTAACTATCATTAACTCATCGGTTATATGATAGTTACGTTTAACCTTTCAAATTTAACATTGGATCCAAGTCGTCATCATTTTAACACACATTCACATTTTCATTCTTTTTATTTAGTTTTATAAAGTCATCATTAGGAAATGATACTTGCTTACTATATTTACACATTTTATGTGTTTACACATCTTACTTTCTTATTTACTTGTAAACTCTTGTTGACCATTTACATCATCTTTATTCTTCACCTTGTTAGTTGTAACACCCCCGAAAATCTTAATGACAGCGAAAGACTAATTCGGGTGTTATTCGAATGGAGATCATAGTCAATAATTATAGAAAACGACTCGAAAGAGGCGTTTTATTAAAATTTGTAGGACCTAACTTTTATCAACCTTATCACAAACCCACTTACCAAACACAAGTATCACCACGTGAAACCACGCTACGCGTAGAACACGTTCAACTCAAACACAAACATAAAGCGTAAAAGACGAAGAAGAAAAGATGTTGGTGACTTGATGTTTAAACAAACCGTGTATGTGTAGATAAAAGATAAACACAATAAGTTGTATATTCCAAAGAAAGAACACACACACACACACAAACACTTTCAAGCACACCCCTCAAATGACCATTTGAGGGGTATTTATAGTACAAGACACAAGTTGCCCTAAAAGGCTTTCCTTGGGCTTTCTATGGGCTTCGTGGACTTGGATTGGATTACATATAATAAAAGGCTAGCTTAACATAACTATTAGCCATTTAGCTTAGCCCAATCCACGAGCCCGTTGAATATTCTATCATGATATCTAACACACGTTACAAAGTTCCTAAACGTGAATGACCATCACTTCTAATAAAAACTATTAAGGCTAACAATCTCCCCCTAAGGGGTGGTCATTCAAATGATGCTCCACTTGATTAGGTCTTTACTTTTCTCGAGCAAGAACTTTGTGTGTAGATATTGAATAGTCTTGAATCTTTGTTCCTTCATGCTTTGTGATCAGATAATGTGGTTGTCTGCCGTTGTCAACTTCATTGGTTAGGTATCTCCACGTCTTTCTCCACCCTGCTCACACTTCTATTTGTCTTTAGGTTACCAATGATGTAGTTCTCGAGTCTTTAAACTTTGTAGATTCTTTGACATTGACGAAGAATCATCTTTAACTTTGTGTAGCCTTTGATTATGATGAGAACTTTCATGTGTTGTTGGTATGAGCATGTGAATAATTTGCACGATCCATCCGCTCCGGAGCTTCCATAAGAAGAAAACATAAAACATTGTTAGTAATAAGCGGATTCCGGCACTTACAAGTTTGAATTTCGAGGGTGCTAACAGCATAGTGTGAAAACACATCTCTAATTCTCACAGAGGCCGTTCCTAAACTGGAGTCCCACAAGTGAGATAACGCGATGTACGAAATACACCTACTGATTCGGATGAGTCGTTGAGGTACATCAAGCATCACCTCACGATCAGACCGTTTGAGACACACTAAGCGTAATCCACGGGAGTTACCGGTGACTGCTGCCGTGGTCGCTTAATGTTGACCCCGCGGAGTTTCCATTCAATCATCAAGATCACGTATGAAACTTCTCATAAATGTTCGGCGGTTGCTAAGATCTGCGTAGGACTCTAAAATATATCACTTGTGTCCTTATTGATGAACAACAAGCGATGTCATGTCATGTGTTCCTATGAGATCTTTTAATGAATCTCGTGGCTCTAGACTCAATAGTGCATTTTGGTTTTCCTGTGCGGAGACTAGGGAGAGGGTCTCCTTCTTCAATATCAACGATCTCTAAGAGAAAGTCGATAGATTATGTAGGGTTCCCAGTGAGAATGAAACAAATCCCTTTTGAGAGGAATTGAGTGGCTAGAAGGTTTAGTGCGGTGCGTCCTTTGGGTCCATGACGTCTTTGTCTTCAATACCGGTGTCAACTAGTGACAACCAAGAGCATATGTATTGAACCCGGTTTACGCCTAAGGTTGAATATGGAGGCTATTTCTTTTCACCCTTTCTTCACATTTCTTTTTAATTCTTCAACCCCTTCTTTCTCCTTTCTCACATTACTCCTTGTTTCTTATCTTAGTTGAATAATGATCTAGTAATGCGATAGGTCATTCGTTGTGTACTTAATGCTTGATTCATCTTTGTGAACCTTAGAATATGATTACCTGAGTAGTTGTAGGCTAAACTATCCAAAGAGTGCCTTAGAGTAAGAGTTTATCATCCCTAGTGGGTTTTGTAGACGAGACCCTTTGGTAAGTTCAAAGAGTTAGGGAGAAACGCATACCCTACAACTTTAGACACACAACGCAACTAAGAATAAGGATGTGACAACTCAACCATCAATAGGAGATAATTAATGGGTAGTATAACCTAAGTAAACACATCTTTAAACTATCATAAGAGTACACATTAATTAGAAATAGACTCCCACAACCTTAGTTTAGATAATTAGATAATAGTAGAGTAATCGGTAGAAATACCAAAACCCCCCAAATCCAATACCCGAGATTCGTACCTTTCCATTTCATAAAATATAAAAATATAAAAAATAATCTTCCTCAACCTTAACCTTAGTGTAGTAACTTCTCACTAGCATTCCTATTCCCCTAGAGAACGATATCAATACCCGTGGCTTACCCTAATTACTACACTACAGTGATTAGGTTCACTGCCTAGGGTGTTATAAAACTTGCTCGAAGAAAAGGAAGTTTCCTTGACCCCGAACGACGCGTGTAGCGTTATCAAGTTTTTGGCGCTGCTGCCGGGGAATAGAATAGCTAGTTAGTAGTCCACCTCGTTTAGGTTCTTTGCTTGATTCCTATCAAGTAAACTTTTTTCTCATTTTTAGCTTTCTCTTAGTCTATCCCCCTTCTTCGTGACCTTTGTTCGTAACACCCATCACTTTTTATCATGGAGGATGATAACCAACCACCACTCGATAACCAACAACCAAACAACGCTTCACCACTAAACAAATACCCACTGCTTGACTCAGCCTCTGCCAACCAACTTCGAGCCCGTATCATGAGTGAGATTGGAGAGCTTAGGAAATTAAATATGATAATTGAGAATACACTCGAGGAAGCCCTTAAGGAATCTGATCAACCTTTAGATAGTGATTCGACTACAAGCAATTTGGATGATGATCTAGAAGAAGGAGATTATAAGGTGTTAGAAATTATGGAGGGTAGTATGGAGAAGAAAGAACTTAGGGAGTACTTTGATTCATACCCTAAAAGGAAAGAAACCGCTTATCACCATAACGTGGTTAATTTTCCAAGACCACCTTTCGAGCCTCGTATAAGGAGGGGAAACCCTAAAAACATCAAAATACCATGTATGATTGGATACTTATACAGGGATCACACCTACATTGATTATAAGGCACCCATGAATATAATGTCTAGGCTCTATTACAATTGGATCATGAGCAAAAGCTAGAGCCTATGAGGGACCCCTTCGCCCTAGGAAAGCAAGTAACTATGTGGGGAGGGTTAAGGGATTGCACATGTTCATAGGTAACTTCACATATAGGTGTGATTTCATGATTCTGGAAAATGTCAAAGGAATCATTGATGGGTTTTTAGGAGACGTTATACTTGGGAAACCATTTATAGAAGAGTCTAAGATGGTTTATGATAAAGAGAAAGGGATAATCGAGTTCTCAAATGAAGCCAAGAGTGTTAAATATATAATGCCCCATAAAAATAAGAATTATAAGGGCATGGATGATTTAGATGTAGATAACATTCCGGCATTCGAAGTAGGTTGGAAAAACAAAGTCTACTACACTGCTTGTCTTGAACTGGGGCCTGAATATATTCATGATGAGAGAAGAGTTAAGGAGATCGAATGGGCCTCTAAGATTAAGAAAACGTAGGAGCACGACTACGAGTCTAGCTACAAGACTCTTAAATAAAGAAAAGCGCTTCGTGGGAGGCAACCCATGCTTAATTGTTTGCTTGTTTGTGTCATGTATCTTTTATTAATTGTTTATCCTCATGTTTAAATTTGTAAAAATGCTTTATTTTGTTTTTAACCTCGTCTTAATTGCATATAAAGGTATTTTACATAAGGGATAAGTGTAGGGAGGATTACACACGTTTTCAAAAGAAACATAAACATGAGAATAACAATTAACTAAAAGATATTTATGTTTGTTTGTTCGAGTCAAATGCTTGTATCGAGTCATAATGGATGTTTTTGCAGAAATTTTTCCAGATTCTAAAGATGTAAATTTTCCAGAATTTTTCCGTAAAATCGCAGACCGCTTTTGTCGATAACCTGACATCGAGATTGCAACCTCGACGGCGTTAGGAAGGAGTAAAAACATCATATTACTTTTTCTCATTTTCGAGCTACTTATAAATTTTTGGAATTTTCGGTCTTAATTTTCTTAGAAATTCGTAAACATCCATTCCACAAGCATTATATCCTAGTTTAAATCGAGTCTTATATATATTATTACCACGATTTTACGCGAAGGTTTCGTTTTTTCTTCAAGTGTGCGTGTTTAGTTTGTCAAGAAGAAGTTACATAAGATTGGAAGGAGCTTTTCACGCAATAATTCTTCTTGGAAAGGATTTAACCACCACTTTACACGATCCTACCGAGCTAATCGGGGAGTATTAGTTTCTTTCGTTTTAATTACCTTCCATTATCATAACTTTGAGACTTTCGGGGAACATTGGGGACAATGTTCAGTTTAAGTGTAGGGAGGGGAAATAAAACGGGAACTTTGAAACTATGCTTATCCTTGATTATTTGCTTTGTCCAATTGCATTTGCATAATAAACCATGAGAAAATGTCGGTTAGGGTAATTTTGGCACCAAATTTAAAATTTTTCATGACATATAGGAGTGGGCCATTAGTCTTAACAAAAGCGTCTCACGGATAGGAAGTTGCATGACTAGTACAAAAAATCCTTTACCACCTAAATTCCACCCAAAATGTGAGGATCACCCTTAGATTAGTAGGAATTAAAGCATTCATCTTCAATGCTTAGAGTGTGAACCGGTAGTATATTAGATTCTAGAACTTGTTTTGTGATGCATTCCGAGATCGCAAGTGAGGCTACACTTGTGTAGTTAAGAATAACTAAATGATAAGAGGCATTAGGATAACCCTTGTTTGATACCCGTAATAATTACTTCTTCCACATCGGTTGAGTAATTCCCCCACACCCTTTGCGTTGTACTCATCTTTAGTACACGATACCCTAGTTAACCCTCGAGCCTATCCTTTTCGCGGTTCTCGTGATGTTTCGGTTTTTCCGGAATATCAATGAAGAGCATTGTTTACACCCCACCCCCAAATATACACCCAAATCGCCTTAGCCTACCCTTATATGCACTCACTTTTAGTGCATTATTGTTATCACCCTAAACCCTTAGTTCAATTATCTGGTTGCTTGCATAACTTGCTAAGTCGAGTCATATCCTTTGTATACAGTTTTGGGACGATTGGGATTCATGGGAAAAGTTAAAGTTTATGAAATGACGGGAAGAGAACGTTAAATTCAAATTCCATTTGTTTGCGTAATAATGTACCCCAAGTGTTTTGATCTTTTCAATTCGGGTCAAATTAGTGTTAGAGTAATAAAAACTCAAGTGTAGGGATGTGCCTATAAATCCCTATCATTTTGATGTTACCGTAGAGGATGGTAGAGTAAAAGTGTATGATTAAAAAATATATATATACGGGCTACCATCCTACATCTATCTTTTAAATTTATGTTTGTTTATTTACGTTACCTAGAGTTTTAGAGTGTCAAGTCTTAGCTTAGCAACGCCATTCTTCGTATGCATTTAACATAGAGATTTTTGACTTGCCACCACTAAAAAGCCTAACCCACCAAACCCTTTGTTTTCCTACCGTAAGCCAAACATTACAACCCTTTAAAAGACCTCTTTGATAGTCTTTCCTAGGTGCTTACGCCAAAGCGATGGAGGTTTGATCTATTCTCAAGCCTATGGTAATCTATGTACTAGGACCGGTTAATGAGTGTTTATCTTCCATTTCCTATTTGTTATATTTCATATATACACCCGAGAGAGATGTGAGTATCCAAACACCCCATGTGAGGTGCTAGTATGTAATTCCGTGCTTGTTATGACTTTCGGGGCTTATATGTGTTGTGGACCGTTTTGAATTAATGCTTCATGACCCCTAACTTATAAATTAATTGGCTAAAAGTACATTTGCTTGAGGACAAGCAAATAACAAGTGTAGGGATATTTGATAAGGTTTTAAAAGGTACCATTTTGAGGGTCGTTTTAGCCCTTATTTGATCACTTTTGTATCCGTTATTGCGTAATATCGTTCCTTTTCACTTTTAGGTCTCTTGAAGGCAAAATGCTGGAATGGCACTTATTTGGACGAAAAGGCGAATATCTGAAGAAAATGGCCAAAGTCAAAATCGAGACACTCAAAGTCTGCTGAAAATAAGGCGACGGCGTCATCTGCTAATCGCGACGCCGTCGGGGAATTTGTGACGGCTCAGAAGAGAAAATGGCTTGTTTCGAAGGACGGCGTCGGGCTTTAAAAGAGTAGACCGTCGCAACTCAGACGGCCTAGATGCATCCCAGACGGCGTCAGAAGCTAAAGAGGACGGCGTCACGGACATAAGGTGACGCCGTCGCAAGGTTAACGTGGCCAAGACGAAACCCTAATGACGGCGACACGACGGCGTCACGAAACATAAGGTGACACCGTCGCATATGTAATCTTATATATAGAATCCGAATTTTTCAGTTTTAGAGAGAGTCTTTTGGAGTGAAAACCTAAAAACAGAACCTAAGGTGTCTTGTACAGTATTTTAGGGTTCTAAACCCTATCTTACATCAAAATAAGTATTTAATTCATTAATTCAATTATGTCTTTGATTATTTGTGTGTATGCTTGCATGTTCTCCATGTCCGGCTAATTTATTTGTGTGTTTGCTTAGGAAGTATGAAACTTAATTATTGAATATTGATTGGTTGTTTCTTATCTTAGTTGAATAATGATCTAGTAATGCGATAGGTCATTCGTTGTGTACTTAATGCTTGATTCTTCTTTGTGAACCTTAGAATATGATTACCTGAGTAGTTGTAGGCTAAACTATCCAAAGAGTGCCTTAGAGTAAGAGTTTATCATCCCTAGTGGGTTTTGTAGACGAGACCCTTTGGTAAGTTGAAAGAGTTAGGGAGAAACGCATACCCTACAACTTTAGACACACAACGCAACTAAGAATAAGGACGTGACAACTCAACCATCAATAGGAGATAATTAAGGAGTAGTATAACCTAAGTAAACACATCTTTAAACTATCATACGAGCACACATTAATTAGACATAGACTCCCACAACCTTAGTTTAGATAATTAGATAATAGTAGAGTAATCGGTAGAAATACCAAAACCCCCAAATCCAATACCCGAGATTCGTACCTTTCCATTTCATAAAATATAAAAATATAAAAAATAATCTTCCTCAACCTTAACCTTAGCGTAGTAACTTCTCACTAGCATTCCTATTCCCCTAGAGAACGATATCAATACCCGTGGCTTACCCTAATTACTACACTACAATGATTAGGTTCACTGCCTAGGGTGTTATAAAACTTGCTCGAAGAAAAGGAAGTTTCCTTGACCCCGAACGACACGTGTAGCATTATCACACTCCTAGAAGAAGGAGGTTAGACCCATGAAAGTGCATATCTATCACAAGTTACTCGAGATGGTACATTTACTAACATTGATTCCCGTCAATTCATTGGTTCCGTCGAGCTCATTTTGAGATTCAAACAACGATCATTAAAACTTTTTGATCACATTTTAATCACGTCTCCTCCCCCTAAAAAATAGCATATTCGTGATATTTTGATATCAACGGATTAAACAACGTTTAGAATCTTTTGGGGAGACAAACGGATTTGATTGAAGCAAGAATTTGGAACATTGTTTTTTTGTTTTATACTCCCCCTTTAATAAAGCATAATTAATTAAAGGGTTTTAGAGGGAGTTATCTTGAGCACAAAAATTGCACAATCTTGAAAAGGTGCTCAAGATGATGATGATTTCTCACCATTTTTAAATGTAGTGCACTGAAGCGTACACTTGATTTTTTCAATAAAAGCACGAGTTTTGATTTGAAAATAATCAAAAGTCATCATTTTCGTCCGGGTTTCGTACTGAAGTATACGAAAGCCATTATTGAAGAAATTTTTAGAAACGACATGTTTTAGAAAACATATTAAAGAACTCTCGCTCAAGCATCTGTACATACCCGTATCATTGTTGAATGACATTTCTAGAAACGCATGAATATCGATTATACGAGAGACATGTCGTGAGAAGAATATTTTGGATTTTGATTTTATATTGTTTTTGAATTTTGAAAATTTTATATTTTTATATTTTGCTTTTGTTGGTTTTTCAAATTTTGTATTTTTTTTTTCAAAAATATTTACAGCGAAGCTTTTTGGAAAAATCATTTTCAAGAAGATTCGAGAAGACATTCTAACTCCTCAGGGGTTAGGCTTCGCATTCCAAGTCTTCAAACTAAATCGTCAAACCTTTCTTTTGGAAGGGCTTTAGTAAATAGATCGGCGAGTTGGTAATCTGTCTTCACGAAGAATAATTCAACAGTACCATTTTCGACGTACTCTTTGATGAAGTGGTAGCGGACTCTGATATGCTTAGTCTTTGAGTGATGAACAGGATTGCATGAGATGGCTATGGCACTTTTCGAGTCACAATACATAGGTATTTTATCGAAAGTAAAGCCATAATATGTGAGTTGTGTTCTCATCCGTAGAACTTGAGCACAACACGCAGATAGAGACACATACTCAGCTTCTGCGGTTGAAAGTGCAATGCAATCTTGTTTCTTTGAAGACCAAATGACTAACTTTTCACCCAAAAATTTTGCTCCTCCTGATGTACTTTTGTCAGAACTTGATCACCGCGTGGTCTCGCATCGAAAAGGCAATTAGATCAAATCCGGTTCATTCGAATACCAAAGTCCCATGTGAATGGATGTCTTCAGTACCGAAGATCCGTTTAACCTCTTTGAGGTGCGATTCGGTAGGCTTTGCTTGAAACCGTGCTAATAAGCAAACAAAGAAATGAATATCCGGTCGACTAGCAAAGTGAGGTACATGAGAGAACCAATCATGCTCGATATTTCTTCGATCAATAGGTTTCCCAAACAAATCGGCTCCAATTTTTGGTGAAGTTACCATTGGTGTTCGATCGAATCACAATTATCCATACCATGATTTTTCAAAATCTCATTTGTGTATTTAGCTTGATTTATAAAAATTCCACGAGGGATTGATGTATTTGTAAACCAAGAAAGAATTTTAGTTCCCCATCATGGACATTTCAAATTTGCTTTTCATGAGATTTTCAAAATGTTTTGAAAGATTCGGATTAGTGGACCCAAAGATGATGTCGTCCACATAGATCTCGAACAATCAAAATGTCATTTTGCATTTTGTGTAAACAAGGTAGGATCAACTGTTCCTTTGGTGAAATTGTTTTGGATAAGGAAAGAGGATGTTCGTCATACCACGCTCTCGAGCTTGTTTCAATCCATAGATTGCCTTTTGAGTTTGTAGACGTAGTCCGGATGTTCCATGTCTATGAAGCCTTCGGGTGACTCACGTACACTTCTTCTTTCGTAGTTTCATTCAAGAACGTGGTCTTAATGTCCATCCGATAAACCGTGATGTTTCGTGAGTGCATAGGCCAAGAATCTGACCGCTTCTAGTCTAGCTACCGCGAATGACTCTTCAAAGTCTATCCTTCCTCTTGTCTGTATCCTTTGGCCACAAGACGAGCTTTGTTGCGAATTACAGTCATCTCTTCGTCCCTTTTGTTCTTCCATAACCAGTTGAGATCAATGACGCGAATGTCAATTGGTCTTGGAACCATTTCCCAAGAGTCATGAAGACGGTATTGGAGAAGTTCCTCCTGCATCGCTTCTATCCATGCGGGATCTGCCATTGCCTCGCGAATGTTCTTTGGTTCTATATTGCTAATTGAGCAAAGATAAATGCATAAGTCGCAATCGGTGGCAAGTTGGCGTCTCGTCTGAATTGGCCTTGAAGGTTCACCAATAACTTGTTCAATTGGGTGGTCTTTTGTCCACTTCAGAGTAGAAGGATACCGTTGGTTATACGTATGCGAGTTAGATGGTTCTCGTAAGCATGAAGATGATTCGGTGATTCCGTAGCAAACGGGTTTTCAAATAAGTCTTCATCTAACGTTGCATCGTTACGGTTTTGGTTTTGCTCATCAACTGCTGGTAGAACGGGTGTAAGAACTTGAGTAGATGTAGATGATGTTGATGGAGTTGGTGCATTGGTTTCGACCGTTGTAGATGCATCTGCGGTTGGTGGTGGAGGATGATTTTGAGCGGTGCGGCGGAATGATGGTTTGATGCATTTGTCAAGTTTCACCATAGTATTCATCGAACATTAACTCAAGAAATTCTCCCATTCTTGTTCTTTAGGATTGTCAAACGAAGTTGATTGAGCTCTTTGAGGTACGAGTCCCGAATCGATGTGTCCGAAGTCTCGCCGGTTTAGTGCGGGTTCTAGAGCGAGTCTCTCGAAGCCATTTGTGAAAGTTCATCAAAATTCACATTCATCGTCTCCATGATCCTTCTAGTTCTTCATTACACACCCGAATGCCCTCGAGTTATCCGAATATCCAATGAAGATTCCAATATCACCTTTTGCTTTCAGTTTTCCAAGATCTTCTCTATCATTCGTAGGATAGCACAAAGCGCCAAACACGTGAAAGTAAGAGATATCCGGTTTTCGTTGTTCACAAGCTCATACGGGTTTTATTGAATCTAGGATGGGTTAGGGATCGGTTCGAGTGAAACAAGCGTGGCAACAAAGATCGACCCATAGAAATAACGGTGCACTAGAATAAATTAGCATTGTGCGGCGACTTCCACAAGAGTTCTATTTCTTCTTTCAACTACCCCATTCTCACGTGGAGTTCTAACAACCGATGTCGATGTGTAATCCCAACATCTTCAAAATAAGTTCTTAACTCCCGATTAGTGAATTATGTGCCGTTATGCATTCTTACAACCCTTATCGGAGTTTGAAGAAGTACTTGAATGCGTTTGAAAGGTGATGATGATGCACGGTGCTTCGTCTTTTGATCTCAAAACTTAACCCATGTATATCTCGAATAATCATCGATTTATAACAAGAATATACTTTTTCCCATTAAATCTTTCAACTCTCATTAGGCCACATAAGTCCATGTGCAACATATGCAACTTTGCTTCGAACTAGGTACGGTTTTGGGTTTATATGATGCTCTTTTGCTTTTCCTTGTTCGCATGATGGACATAAGTGATCCTTGGTGTATTTGAACTTTGGAAGTCCATTGACGATGTTGTCTTTGGCAATTTTGTTGATGGTGTCGAAATTGAGATGGGATAACCGTCGTGCCACAACCGGACCGTGTTCCGGATGCTCGTGTCATAAGACATATTGGTGATGAAGAGGCCATTTGATTGATGTCGATAGCATACAAGTTTGTATCACGATTCCCGCCAAGAGATCGATGCCATCCAAGTTTCTAACGAAGCAAGCATTTTTCCTAAAAGCAACCTCTAAATCGCATCACGTAACCGCCCGACCGAAACAAATTGTGTCCCAATCCTTCGACATAGTAAACCCGAGTGATCAAATAATTTACAAAGGTAGATCTCCATAACCCATGATAGTTGCTACATGATCATTTCCAAACGTCGGTTCCCATGAATTTCAGACGAAATTGATCGCAGACTTGATTCGGTCATGTGCTTGGAGCAACCAGTCGACGATCCAAAGACAAATTTCGATAACACGCCAAGAATGTAAAAAGAATATTGTGGAAACCATTTTGATTTTGGTTCCTTTTGGTTAGAGGTAAAATCGATCACACTCGTAGAGGTTTTCTGTGGAATTCGGTTTATCACTCATTGTACCATTCGGAGTGTGAAAGTTCTACCGTGGGTTTCAAATATCATCCCTAAAGTATACATTGTTGTTCTCATCGAGAGTGAAAAGTCTAAGTTTTGCAACTACTCTTCCTACTCGTTTAGCGTAAGATCTTTTTGGGACGTTCTTCTTAACAGGCTTATCATTCACATTCTTAGAAACACAATCATCTTGAAAATTAATTAAAGATTTCTTGCAAGTTAAACAAAGATATTCAACACATTCATTAGACTTAGCAAGTTTCTTAGGTTCAGTACATTCAGATGAAATGTCTTTCTTATTCAAAAGCTGTAAATTCCTAGTGTGTTCTTCTACTTTCTTCTCTTTATTCAAGCTACTACTCCTAGATGCAGTCGAGACTCTATTGTTCCTTGTGTTGCTCTTAGGCTTTAGTCTGCTGCTCCTAGAGGTGCTTTCTAGTCCTGTAGAAGGTGAGGCACACGCATTAGGATTCACATTTTTATCAAGGGAGGTGGTTTCAGCTTTCCTAGTCTCTTTAGAGTGCTTTTCTAAACTTATGTCGTTTGTTTCATATGTTTTAGATGTGGAGGCAGACGCATTAGTGGTACTCATCTTAAAAAGGCCAGGTGCTAAAACTTTGGGATTCTCGATAACCGCTTTCCCTTTTTCAACATTTTGTTTAGGCAAGGCAGGTGGAGTGACTGGTTTTGATGAAACATTTTTCTCATTGACTTTTGGAGGAGGCAAAGAAATAGACATTTTTGGTTTGGAAACCGGTTTGGGAACATTTGCTCTCTCCTCGATCAATGGTTTTGTAATCACGCTTCCACTACCTTTCCTTTTTGACTTTCCAAATGAGTCCTCAAAAGATCATTTTCGCTTTCATGTCATTGTATGCACGCTCATCGACAGTTTGTCATACTTGCATTCCTCAATTTTTGGATCAAGTTGTTTAAAATATGAGATATTTTCTTTTCAAGTTTTTCAAGAGCTTTTTCATATTTTGAAACAATTTGGAGGTCTCGATCGAGTCTTTCATGATCTTCAATAGAATATGTTTGCAAAATGATGGACATAATATCGAGAGTCGAACATCTTGAAGAGAGAATCATTTAAATTTTCCAAAACTTTGATGTGTTCAATACTTTCATTAGCTTGCTTTACCGATGATTTATGGTCCTTGACAAAGTCACTGTTTCTTTCAAAAGGCTTGTTCAAAATAAATTACCCTTGAGTTGATGTTATTCAAATGAGGGCAATTTCGATTTCAAAAACTTTTTCTGCTCATTATCATAACTATTGAACCGGATGTTTGTTGTAATATGAGTTTTAGTTTTAACAGACTCTTGAAGTCTCCCAATTCTAGTTTTAATATCGCCTAAAATGCTTCCGCATCACTTGTGTTAAAAGGATTGTTTGAAGACATTTGTTCGATTTTCGAAAAGGATTTTGAGACAACTACGAGAGTTGCAACTGGTTTTGAAACCGGTTTTGAAACTGGTGTGATGGAAAACTTTGATTGTTCTTTATGTGAAACAAACGAAATACCATTAATTTTGTTCCATTTGTTATAGTCAATTGGTTTGATTTCTGGATGTTTTTGTTTCATTCTTGATCTACTCTCCTCAGATAGTTCCAACGTTTCAAGAGAATCACGAACAATTATGGGTTCATGCAAAGGTTTTCCATTGTTCAACACATTCTGAGATTTCTGAGCTTTCTTGAGGAACGAAGGAGGTGAGTTACCAAGAGCCATTTTATGAGTAGTATGAAAAATCGGATTTACTTGATTAGAAAGCATCTTGTTTTTTTTAGCGGAATGACCCGTTGTAAGAAGCAAATTGTCCAATTTTTTGATAGTTTCATTTTTATCCAGAATTTCATCAAGAAGAGAATCTTCTCGTTTTGAAAAATCAGCAATCAACTGTTTCTTCTCTTTTCAAGATCGAAAAAGTGCTTTTTGTTTAGAAAGTTGGTTGTTTAGTTCGAAAATTTCCTTGTTTAAAGATTTTATTTTCAAGTTCGATTCACATCAAGTGTATCATACTTGATTTGCAATTGTTTTTCTCTTAAAATGTAATCTCGGTAACCAATTTCTAATTCGATATTTTGTTTGTATGAAATTCATAGGCTCTGGCGTTCTCTTTGTAACTCTCAAGCTCGGTGGTCAATTTAACATTCGCGGCCTTAACCTCGCGATTGACCTTACTAACTTTCTCAATTTCAATGCCACGCTTATTGATTAATGATTCAAAGTAGGCATGTGTTTCCTCATCGGTCTCGAGATTTTGTGCCACACGACCTCCACTAGGATCTACATCCAAGTTTCGAGTTAGTATTGCTACAACTCGGATTGTCCATGTATCTATCATAAGTAGGTCTTTGGCGTCACGAATCTTTGTTCGTCATGAGTAAACACATCAAATATGACATTGTTATAGCATGGATCAATGATTGGTACCTCGACATCTGCGTTGGCGTCATAGGCGGGAAGTGCGTCGAGTCGTTGTCGTACTTAGTCTCTCAAGATTTGCCATGAAGATGCAGTTTGCATTGAGTTCCTCGAGGTCTTCCAAATCATCCATAATAGCCATAAAGTCATGTTCCTCAGCACTCAACTGAAGTCCTGCTCTTTCCTTTTGTACCAACAAGATAGCTTTCTGAAGGTACTCAAGATCTTTCTTGTGCGGCTTAGTAGGAAAATTCCTTGCCATGTGACCCATTCCTTGACAGTTATAACACTTTATCTGATTTCCCTGATTCACATTTCCATAATTCCCAACGATCGAGTCGCAACATTCGATTACCCATCGCTCTATTCCCAACATTCTATCCCATCGATTTCCAACATTCGACCCAACTGACACCCGATACGGAACCGCTGATTACCCATACGAAATCCAAGAGCATATCCTGCGATTCCCAATAACTCCAACCATTTGTCCTTGATTACCCATGTTCATCCCGTACCTGCAATTTGCACATTACGAGTGTTGGATGAAATCCTTTGGTTGTTGTTAGTTGGTGTGGAATAGCGACTTCTGAATGCTTTACCCAATAAAGAGTATACATGTTGCAAGGCTTCTTCTTGTTCAGTTTCAGAATTAGTGATTCCTTGTTCCTGGTATTGTGGATACGGTTGTTGAATGACTTGTTGTTCTGGTGGATAGAATTGTTGTTGTGGTTGTGGAATGTATTGCTGCAAGTTGTTGTTGTTCAAAGATGATGAAGCTTGTTGTTGTGTATTCACTTAAGGTTGAGTCTTTGCAATGAGTGCCAATGGATCATGATTCTTTGCCAATCTTTCTTTCCTGACTTCATTGACTTGACTGGTTTTGTTTCATAAAATCATTCGATTGATCAAAGTTCACCGATGTAAGTCTTTTGTTTGGTTGACAATAGTGACATATCGTCCCCATTCTTACGGAAGATTGTTCGGAACTTGATGTTTTGAACGATAGTTACGGGTGCTAGCTTGTTTCGATTAGCTCATTCATCAAAGTGCAAAACCTTCCATAGTAGGATTCAATGGATTCTCACGGAGTTGAGGTAAACTTTTCCCATTCGGTTAGCGACTTGTTCTCCATGTCTTGTTGACCAATTTATGTTCCATGACAAAGCCGTCTAACACATTCCCACATATCGAAAGCGGTTTCACAACTATCTACCGCGCAAAGAAATATGTATCTAGGTAAACCCGCTTGGACAATATGAATTGCCATGTCATCTCGCATCGACTTGCTTGATCCTCTTGATGTATTACGATTTAGTTTGAGTATGATAAGATGGTGGGACGTCAGGAGTTCCGGGGTCTAGGATTTGTCGAGGCTTGAAGGGTCCATTCGTAATGGAGATAAGCATGAGTTTTCCATTAGGTTTGGTCTTGATGTAGCGAAGCATACGACTTTTCCATTGAAGATAACCACCTTTTTCCAACATAGGAGGACGGTTTTCGGCACCGGCTGCATGAATGTCTTGTTAAGTTGCCATTGATGAAGGTATGATCTGATAAAGTTGATGTAGGATCGATTCAACGATAAAGGAGTTGTGGTTGATGAAGATTAAACTCGGTTGTTGTAGTGAAAATATGCTCTAAAAACTTAAAAACCTCAAGAACTTCTATTCTGAGCGTTTTTAGGACTTGAAGGTAGCTCATTCGGCGTGACAATCTTCTCGTTCTTACGGTCGTTTTGATGGGTAGAACGCTGAAAACGGAGTTACGGTTCAAAAGTTATAGCCGTTTGAAGTTATGATCAAAGTCTTACTCGTAAACCAGTTCTTATGCGTAGAAACGAATGCTTATGCGTAGGATGATTATGCGTAGGAGTCCTTATGCGTAAAGAGCTTAGGCATAGAAATCCTTATGCGTAGGAATCCAACTTACACGTAAACTTAAGGTTAAACGTAAGTCTTATGCGTAAACGTTAAGCGTAGAAGTAGAGAATCTTACGCGTAAGAGTTAACTTATGCGTAGAGTGCTTACTCGTAAGCTTTCGCTTATGCGTAAGAGTTGGTTTAAACCCAAAATCCTTTACACTGTCACAAAGATAAAAGATATCCGAAAGTCGAAGTGTTCCACATACTTATCCAAGTGAGGGAAGCACTGAGTCACCTTTGTTGCACGAAGATTCGTTACCAAAAAGTTATGCGTAGAAAACTAGGGTTTTGACTTTCTTACGCGTAAGATTAGGGTTTTGACTTACGCGTAAAAAAATTCCAATGATTCAACCAATTTCTTTTGCACAGATAGCCTTAAAAACACTCAAATAGCAAGAAAATATTGACCGTTTTCACCCAGAATACTTAGAATGCTTACGCGTAGAAATGAACAACGAACCAAAAACGAGTTTAAAAACGAAGTAAAACACATAAAGTTTCGAACTTTTTGCCAAAACTAGAATCTTTAACACTATATAAACCTTAGACCATAAGAATCTTGAAGATTTAAGTGCAAAAATAAAAGTTTTATGCGTGTATCTTTGAGAACGAACACTACGCGTAACACGTTAAAACAAACTTCAACCAAAACACTCCTAAATCATTGTTAGGCGTTTGATACCAATTGTAGGACCTAACTTTTATCAACCTTATCACAAACCCACTTACCAAACACAAGTATCACCACGTGAAACCACGCTACGCGTAGAACACGTTCAACTCAAACATAAACATAAAGCGTACAAGATGAAGAAGAAAAGATGTTGGTGACTTGATGTTTAAACAAACCGTGTATGTGTAGATAAAAGATAAACACAATAAGTTGTATATTCCAAAGAAAGAACACACACACACACACACACACACTTTCAAGCACACCCCTCAAATGACCATTTGAGGGGTATTTATAGTACAAGACACAAGTTGCCCTAAAAGGCTTTCCTTGGGCTTTCTATGGGCTTCGTGGACTTGGATTGGATTACACATAATAAAAGGCTAGCTTAACATAACTATTAGCCATTTAGCTTAGCCCAATCCACGAGCCCGTTGACTATTCTATCATGATATCTAACACACGTTACAAAGTTCCTAAACGTGAATGACCATCACTTCTAATAAAAACTATTAAGGCTAACAAAAGTAGTTATCATTCATCGAAAACTCATAGTTGTTACAAAACATTGTAAATTGTTCAAGCGTTTTTCCCAAAATAAAGATCACGAGTTTGAAAGAAATGACAACTTTATGTTTACACCACCAGAAAATCCTTGCCATGCCCCACTCCGTGCCTTAGTCATAATTTTCACAGATTACCTGAGATAACATGCTTAAAAGGTCAACAAAAATGTTGAGTGAAATTCATAGGTTTTAAATAACAGTTGAACACAAGTATAAGAGCATGATCATTGTAAACTAACAATATCATAAAGAAAAATCACATATTATTATGCGCTAAGCTCATGCAACCAAGACTCAACTGCATACACCGAATTACTGGTATACGTAAGTTTTGCCCCAAAGGAGGTAATAGCCAATTACCTAATGCAATTCAAATATGGTGCGCCCCGGTTATTTCTCTATAACTAAGACGGGGTCGTTACTCCCCATAGTACTATTCATGATATCTGTGTTCGCGGTGACTAATGGTTTATGATACAAGGGACTTATGGCTAAATACTTAGGCAATTCCAATAATCAAGAGGCGAACATTTATGAAAAACCTTGTGTTCTAGTTTAGAGCATGTATCTCCCTCGCGGGGTTTGAAAATAAAAGTAAAAGCGAGGCTATGAACTCACCATGATGATATGAACAAGCACAAACAGATCAAGCACAATGTAGCGGAGGTTCCAAACCGAAACATAAAAATGATGAGATGGCGAGTATCAGTTATGATGAACATTTTGTTTCGCGACCAAAATAATAGAGCATTGAATATTCTTATTCAATAGATCATTGGATTGTCCAATCCAATAGTGTACGTGCGTGCTTAACGTTTTAAGTTAATTTTGCTTGCTACATTGCCTTTGTTAATGATCCTCACTTACGCATAAGTGAAATGTTTTCCCCTGTTGTGATCTTGATAGTGTTGTTAAGTATTTTAGTTTATTTAGATTCCCCCGTGAGTTTTATCGGATTATATATATATAATTAAATTCTTATAAGTGTGTATATATATATATGAGGGTTAATGTGAGATCAAGCTTAAAATTCTAAAAGTAAGACCAAATATGGACCGTTGGATCTTTTTATTTCTATTAGATGAGATCAGCATTAAATGAGTAACATTATGATAATTAAATAAGGTTTCAAGGGTATTTTGGAGAATTTATATTTGTGGTCAATATTTTTCAAAATTTTGGTTATTATTTTATACAAGAATGTGGTCCAGATTTTCCAGAAATACCAGATGTATCACCAAACAAAACTAAAAAAATATATTGAATACATTATCTGATGTACAAACTCTATACACAACCCAGAAATTCAAAAACCGGTACACGAAGCTAGCTATTTATTATATTCCAATTGAAGACACAATATACAAACGATGAACTAATACATTAAACGGAATGATACATAAATTTTTACCAAACTAAAAACTGATCCGTTTATCAACATTAGAACTCGTACACAAAAATAATTGTTACACTAGAACCGATCCGGGTATGAACATTAGAACTCGTACACCAAAACAATTGCTACGGGTATCAACATTAGATCTCGTACACCAAAATAATTGCTACGGGTATCGACAAAAAAACAATATCCTGTGTACAAATCTGGTACATCAAAACAAATATAGATGCCCAGAACAAGAACAAATTATCACAACCGACTTCAATTCTTGTTTGCTACAAAACATGTACAAATCTAGTACACCATCATCACACAACTCGAAAAAAATTTCAAAACCGCAATAAATGTTGCCGAAAGCTGCCTGGCGAGCACTTACCCAATTATAAAACCATCACGACCACCTGTCGGAATATGGTTCATAAGACGGCGGTGGTACATATAAGAAACCGGATCAAAAACTCGCCGCCGGTACACATATCACAAACCCATTACCCATGAACCACATATCACTTTCTAAACCTCGCACAAACAAAGACCATAAACCCATGAACCACATAACCATTTCAAATCGGTACAACCTACCTATAAAGATCTGTTTTACCACGCATCAAAAAAATAAAGTCGTCGTTTTACAGCAAAGAAACGATGGTTAAGGTCCAAACTTGATACAGATGTGAAGATAGATCACATTCGGCATTGCAGCAGCTAGTGTTTCGATCTACACACGGTTGAGGAGGTTTTCATTTGGCTAGGAAGATGGCGACGATTATGGATTTTGCTCGCCGGAAAATTAGATGTGGATGAGGAGAGATTTGTGGGAGGAAATGAGATGTGAGAGAGTGAATATGAGAAGGGAGGCCGGTTGTTAGGAGTAGGGTTATGTTATTTAGTGATAGATGTACAGAATACCTATAATACCCTTTTAGTCATACATTTAATTTTCAGTTTTTTCTAATAAGCAAAATCCACTTGCTCTTTTCTTATTGGTCCTTGAATGGATCTTATTTTTACAATTTTAACATTGATCTTATTTGAACCCAAATCTATATATATATATATATATATATATATATATATATATATAGGCTCGGTTCCATTGAGAAGGTTTTTATTTTGAGAAGATTGAGAAATCTTCGTTTGAGCAAACTAGTTCATGTTTTTGATTTGTATCACAACCAAACATCATTTTATGGTGAATTGAATCTATAAATCACAAATTTGATTCATAAATCATTGTTAAAATCAAGTTATAATGATGATTCATTAAATTTGTACATACGATTCAGTGTTCTACATATATCGCAAAATCGAGAGATTTTTAACATTGATTCAAAAAAATTTTACACACTTTGAATTTTAATCACATTAAAATGAGTTTTACGCTTGAAAAACATGAATCAAAGTTAAAAATCTATCGTTTTTGAAAACCTTCTCAATCTTCTCAAAATAAAAGCCTTCTCAATCGATCCGGATTCTATATATATATATATATATATATACACATATATGTAATATATTTAACGATATCCGATAAGAAAATGCTCAAATGATCAAAATACTCGTTTTTACGAAGTTACGTTAAGTTTATAAGTTTTTCTAAACTTTTCCCGAATTTACACTTTTTACCCTCAAGTTACGAAAAGTACGAGTTTAGTCCTTTAAGTTTGAGAAAATGACACTTTCTACCCGAATACATTTTATATCAAAACTTTCTGTTTTTGACAGTTTTATCCCTTAGGAAAACTACTTTTACGAAATCAGCCCTCCAAGACTTGTTTTTACACGTTTAAACCTTAAGTTCTTTAAGTTTACACTTTTCACCCCAAAAGTTTACTTATAACTAGTTTAAGCAAATGGCAAGTTTGGTCCTCGTGGTTTTTATACGCGCACATGCACGTGAATCATACCCCTATACTTTCGAATATGGCCATAATAGCCCTTAGACTTTTCATGTATGTTTATTATACGTACTATATGACCCTTTAACTTCTTAAAAAGTTACAACTTTAACCCAGGGACTATAATATTTGCAATTTAGGTCCGAATACATTTTTAGAAAAACGAAAACTTTTTAAAATGATTACAAACTTATTTCCAACTTATTTTTATAGCTTATTGGCTTATTTTCACCATATTGGGCCGGGTTGGGGTTTATTTGGACACAATTTGGGCTCATTGGGCTTAACAGTTGGGCTTTAGGCCCGTTAGCCTTTGCGTGGGTTTTTCAAAGCGTGCGAGAGTTTCTCAAGAGTTTGTGTTGTGTTTTCGACATGTTTAACTAGTTTTAACGTGTAACTATCAAGTGACTAAGTGTCGAAGGTTGTCTATTGATGAGTGTGTAAATACTCATCATTTTTGGTCAAATATTAACTGCAAAACATTTAAAAATGCTCAGAAATGCATCAAAATACTGAAAATATTCCAAAATTGCATTTTATATGTTTCAGATGCAAAATGTTTAAAATCAGATGAAAAACGAGCTAAGTTTGCATAATTGGCGGTTTCGGTCCTCAACTTTCAAAATTGGCGAAATAGTCCTGAGCACTTATTTTAAAAGAAAAGTCACCAAAGGTCCTTTTGGAATCATAAATTGTCATAATTAGTCCTTTGGTGAAAAGTTCCAAAAGTTTTGAGAAATTACAGTTTTGATCCCTGGATTTTTAAAATGGTCATGTTTAGTCCTTGGAATTTCACAATTGGCAAAAATGGTCCTTAACTTATTTGAGATTTACAAGTTTGACCCTTGGACTACAACTTCATAAATTACATGATTGGTCCCTGGATTTTCAGAATTACACCATTAGTCCCTAAGTGTTTAAATGTGTCCTTAGTTTATCCTTGGTCCAAGTTAATTATCCAAGTCCAAATCCAAACTACCCAAGCCCAACCCAAATTAAACCCTATACCCGGTCCAATCCACCCCTGTCCAACCCGTTACCCACACCCAACCAAACCCGGTAAAATAATTAACCAAACCCACGTTTTTCCCGCCCACTGTCTTCCCCACCAACTGCTCTGCAAATCCAGTCCTCCCCTCAACTCCAGCTCACAAACCCACTCCCTATCCCCTCCACCTCAACAACCAAACAAGAAACAATTAATGCTTCTTCCTCCTAAACACTCAAACCTTACCCCAGTTGCAATACCTTTTTCCCGCCAAAAAGCCATCAACGGCTAAAAACCACTCAAGTAATCCAATGGCTCAGATATCTGGTGGGATTTGCTCAGAAGTCAAGTGGGAGCATTTTTGGTGTATAAAAAGAAGAAAGAGAAGGAGAGACAAGAGTAGTTTTTAGTTTTCACTTCCTTGTATGTCGTTTTTAATTAAATGGTCTTAATTAGTTTCTAAAATTGTAATTTTAAGCTTTCTTGTATTGAACCTAAGCTATTTAGTCTTTTGTAACTCATTTCAAGCATTAATCTCAAGGTTTTATCTAAGTTCATGTTTTTATGTTTCCTGTTATAAATTCAGTCTACATGTTCTTAAATCCAAGCTCCAAAGAGCTTATTTCTAAACTCAAACAAGCCCACTTGAAGTCGTTGATAGCTTTCGATGAGCTTAACAGTCAAGCTAAATCTCATATTGGTCAACAAAAGTCAACATGGGAGAAATTTGGGTTAGCGGTTATAGAAATGGAATTTGGTTGATGCAGAGTTGGATATGGGTTGATTAAGCTTGGTTTGGATTGGTATTGGGTTTAGAATAGTTCTCGGATAAGCTACCTTAATGGACTTCATGTGAGTATTGATTTTGTTTTAAAGCTGTTTAGCTTATAAACTTGTTAGATTAGCTCGATAATAGCTTAGATTAGCTTTAATCTCGATAATTTATTTGTTACTTTAGTTCATTAGTTTCTTTGTTTTAGTTTACTTTTTCTTCATTTAATTTAGACTTTGCAAATTAAGCTCAGATTAGCTATAGTGTAGTTTAATTATTTAGAACTCATTAGTTAGTGGTAATTTAGTTTATAGACTCTAGATAAAACAGTATTAAGGATCAGACATTTGATTTAGTAGTTCAAATTTGCAATACAGTCATGTAACTAGTGTTTGGATTGGCTCTTAAATCTGTGATAGAAGTAAGGTTAATGTTAATCAATTGATGCATCAGTTTATATTAGGTCTATAGATGTCATTTAGCTCATATTTTTGCATGCTAGATCTTTAAAAGTCAAAATCATTCTAAATCTGTCCTATTTGCATATCTGTTGGATTTTTAAAGATCAAAAGCTTGATCGTGTTAAGAAATCATTAGAATAGCTTGCATTAGTCTTAGTTTACCATAAAACTTCAAAATCGGTTCATAAATTGGTTTCAAATTTCGTTTTGGTCAAAATACCATAATCACAAAAGTCAAAAGTTGAAAAATGCATTTTCACCCAACTTGGTATAATTTTCATTGATTCATTATTGGATCAATTCAAGTGAAATTTTGGATTCAATAAGTTCAACTGGTCAAGAATTGAAAAGTGATTTTGGAAATTTTTGTAAGTCTTTATAAGCTCTAAATCGACTTGTCATTTGGGTCAAAGTGCCACAATGCCTCGACTCGATAACCGAGTTCTGCAGTTTGGCGAGCTTGTCAAAAGCTCATTTGAGCTTATCTCGGGCTCATTTTGGTTTTAAGTAGCTAGCCGTGTCTACTTTAGGTTCCAACTTCGGTTTTCGATTCACTTATTAATAAGCGGTTGCATGAGCTTAAAGTAAGCACCCCAAAACTGATTTTTACTTGTTTGATTTTGGACTCATAAGCTTATAGCTGGTTAGCTTGAGGTTCTGAGTAGCTGGAACAAGTTGTTTTCACTTAGTTATAGCTTAATCTAGCTTCTGCTTTCATTTGGTGGTCTTTGGTGTTCATTTGCTTAATTCAAGTGCTTATTTATAAGCACTTTTCTCTACAGCTTCATAATCCTTTACATAATCTATTGTTTTTATATTTTTCTTAGATTCAGAATATTAATTTAGAATTTTCTTGATTTTTTCATAATTTTTCATCACTGTTTGCTATTTTTCCCTATTTAAAACAGTTTTTAGGACTTTTTAATTAGCCTTTATTGCAATTAAATCAGAAAAACTTCAAAAATAAGTTTTCAATTTTCCTAGATTAAGATAAATATAAAAAGCAAAAAAAATAATTTTTCCAGATTTTTCCTAGTTTAATTTGTAATTTTTAGCATTTAATTAGTTTTAAATAGTTTTTAATTTATAGAAATTAGAAAAATAATCAGAAAAATACAAATCCAGTTTTGAAAATTCTCTTTTGTTATTTTAGATTTTTGAAAAATAGTTTCATATTTTTCCCATTAATTTTCATAATTTTTAGTATTTTAATTTAGTTTTAAAAGTTAGAAAATAGTTTTTAATTAAAAATAAATCAAGAAAAATCATAAAAATTAGTTTTAATTCATAAATAGTTTTAAAATATCATTTTTAGTTTAAAAATAATTTTGGATCATTTTTAGGACTTAGATTAGACATATTTGCATTCAATTCGCGTTTTGTTAAATTCGTTCTTAGTTTCCTTTACGTAATCAAAAACATCATTTTAAAAATAGTGATAGCGTTTATTTAATATAATTTAGATTTTTAATTTTCTCAGATATTTCTTTTGTCATTCAAGATTATCATTAAATCCATTCCTGTTCATATTACTCGATCACTATATCGTTTAGATTCAATCGCATGTACTCGTTGGGACTTAACGACACGGGAAACACTAAACTCCTCTAGATCTTCATTGCATTGTTTACGAAATTGTTTGAAGTTTATTACGGTTGGCCATTCACAAGTGGTTAGCTTGTGTGATAAACTTGACGGTTTAGACTCGATCAAATTTTAGGCGCCATTGGGAGTCAGTGCTAATAGTCTTTCGTTTAGCAGATTAGTGATTTGAATATTCACTCCTTGTTCATACCATCTATCTATATCTATATATATTTTCTTATAAAAATCCAAAACCCAAAAACATCTTAAAACGTATAAAACACAAAA
Source organism: Chrysanthemum lavandulifolium (assembly GCA_022545495.1). Lineage (NCBI taxonomy): Eukaryota > Viridiplantae > Streptophyta > Magnoliopsida > Asterales > Asteraceae > Chrysanthemum > Chrysanthemum lavandulifolium. The sequence continues at coordinate 234,346,755 of CM040239.1, read as the reverse complement.
ATATTTTTCTTTGTTTCTATATATATAAAGATAAAAAATATACAAAAGATTTGTCGTTTTCTTTGTTTAATAATAACAACATAAAAATTACCACCGCAAACCAAGGCGTTGTACTACCTAACTGGGGGTACGACCATAATAAGTTCCCGAACCAAAGATTAAAACTTGCCTTTGTGTCCTTGTGAGTGGTGTACCTTTTTCAAAGAAGCCATTCATCTTGTGATTATTGGTTTAAGTTCACTGTCGTTTTGCCTCGATATTGTTTTAATTGGATTTGTTGTTATATCTACGTTTCAAAACCATAAAACCCAAAAAGATTCTTCTCTCCCCATTTTCATAATTCCCTTGACTCTGAGATTTCTTAGAGTCAACTCTAGTGTATGCGCACTCGCTCTTCTAGATCTGTGAGCCCATTTCGTGAGCTTGTCAGGATTCCAAGAAGGCGTGTCCGTGACGTTCGCCCCATCGATCGGATCGAGATCCGGACTGCTCGCACTACTTCCGTTATCATGGCGGAAGAACGTCCTATGTGCGAGCTTCTCCGTGCACCTATCGATGGGTATGGAGATGCTATCGTTATCCCACCATTGTGGTGAAAATTTTGAACTCAAAACCGGGTTACTAAATCTTGTAACCTCAAATCAATTCTATGGTTTTGAGAGGATGATCCTCATGCTCATATTCGATGGTTTAACAAGATTGCATCTACCATCAAATACAAGAATGTCCCGACCGATCTTTGTCAAACTTCTTCTGCTCCCATTTTCCTCGAGGACAAGCCGGTTGGCTTGAAAACAACCCCTCAATCGATTGAAACATGGGAAGATTTGGTGAAAAAATTTTGAGCGAGTTCTATCCACCTTCTAAAACCACGAGTCTTAAAACGAAATCATCAAGTTCACACAAAATTTGATGAATCCTTGATGAATCGTGGGATCGTTTTAAGGAATTGCTCATAAATGTCCTCACCATGGTTTCTCCGAGTTAATGCAACTCGATACTTTCTATAATGGAGTGAGTCAATCGATCAAGATTCTCTCAATTCCTCCACGGAGGAAATTTCTTGAGCAAAACCGTAAAAGAAGCTTTAGCGATCATTGAAAACAAGTCTAAAGTCCGCCGCACAAGCAAACCGGTTGTTTCCCAAGTCGGTGTTGGTCCTTCTACTTCATCGCCCATGAGTCAATCTAGCACCGATGCTAAGATTGACAAACTCACTGAAGCAATTCAAGCTTTGGTTCTCTCAACCAAAAGAAAGTTTCTTTTCCACAAACTTCACCTCCTGCTGAAGTTAAGAAAGTGGAAGTCTGTGTTACTTGCGGTGGCCCCATGCCTATTACAACTGTATGGCCACCGATGGTAATCCTTTGAAGCAAACGCTGGGCGGGATTTCCAATTCAGAGGCAACCAATACCGTGCTCCTATGGACCCGAACCACCGTCCTAACCACTACCTGGACCATCCGGTTTCAACCAAAACCAAAACCGTAATCAAAATCAGAATAGAACGAACCAAGGTTTTCAAAACCAAGGTAACTTTAGTCAAAATAACGGTTTTCAAAATCAAAGTCAAAATTTCCAAAACCAAGGAAATTTTAATAGAAACCGAATCGTGGAAATTTCAACCTGGGGTATTTTCATGGCAATAATCAAGGAAATTTCCAAAATCAAGGCCCTAATCCAAACAATAGAGGCGAATTTTCCTACACAAAATCAAGCCATTGTTCCAACTGGACCATCATCGATGAGTTGTTGAAGCAATTCATGATATCCCAAGAGGAAATGAATAGGTTGTTGGTTAGCGGTTTCGACATTAAGAAGTCTTTAAATGATCGACCCTCGGGCTCGGTACTTTACCTAGCAACACGATCGCTAATCCGAGGGGCGATGCAAAGCGATCACAACCGAAGTGGTGCTTCATATGATGGACCCGCTATTCCTACTACCTCTTCTTCTTCTCTCCCGAAGGTAGTGGAAAGTGAACGTGAGGCGACAAAGGACCAAGTGCAACCCACTAGCTCACAAAGTACAGCACATGTCCATCCTCAAGTTGTCCCGAAACCCAAACCCAAAACAGGAGTTGTTTTTGAACCTCCTGTGGCTCCCATTGAAAACTCCAAATCCAAAACTTCTATTCCTTACCCATCACGTTTAAATGAGCAAAAGCTCCGCGAAAAAGCCAGTCATCAAATGGACAAATTTTTTCAAATTTTCCAAGAACTACATTTTGACATAAGCTTTGCGGATGCTATCATGTTGATGCCCAAGTTTGCATCAACTCTCAAACACATGTTAAGCAACAAGGAAAAAGCTGTTTGAAATGGCTAAAACTCCTCGAGCGAGAACCGCCGTGATTCATTAAAAAGCTTCCCAAAAGCTTGGAGATCTGGAAAATTTCTTCTACCTTGTGTTTTCGGGAATGATTGAATGCTTTGCCCTCGCCGATCTTGGTGCAAGCATCAATCGATGCCTTATTCGATATGGAAGAAACTCTCTCTCCGAACTTATTCCTACCGCATGACTCTTGAGCTTGCGGATCGTTCCATATCGCGTCCTCTTGGCATCGCCGAGGATGTATTCGTGAAAGTAGGAAAGTTCCATTTTCCGGTGACTTTGTGGTTGTTGACTTGATGCGATCATCGGGTTCCCTCATTGTTGGACGAGGATTCACGAGAACGGGCCGTGCTCTCATTGATGTATTTGAGCAAGAAATCACATTACGTGTGGGTAATGAAGTCATCACCTTTAACCTTGATCAAACTTGAGGTACTCCGCAAACTATGATTCTGAGTCGGTTAACCGATTAGATATCATTGATGTTGCTTCTGAAGAGTACTCTCAAGAAGTTCTCGGTTATGTTCATAATTCTTCGAGTGATAATCTCACTCATTCATCTCAACCCATCATTGCCAATTCTAATCCTTCTCTCACTCCGTTTGAGGGAAGTGACTTCATCTTGGAAGAAATTGAAGCATACTTGTCTAGTGATTCGGTTTCATGGGAAATTTATCACGCTCCAATTGACATGGATGGAGATATTCTTCTTCTTGAGAAGTTGTTAAATCAGGACACTTCTCCTCCACTCCCTCCCATTAAGCTTCATAATAAGGAAGTTAAGTCAGTTGAGAAAACTGAAGAATTTCCTGAGGTTGAACTTAAGGACTTACCACCTCATCTCGAGTATGCATTTCTTGAGGGTGATGATAAATTGCCCGTCATTATTGCTCGAGATTTGAGTAAAGATGAAAAGACTGCTCTCATAAAGGTCTTGAAGTCACACAAGCAAGCAATTGCTTGAAACTCTCCGACATTAAGGGTATTAACCACGAGTTTTGTACTCACAAAATCTTGATGGAGGATGACTTCAAGCCGCAGCTCAACAACAAAGACGGTGAATCCTAAGATTCATGAGGTTATCAAACAGAGGTTATCAAACTTCTTGATGCGGTTTAATTTACCCGATCTCGATAGTCCTTGGGTCATCCCATCCACCGTGTTCCAAAAAGGGTGGCATAACTGTTGTCACAAATGAAGAAAACGAGTTAATTCCAACTCGATTGGTTACGGATGGCGTGTGTGTATTGACTATCGCAAGTTAAATGACGCCACCCGTAAAGACCATTTTCCTCTACCCTTCATGGACCAAATGCTTGAGAGATTAGCGAGGAACGAATACTATTGTTTCCTAGATGGTTTCTCGGGTTATTTCGGATCCCCATTGATCCACAAGATCAAGAAAGACCACATTCACCGCCCATACGGAACTTTTGCCTACGGGCGTATGCCTTTTGGCCTATGTAACGCTCCCGCACGTTCCAACGATGTATGATGGCAATTTTCCACGACATGATCAGGGAAACAATGGAGGTGTTTATGGATGACTTCTCAGTCATTGGGGACTCGTTTCAAACATGTCTCTCCCATTTAGAAAAAATGCTAAAACGGTGTGAAGACACCAATCTTTGTCTAAATTGGGAGAAGAGCCACTTTATGGTCAAAGAAGGCATAGTCCTTGGCCATAAGATTTCAAAAAGTGGGATTGAGGTTGACAAAGCGAAAGTGGATGTCATTGCCAAATTGCCTCATCCTACTACCGTCAAAGGTATTAGGAGTTTTTTAGGTCATGCCGGGTTTTATCGCAGATTCATACAAGATTTTTCTAAAATCGCTCGGCCTATGACTCATCTTCTTGAAAAAGATGCTCCTTTCATCTTCTCACCTGAGTGCATCGAAGCTTTTGAAACATTAAAGAAAAATCTTACGGAAGCACCCATTCTAGTTGCCCCCAACTGGGATTTACCCTTTGAACTCATGTGCGATGCAAGTGATTTTGCTATCGGTGCAGTCCTAGGGCAACGTAAAACCAAGCATTTTCAGCCTATCCACTACGCAAGTAAGACTATGACTGAAGCTCAAACCCATTACACCACTATAGAAAAAGAATTATTAGTGCGTGGTGTATGCGTTTGAGAAGTTTCGCCATACCTAATCTTGACCAAATGCGTGGTGTACACGGATCACTCGGCTCTCAAATATCTCTTTGCAAAACAAGATGCAAAGCCGAGATTGCTCAGTTGGGTTCTCCTCCGCAAGAATTTTTATATCATTATACGTGATAAAAAGGAGCCGAGAACACAGGCTGCGATCATCTCGTCCGTCTAGAAAACCCTCACCAGATGTGTTCGAGAAAAGGAAATTAACGAAACATTTCCTCTTGAAACACTCAATATGGTTTCTTTTCGTGGAGACTCTTCTACCCCATGGTTTCTTGACTTTGCAAATTACCACGCTGGTAACTTTGTGGTGAAAGGGATGTCGTCCCAACGGAAAAACAAATTCTTTAAAATGTAAAACATTACTTACGGGACGACCCTACTTATTCAAAATTTGCGCGATCAAGTCATCGAGCGATGTGTGTATGGTCGTGAAGCCAATGACATTCTCAAGGCTTGCCATTCGACCTCTTGGGGACATCATAGCCCCAACTACACCGCCAAGAAGGTGTTTGATTCTCGGATTTTATTGGCCCACGATTTACAAGGATGCCCACGAATTTGTCAAAACACGCGACGCTTGTCAACGTCACGGAATATCTCACAAAGAAATGAAATGCCGCAAAACGCCATTCAAGTATGTGAGATTTTTGACATCCGGGCATTGACTTTATGGGGCCATTTCCATCATCTCGAGGAAACAAATACATACTCGTGGCCGTTGACTATTTGTCAAAATGGGTTGAAGCGAAAGCTTTACCTACCAACGATGCCCGAGTTGTTGTGAAATTCTTAAAATCGCTTTTGCTAGGTTTGGAACTCCACGAGCTATAATCGGTGATCGTGGTACGCATTTCTGCAATGACCGGTTTGATAGAGTCATGCAAAAGTATGGTGTAACTCACCGTCTCTCTCTGCGTACCACCCCAAACAAGTGGGCAAGTGGAAGTTTCCAACCGAGGATTGAAAGAATTACGGAAGGACACGATGGCGAAAACCGTGCCTCTTGGTCGGATAAGCTAGATGACGCTCTGGGCCTTCCGTGCGACTTATAAAACACCCATCGGTGTACTCCATACAAGCTAGTGTACGGAAGGCGTGTCATCTACCGATTGAGCTTGAGCACAAGGCATCTTGGGCCTTGAAACATGCCAACCGATATTCAGACGGTTGGTGATCACCGGAAAGTTCAAATGAATGAATTAAATGAACTCCGTGATCAAGCATACGAGAACTCTTTGATCTACAAAGAAAAGACAAAGAAGATTCATGACTCAAAATCAAGAACCGCGTTTTCAACGTCGGTGATCGAGTCCTTCTTTTCAATTCAAGATTGAAGATTTTCTGGAAAACTAAAATCCATTGGTCCGGACCATTCACCATCACAAAAGTATTTCCTTATGGAACCATTGAGTTATCTCAACCCGATGGTCCAAATTTTAAAGTGAATGGTCATCGATTAAAGCACTATTTTGGAGAGGACATTCCTCTTGTGGTTGTCCGGATCTACAAACTTTCCCATGAACTAATGAATGCGGGATCAAGTCAAGCTAGCGACTCGGGAATCAAAAACAAGAGCACACTATATGGGTTTTCACCGTATTTCGACTTCTTTCTATTTTCTACCACCTAGTGTGAGGAGTTGCCCCATTGTTGTATATAAAGGTTAAAAAAAAAAAAAAAAAAAAAATCTTTCAAAATAATGGCCGTAGTATTTCCTTTTCGTTCTATGTTTTGGCATAACCGCGGTACTTTGAATATTGAGGGCAATATTCATTTCTAGTGTGGGGGGAATTCTCACGAATTTTATCATGTAATTATACCACCCAATTCCCCATTTTGGCCAAAAAAAATTTTTTTTGGAGAAAGTGTTTTGCACTTACTCGATCACTGTTATCGATCCGCCATGTCTAACAAACAAAAGGATTGGCTAATCCAGAGCAAACGGCTCTTGGTAAAGATATCTCAAATCCGTTGACGGCTTGCAATTTGCCCAAAATTGTATGGTGTTCATTTCACCATATCTTTAATTAGTGAAGAGTTGGCTAGCCCGCAAGTTTATGGCTTGTGGTAAAGGCGATTGAAAACCATAATTGGTAATCGACTCACCAAAGATATTTTATTTAAGAGTTGGCTAGTCCGAAGCAAGCGGCTTCGCTAAAGACAAATCAAATCCGTTGGAAGTCGGTGATTTGCTCAAAATCATTTGGTTATCGATGTACCAAGGTTCTTACTTGAACTTAAACATTTGGCTACTCCGAGTAATGGCTTTTGGTAAAGAGATTCAAATCCATTAAGTTTTCTCAAAAGATTGCTAGGGACTAGCAATAGTTTAGTGTGGGGATTGATGAGTGTGTAAATACTCATCATTTTGGTCAATCTGAATCGCAAAACATTTAAAACGCTCGAAATGCATCAAAATCTCGAAAATATTCCAAAATTGCATTTTATATGTTTCAGATGCAAAATGTTTAAAATCAGATGAAAAACGAGCTAAGTTTGCATAATTGGCAGTTTCAGTCCCTCAACTTTCAAAAATTGGCAGAAATAGTCCCTGAGCACTTATTTTAAAAGAAAAGTCACCAAAGGTCCTTTTGGAATCATAAATTGTCATAATTAGTCCTTTGGTGAAAAGTTCCAAAAGTTTTGAGAAATTACAGTTTTGATCCCTGGATTTTTAAAATGGTCATGTTTAGTCCTTGGAATTTCACAATTGGCAAAAATGGTCCTTAACTTATTTGAGATTTACAAGTTTGACCCTTGGACTACAACTTCATAAATTACATGATTGGTCCCTGGATTTTCAGAATTACACCATTAGTCCCTAAGTGTTTAAATGTGTCCTTAGTTTATCCTTGGTCCAAGTTAATTATCCAAGTCCAAATCCAAACTACCCAAGCCCAACCCAAATTAAACCCTATACCCGGTCCAATCCACCCCTGTCCAACCCGTTACCGACACCCAACCAAACCCGGTCAAATAATTAACCAAACCCACGTTTTTCCCGCCCACTGTCTTCCCCACCAACTGCTCTGCAAATCCAGTCCTCCCCTCACCTCCAGCTCACAAACCCACTCCCTATCCCCTCCACCTCAACAAACAAACAAGAAACAATTAATGCTTCTTCCTCCTAAACACTCAAACCTTCCCCCAGTTGCAATACCTTTTTCCCACCAAAAAGCCATGATGAGTGTCTAAATACTCATTATTTTTGTACCATTTAAACTGCAAAAACATCTAAAAACACTCAGAAATGCATCAAAATGATAAAAATATCACAAATAAGTGTTTTATGTGTTTTAAATGCAAAATATCAAAATCGGTGAAAAACGATCAAGTTTGCATAATTGGCGCTTTAGTCCCCAAGTTTCAAAAGTTGTCAAAAACAATCCTAGTAAAACCAAATAAAGAGAAATATCATTTTAAAGTCCCTAGGATTCTTAAGTTGTCAAAATGGTCCTTGAGATTTAAATTTACAAATTTACGCTTTAGGTCCTTTAACTTTCAAAATGACAACTTAGGTCCCTTAACTTTCAATAATGGCAAGATAGGTCCCTAAACTTTCAAAGCTTGTCAATTATGGTCCCTTAAAACAAGTTTGGAAAATTACGTGTTTGGTCCTTGGAGATTTGATTACAAGTCAAGTCCTTGTCTTAATTATTACCTAAAGACTTGTCAAAACATTGTGGACCCCTGCCACATACACCTTTGACCCCTGTCACTACCTATTTTGAACCTTTGGTCAAATACAGTCAAACAAATCAAAGCCCGCCCCCACACTGTGCATCCCTTCCAAGTTGCTCTGCAACTCCCAACACCAGTCCCATCTCACCCACACCTTATCTCTTCCCCCCTCCTCAATAATCATCACACCTACAGTTTCCCCCTAGTAGCTAAAAACAGAGTCAACAGGTCAAATGGGCATTTCCCGCCAAAAATGAATCAAAGGCCAAGATGAATTCTAGCCATCCAATGGCTCTGATTTAAGCTGGGATTCACTCAGAGGAGAGAGACAAGCCATATGGTGTATAAAGAGAGGAAGAAGGAGCAAAGAGAAAGTAGTAGTTTTAGTTTTAAATTTCTTTTATGTCGATTTTATCATTGCTGTCTTAGTTTAATTCAAAAGTTGTGATATCTTGTTCCCAAGTACTAAACTCAAGCTACATTTTCTGTTTGATCAAGTTTCAATTATTAAATCCAAGTTTTATTCAGTTTCATGTTTGTGTGCTAACTGTTAAAAATTCAAGTTTTCATTTCATAAACCCAAGCTTCATATAGCTTGCTACTCAGTTCCAAATAGTTTATACAAGCTCCTAATAGCTTGCTATAAGCTTATATTTCGATTTTAAGCGAAATTGGTTCTTGGTCAACAAAAGTCAAACGGGCAAAATGATGTTGGAAATGGAGATGGGTTGTTGCAGTAATGGATTTGGGTGAATTATAGTTAGTTAGATTGGTTTATATAGGTTAGTGGATCCGGTTTCAGAATGGCTAGCCATTGTGGCTTTGGACTTTAGTAAGTAATTTTCACAAGTTTTTTGCACTTACTGTATTTGTAGTGATAATCTGTTAAAATCAGTTTAAGTAGCTGTACTTAGGATAATCAGACTTAGTTTGATCATAATAAAAGTTGGATCATGGTTTAAATCTGTTTTATTTGCAAATCAGTCCTATAAATGAGTGTTTGGTTCATTGCTTAAACTGCCCTTAAGGCTTGTTCAGTGGATACTTCTTGTTGTTTCATGCTTCTTAAGCTCATTTGAGAACATTTCACTCAATAGTTGGTGCCTGCTAATCACAAAAGTCAACATTACCTTAAAATCTATCTTCTCGATCACTATTGGAATTTTAGGATTAGCGGATCATTGTTTTATGTTTAGAAGTGTTAAACCTTGCACGCTTTGTGCTCATTACATCATATAACATCAATCTCACCATAAAATTGGGTCCAAAGTTCATTTTGGTCAAAGTTCTCAATTGCTTTCAAAAGTCAATCTTGCAAAAGTGGATTCGAGCCAAACCGCAAAGATTTTTCCTTGACTCATTTTTAAGTCAAATTAAGTGAACTTTGGCTTTTTAGAAACTTCACCTGGTCTTGTTACTTATTAGCAATTTTGTGGAATTTTGCAATTTTGTTAAAAGTCTCAAATCTGCTTGTCTTTTAAGCCTAATTGGCCTGTTCACAGAAGCAGCTTATGCTGAGTTTATCTCAGTTTTGAGCAGCCTTGCACAGGGTTCAATAGAGCTACTCTGGGTCTGAGATTTGGTTTAAAGATACTTGGCCAGGTCTAGTTGAGGTTCCAACCTCTGTTTTTTCATTTTAGCTTATTGAGTAGCTTATGCTCAAGCTCAAAAGTAGTTCCTTCACATCGCTTTTAAGCACATATGCTCATATAGTCAAATCTTTGTAATCTACAAATCGAGGCTTAGGACAGTTGTGATAAGTCACTTTAAGTACTTATAGCTTATTAGAGCTTCGTGAAGGTTTGGTGTCCTGTTTGTACCTTGTGCTTATTCAAAGTGCTTATTAAGAAGCACTTACAACCTATGATTCCATTTTCTTACACACAAGCACATGTTTTTCTATTTTCTTAGATTCATAATATTATTTTAGAGTTTTCTTGAAATTTTCATAATTTTCATAACAGTTTGCTATTTTCTTAATTAAAAGCAGCTTTTAAGTCTTTTAAATAGCATTTAATACAAAAATTCATAAAAGCTTCAAAAAATAATTTTTCAATTTTCTTAGGTTAAGATAAATATAAAAAGTAAAAAGTAATTTTCCAGATTTTCATAGTTTATTATGTAATTTTTAGTAATTTAATTAGTTTTAAATAGTTTAAAATTCATAAAAATAGAAAATATTCGAGAAAATACAAAATAGTTTTGAAAATTCTTTTTGTTATTTTAGACTTTTCCAAGTCATAATTTTATTTTTCTAGCTTTATTTCCTATTTTCTTGTATTTTAGGTTATTATTTAATAGTTAAAAATGGTTTTTAATTAATAATAATTAGATAAATAGTTGTAAAATTAATTTTATTTTTCTATAAATTTTCTTATATCATTAGGTTTGTAAAATATCATTTTCATATTTTTAGGGTTAATATTGTGTAAGTTTCACTTTTTAATTTATACGTCGCGTAGATTTTTAATTTCGCTTTATAAAAACATAAAACAAAACATCATTGTAATTATAGTGATAGCGTTTATTTAATAGTTTTTATCTTTTTTAACTTTCTTTAATTTGCATTTAAGCCATTGTAATTTGTTGGCTTATTCTGTAGTTATAATATCACTCACAATATCCTTTTCCCGTTCAAATCTCGCGATCACTATACGTTTGATAATCCATTGCATCGCTCGCTGGGACATAACGACCCGGGGAGACCCTATACTCCTCAGATCTTCATTGCATTCGTTCCTGAGACATTTTAAGCTTGTTACGGTCTGTCATTCACAAGTGGCAGGCTTGAGTGATTTAGCTTGACTGTTTGGGAGCGCATCAAGTTTTTGGCGCCGCTGCCGGGGAGCTGTGCTGATCTATCTTCCGTTTAGCAGATTAGTTGTTTGGATATTCACTCATTTGTTTATATCATCCATATCTATCTATATATATATATCCATATTTTTATAAAAAAATCCAAAAACCCAAAAACATCCAAAAACGTATAAAACACAAAAATATTTTTCTTTTTGTTTCTATATATGTATCAAATAATAAAAATACAAAAAGATTCATCGTTTTCTTTAATAATAACAACTTAAAAGATTACCACCGCAAACCAAGGCAGTGCACTACCTAACTGGGGGTACGACCATAATAAGTTCCCGAACCAAAGATTCAAAACTTGCCTTTGTGTCCGTGTGATTGGTGTACCTTTTTCAAAGAAGCCATTCATATTGTGATTATTGGTTAAGTTCACTGTTGTTTTGCCTCGATTTTGTGTTAATTGATTTTGTTGTGATATCGACGTTTCAGAACCAGAAAACCCAAAAGATTCTCCTCACCCCATTTTTATAAAAACGTCTTCATAATTCTCATTCTCATCTGAAAGATTTCCATAATTCCCATTTCTCTCCTTAGCTCTGAGATTCCTTAGAGTTAACTATAGTGCATGCGCACTCGTTCTTCTAGATCATTGAGTCCTTTTCGTGATCTAGCGAAATTCCTAGACGACGTTCTCGTGACGTCTTTGCCAAATAGTCGAACCCGAGATTCGTACTATTCCAAGCAACAATATGGCGATTTAACGCATTATGGCGGAAATGCTCCAAGCACCCACCGAGGGTTATGGAGATGCCATCATTCTACCAAGAATCAATTCGATCACTTGAATTGAAGACACATTTGATCACACTTGTGTCTACAAATCAATTCCACGGGTTTGACCGAGAAGACCCGTATGCACACATCCGTTGGTTTAACAAGTTGACTTCAACTATCAATTTCAAGGATGTGCCACAAAAGTCATCAAGTTGATGCTATTTCCATTCTCACTGAGGGACGGCCCGGTTTGGTGGAAAAAGAACCCCTCGATCCATCGAAACTTGGGAGGAACTTGTTCAAAAGTTTGTCAATCATTTCTTTCCTCCATCAAAGACGACTAATCTTAAAATGAAATTTCGGATTTCGTCAAAATTTCGATGAAAACTTTGGAGAGGCATGGGAGAGATTCAAAGATCTCCTCGTGAAATGCCCCATCATGAATTCACGGAGCTTCAACAAGTTAATATCTTTTATAATGGGTTGAACAGTAACGATCAAGATTCTTTGAATGCACCCGCAGCGGCAATATCTTGAATCGTAAGCCTAAAGATGTGATTGAGATTTGCGAGCAAAATCAAAAGTTCCTATTTCTCGCAACAAAGTCAATACTCCTAACCCTCCTCGCTTCTTCATCCAAGAACTCTTACGAGTTAGTCGCTCCGATAATCGCTTCTAACGGATGCCATCCGTTGTATGATTAAGGATGTTAAGGAAATCAAAAGCGAGATTCATAAACCGAAACCAATCAAAGCCGTAAACAAGGTGTGTGAAACTTGTAGTGGTCCACACGCGTATTATGATTGTCAAGCAACCGATGCTTCCTTTTACCAAGCTCCGTAGCTTGTAAACCACAATCAATACCGACCACAGGTGATCCTCATTACTGCACCTAGCGGTATGACACCACCGGTTTTCCTCCTGCAAAACCATGGCAATCAAAATCGCTTTGTTCGAATCAATTCAGACAAAATTTCAATAACTCTCGAATTTCAATCAAAACCGGAACAATTTCAACCCACCATATCAAGCTCCAAATCGCAAAATTATCAACAACCTTCTCATGCTCCCCACCAAATGACTTCATGAAAATTATCGAGTCAAGCATACGCTCAATGCAAACTCAGATCAATAACATGAGGGTTGAGCTAAAGAAGGAAATTGATACCACAATGTCTCGGCAGACAAATGAGTTGAAGAATATGATGAGCAGTTTCATGAACATGAATATGAACCAAGCTTCATCATCTTCTGGAGGACTCCCAAGCAATACAATTACCAATCCCAATGCCGAGTTGAAAGCCATCACCACTCGTAGTGGTAAGACGCACAATGGACCTTCGACTCCTATGCCCCCTCCTCCTGTGGCATTGAGTCAAGTTACCAAGGAAACAACGGACAAGGTGCATTATTCAAGCCCACGGTACCAAGACATGTCCCACCTTCGGTATTCCAAGCTTTAAGTCCGGAACCCGATGTTCAAAGAAACATTCGAGCGGAAAACACTTCCATCCCGGCTCAAAAGTCTAGTCGACTTCCTTACCCATCAAGAATGAATGATGAGAAGCTCAAAGACGTAAACAAAGAGCAAATGGAAAATTTTTCCAAATCTTCAATGAGCTTCACTTTGATATAAGCTTCGTTGATGCTCTCGTTCTTATGCCTAAATTTGCATCCACGCTTAAAGGCTTACTCACCAACAAAGATAAGCTATCGAGATGGCTAAAACTCCCTCAATGAGCAATGCTCACGGTCCTTCTCAAGAAGCTTCCCAAAAGCTTGAAGACCCGGCGATTTTTAATCCGTGTGATTTCTTGGGATGGTTCAATGCTCCGCCTTGGCCGATCTTGGCGCTAGCATTAACCTCATGCCACTCTCGGTATGGAAGAAATCGTCTCTTCCTAAACTTTCATCCACTTGTATGACACTCGAGCTAGCGGACCGCACAGTAACTCGTCCACTGGGATAGCCAAGGATGTCGTGATGAAAGTGGGAAAGTTTCACTTTCCCACCGACTTTGTTGTAGTAGACTTCGATGCGGATCCTAGAGTTCCCTCATCTTGGGAGAGCTTTCTTGAGAACAGTCGTGCTCGATTGATGTGTTTGTGAAGAGTTGACCATACGGGTTGACAATGAAGAGCTCACGTTAAAATCAACCGAACTCCAAACCTCAGACAAACAGAGTGTTGCCACAATTGATCAAAAATCGAAAGATTCAATGCAACACTCTCAAATTTCACGGTTAAGAGGAGTTGTCAAAACGTCTTGAGCTCAAAGCCTTGAAAATCAACCCCGGTTCAAACAAATGGTTTGAAAGTTGTACCGGGAAGTCAAGAGTATTCTTGATGATGATGATGATCTAGATTCGGAGACTTCATCGAAGTGGTGGAAACCGCTAGCTCTAAGAGCACACCACTTGTCCCACCTCCGTAATCGGTTTGTCGCATCGAGTTTGTTAACTCGTGGATGAAACCAAACTCTCTCGTTTCATCCGAATTGGATGATGATGTTTGTGATCCAATGGGAGACATCCTTCCCATTGATGAATTGCTCAAAATGATCCATCATCTTCCGGTCTTATTCCCGACTCTTCCATCCCTTCCTCACTCCGATGAGGAAGATGACAACTTTGGAATGAAGTCGATGCATTTCTTAGTGATGAGTCAATTCCAACGGAATTGATAACACTTACTTTGATCCGGAGGAGACATCCTTTTTCCGGAAAGTCTCATTGATTGAAGAACCGCTTTCCCACCCTACCTCCGGACATCTTCATCGACAATCACCATACAAGCTTCAAGTTTAAGCTTAAAATGTGAAAATTGGTGATTTGCTTCTTCTCGATGAGGATGGACTTGCATTCTCATGCATATCTTTGTTCCATTCTTCACAGATGGTGTGGTTGCTCTTTCCTTTTCTCTTTCGGAATGAGGACACCATCTTTGACCCGTATCATCCCTTATAGTTTCTACTATTAACAATACATGCGGTTATATCTCGTCGGTGTGGAACTTTCTGATGTTCATATGTTTATTAACATTGTGAACGAAAGTCCGATCGAGATTGGTTTTCCACGTTACTTTTCCGCATGAACAAATGAATTCGGGGTCGAGTCAAGCTAGCGACTCGGTAATCAAAAACAGTAGCTAAACATGGGTTTTCACCCGTGTGTACCACCCTAGTGTGGGGGAGATGCCCCACATGTTGTATATAGATCTAAAAATGAATGAAAATTGTAAATATTAAAAAAGAGAATAATTGTTGTGTTTCTACACTTAGCTAATAAATGTTATCTTTTTACGTTCTAAGTTTCGGCATTACAGTAGGTACTTTGAATATTGAGGACAATATTCATTTCTAAGTATGGGGAAATTCGCTAATTTTGATCATAAATGTACCCTTTAGTCCCTTTTTCCCCAAAATGGCCAAAATTTAAAAAAAATTTTAGTGGAAGTACTATGTACTAAACACAACAAATGGTAATCACCCACCATGTCTAACCCACATAAGGATTGGCTAATCCAGAGCAAACGGCTCTTGGTAAAGATATCTCAAATCCGTTGACGGCTTGCAATTTGCCCAAAATTGTATGGTATTCACTCACCATATCCTTAAAAGTGAAGAGTTGGCTAGCCCGCAAGTTTATGGCTTGTGGTAAAGGCGATGGAAAACCATAATTGGTAATCGACTCACCAAAGATAATATTGATAATTTATCTAAGAGTTGGCTAGTCCATAGCAAACGGCTTCGGTAAAGACAAATCAAATCCGTTGAAAGTCGATGATTTGCTCAAAATCATTTGGTTATCGGTGTACCAAGGTTCTTACTTGAACTGAAACATTTGGCTACTCCGAGTAATGGCTTTTGGTAAAGAGATTGAAATCCATTAATTTTCTCAAAACATTGCTAGGGACTAGCAATATCTTAGTGTGGGGATTGATGAGTGTCTAAATACTCATCATTTTGTACCATTTAAACGCAAAAACATCCGAAAACACTCGAAATGCATCAAAATGATAAAAATATCACAAATAAGTGTTTTATGTGTTTTAAATGCAAAATATCAAAATCGGTGAAAAACGCGTATCAAGTTTGCATAATTGGCGCTTTAGTCCCCAAGTTTCAAAAGTTGTCAAAAAGCAGTCCGGTAAAACCAAATAAAGAGAAATATCATTTTAAAGTCCCTAGGATTCTTAAGTTGTCAAAATGGTCCTTGAGATTTAAATTTACAAATTTACTGCTTTAGGTCCTTTAACTTTCAAAATGACAACTTAGGTCCCTTAACTTTCAATAATGGCAAGATAGGTCCCTAAACTTTCAATGCTTGTCAATTATGGTCCCTTAAAACAAGTTTGGAAAATTACGTGTTTGGTCCTTGGAGATTTCGATTTACAAGTCAAGTCCTTGTCTTAATTATTACCTAAAGACTTGCCAAAACATTGTGAACCCTACCACATACACCTTTGACCCTGTCACTACCTATTTTGAACCTTTGGTCAAATCTGATCAAACAAACCAAAGCCCGCCCCACACTGCATCCTTCCAAGTTGCTCTGCAACTCCCAACACCAGTCCCATCTCACCCACACCTTATCTCTTCCCCCCTCCTCAATAATCATCACACCTCGGTTTCCCCCACAGTAGCTAAAAACAGAGTCAACAGGTCAAATGGGCATTTCCCGCCAAAAATGAATCAAAGGCCAAGATGAATTCTAGCCATCCAATGGCTCTGATTTAAGCTGGGATTCACTCAGAGGAGAGAGACAAGCCATATGGTGTATAAAGAGAGGAAGAAGGAGCAAAGAGAAAGTAGTAGTTTTAGTTTTAAATTTCTTTTATGTCGATTTTATCATTGCTGTCTTAGTTTAATTCAAAAGTTGTGATATCTTGTTCCCAAGTACTAAACTCAAGCTACATTTTCTGTTTGATCAAGTTTCAATTATTAAATCCAAGTTTTATTCAGTTTCATGTTTGTGTGCTAACTGTTAAAAATTCAAGTTTTCATTTCATAAACCCAAGCTTCATATAGCTTGCTACTCAGTTCCAAATAGTTTATACAAGCTCCTAATAGCTTGCTATAAGCTTATATTTCAGTTTTAAGCAGAATTGGTTCTTGGTCAACAAAAGTCAAACGGGGCAAAAATGATGTTGGAAATGGAGATGGGTTGTTGCAGGCATGGATTTGGGTGAATTATAGTTAGTTAGATTGGTTTATATAGGTTAGTGGATCTGGTTTCAATAATGGCTAGCCATTGTGGCTTTGGACTTTAGTAAGTAATTTTCACAAGTTTTTTGCACTTACTGTATTTGTAGTGATAATCTGTTAAAATCAGTTTAAGTAGCTGTACTTAGGATAATCAGACTTAGTTTGATCATAATAAAAGTTGGATCATGGTTTAAATCGCTTTATTTGCAAATCGGTCCTATAAAGGAGTGTTTGGTTCATTGCTTAAACCGCCCTTAAGGCTTGTTCAAGGATACTTCTTGTTGTTTCATGCTTCTTAAGCTCATTTGAGAACATTTCACCAATAGTTGGTGCTGCTAATCACAAAAGTCAACATTACCTTAAAATCTATCTTCTCGATCCTTTGTTGGAATTTTAGGATTAGCGGATCATTGTTTTATGTTTAGAAGTGTTAAACCTTGCTCGCTTTGTGCTCATTACATCATATAACATCAATCTCACCATAAAATTGGGTCCAAAGTTCATTTTGGTCAAAGTTCTCAATTGCTTTCAAAAGTCAATCTTGCAAAAGTGGATTTGAGCCAAACCGCAAAGATTTTTCCTTGACTCATTTTTAAGTCAAATTAAGTGAACTTTGGCTTTTAGAAACTTCACCGGTCTTGTTACTTATTAGCAATTTTGTGGAATTTTGCAATTTTGTTAAAAGTCTCAAATCTGCTTGTCTTTTAAGCCTAATTGCCCTGTTCGCAGAAGCAGCTTATGCTGAGTTTATCTCAGTTTTGAGCAGCCTTGCACAGGGTTCAATAGAGCTACTCTGGGTCTGAGATTTGGTTTAAAGATACTTGGCCAGGTCTAGTTGAGGTTCCAACCTCTGTTTTTTCATTTTAGCTTATTGAGTAGCTTATGCTCAAGCTCAAAAGTAGTTCCTTCACACTGTTTTAAGCACATATGCTCATATAGTCAAATCTTTGTAATCTACAAATCAGAGGCTTAGGACAGTTGTGATAAGTCACTTTTAAGTACTTATAGCTTATTAGAGCTTCTGTGAAGGTTTGGTGTCCTGTTTGTACCTTGTGCTTATTCAAAGTGCTTATTAAGAAGCACTTACAACCTATGATCCCATTTTCTTACACACAAGCACATGTTTTTCTATTTTTCTTAGATTCATAATATTATTTTAGAGTTTTCCTGAAATTTTCATAATTTTCCATAACAGTTTGCTATTTTTCTTAATTAAAAACAGTTTTTAAGTCTTTTTAAATAGCATTTAATACAAAAAATTCATAAAAGCTTCAAAAAAACAATTTTTCAATTTTTTTAGGTTAAGATAAATATAAAAAGTAAAAAAAAGTAATTTTCCAGATTTTTCATAGTTTATTATGTAATTTTTAGTAATTTAATTAGTTTTAAATAGTTTAAAATTCATAAAAATAGAAAATATTCGAAAAAATACAAAAATAGTTTTGAAAATTCTTTTTGTTATTTTAGACTTTTCCAAGTCATAATTTTATTTTTCTAGCTTTATTTCCTATTTTCTTGTATTTTAGGTTATTATTTAATAGTTAAAAATAGTTTTTAATTAATAATAATTAGATAAATAGTTGTAAAATTAATTTTCTTTTCTATAAATTTTCTTATATCATTAGGTTTGTAAAATATTATTTTCATATTTTTAGGGTTAATATTGTGTAAGTTTCACTTTTTAATTTATACGTCGCGTAGATTTTTAATTTCGGTTTATAAAACATAAAACAAAAACATCATTGTAATTATAGTGATAGCGTTTATTTAATAGTTTTATCTTTTTAACTTTCTTTAATTTGCATTTAAGCCATTGTAATTTGTTGGCTTATTCTGTAGTTATAATATCACTCACAATATCCTTTTCCCGTTCAAATCTCGCGATCACTATACGTTTGATAATCCATTGCATCGCTCGCTGGGACATAACGACCCGGGGAGACCCTATACTCCTCAGATCTTCATTGCATTCGTTCCTGAGCCGTTTTAAGCTTGTTACGGTCTGCCATTCACAAGTGGCAGGCTTGAGTTATTTAGCTTGACTGTTTGGGAGCGCATCAAGCCATCAACGGCTAAAAACCACTCAAGTAATCCAATGGCTCAGATATCTGGTGGGATTTGCTCAGAAGTCAAGTGGGAGCATTTTTGGTGTATAAAAAGAAGAAAGAGAAGGAGAGACAAGAGTAGTTTTTAGTTTTCACTTCCTTGTTTGTCGTTTTTAATTAAATGGTCTTAATTAGTTTCTAAAATTTAATTTTAAGCTTTCTTGTATTGAACCTAAGCTATTTAGTCTTTTGTAACTCATTTCAAGCATTAATCTCAAGGTTTTATCTAAGTTCATGTTTTTATGTTTCCTGTTATAAATTCAGTCTATATGTTCTTAAATCCAAGCTCCAAAGAGCTTATTTCTAAACTCAAACAAGCCCATCAAGTCGTTGATAGCTTTCAGTGAGCTTGAAATGTACAAGCTAAATCTCATATTGGTCAACAAAAGTCAACACAGGGAGAAATTTGGGTTAAGCGGTTATAGAAATGGAATTTGGTTGATGCGAGTTGGATATGGGTTGATTAAGCTTGGTTTGGATTGGTATTGGGTTTAGAATAGTTCTCGGATAAGCTACCTTAATGGACTTCATGTGAGTATTGATTTTGTTTTAAAACTGCTTAGCTTATAAACTTGTTAGATTAGCTCGATAATAGCTTAGATTAGCTTTAATCTCGATGAATTTATTTGTTACTTTAGTTCATTAGTTTCTTTGTTTTAGTTTACTTTTCTTCATTTAATTTAGACTTTGCAAATTAAGCTCGATTAGCTATAGTGTAGTTTAATTATTTAGAACTCATTAGTTAGTGGTAATTTAGTTTATAGACTCTAGATAAAACAAGATAAGGATCGGACATTTGATCTAGTAGTTCAAATTTGCAATACATCATGTAACTAGTGTTTGGATTGGCTCTTAAATCTGTGATAGAAGTAAGGTTAATGTTAATCAATTGATGCATCGGTTTATATTAGGTCTATAGATGTCATTTAGCTCATATTTTTGCATGCTAGATCTTTAAAAGTCAAAATCATTCTAAATCATCCTATTTGCATATCTGTTGGGATTTTAAAGATCAAAAGCTTGATCGTGTTAAGAAATCATTAGAATAGCTTGCATTAGTCTTAGTTTACCATAAAACATCAAAATCGGTTCATAAATTGGTTTCAAATTTCGTTTTGGTCAA
Source organism: Chrysanthemum lavandulifolium (assembly GCA_022545495.1). Taxonomy (NCBI): domain Eukaryota; kingdom Viridiplantae; phylum Streptophyta; class Magnoliopsida; order Asterales; family Asteraceae; genus Chrysanthemum; species Chrysanthemum lavandulifolium. The sequence continues at coordinate 234,326,564 of CM040239.1, read as the reverse complement.
AATACCATAATCGTCAAAAGTCAAAAGTTGAAAATCATTTTCACCCAACTTGGTATAATTTTCATTGATTCATTATTGGATCAATTCAAGTGAAATTTTGGATTCAATAAGTTCAACTGGTCAAGAATTGAAAAGTGATTTTGGAAATTTTTGTAAGTCTTTATAAGCTCTAAATCGACTTGTCATTTGGGTCAAAAGTGCCACGTGTACCGACTCGATGATAATCGAGTCTCCATGACAGTTTGGCGAGCTTGTCAAAAGCACATTTGAGCTTATCTCGTGCTCATTTTGGTTTTAAGTAGCTAGCCGTGTCTACTTTAGGTTCCAACTTCGGTTTTCGATTCACTTATTAATAAGCAGTTGCATGAGCTTGAAGTAAGCACCCAAAACCGATTTTTACTTGTTTGATTTTGGACTCATAAGCTTATAGTCTGGTTAGCTTGAGGTTACGAGTAGTGGAACAAGTTGTTTTCACTTAGTTATAGCTTAATCTAGCTTCGCTTTCATTTGGTGGTCTTTGGTGTTCATTTGCTTAATTCAGTCTTATTTATAAGCACTTTTCTCTCTGCTCATAATCCTTTACATAAGCTATTGTTTTATATTTTCTTAGATTCGAATATTAATTTAGAATTTTCTTGATTTTTCATAATTTTTCATCACTTTGCTTTGCTATTTTCCCTATTTAAAACAGTTTTAGGACTTTTAATTAGCCTTTATTGCAATTAAATCGGAAAAACTTCAAAATAAGTTTTCAATTTTCCTAGATTAAGATAAATATAAAAATCAAAAAAAATAATTTTTCCAGATTTTTTCTAGTTTAATTTGTAATTTTTAGCATTTAATTTGTTTTAAATAGTTTTTAATTCATAGAAAATAGAAAAATAATCAGAAAAATACAAATCCAGTTTTGAAAATTCTCTTTTGTTATTTTAGATTTTTGAAAAATAGTTTCATATTTTTCCCATTAATTTTCGTAATTTTTAGTATTTTAATTTAGTTTTAAAAGTTAGAAAATAGTTTTTAATTAAAAATAAATCAAGAAAAATCATAAAAATTAGTTTTAATTCATAAATAGTTTTAAAATATCATTTTTAGTTTAAAAATAATTTTGGATCATTTTTAGGGCTTAGATTAGACATATTTGCATTCAATTCGCGTTTTGTTAAATTCGTTTTTAGTTTCCTTTACGTAATCAAAAACATCATTTTAAAAATAGTGATAGCGTTTATTTAATATAATTTAGATTTTTAATTTTCTCAGATATTTCTTTTGTCATTCAGTATTATCATTAAATCCATTCCTGTTCATATTACTCGATCACTATACGTTTAGATTCAATCGCACAGCTCGTTGGGACTTAACGACCTGGGGAAACACTAAACTCCTCTAGATCTTCATTGCATTGTTTCGGCTGTTTGAAGTTTATTACGGTTGGCCATTCACAAGTGGTTAGCTTGTGTGATAAACTTGACGGTTTGGACTCGATCATCTATACCAAGCTAAATGTGAAATGATGCATGTAACATTTATAACGTGTGATAAAACATGTGTATGTGTGTGAAATAAACGAGTTGGAAATGAAATGAGTGTAGAGGTACTTACAACACTCGTCAAGAGTGGAGATGAACAATGTGAAAGTGATTCGAACTCTAAACCCCGTGTTCTCCTTATAACGATATCCAACTTAATATTTACCCAAGTTCCTTAGCTTTAAACCTTGTTTCCTTTCTCGTTTTCCTTTGCTCCCCTTTTGATACTCACGGTGGACGACTTATGTGTAAGGTGAGAGTAAGTTCTTGTGAGTTTGTTTTGTGATAGTGTTATGTGTGTTTGTCTAAGTCTTGAGTAGGTTTATAAAGAAGTTTGGGCATGGTCTTTCATATATTTAACTCTTAGATCACCTAGTCTTAGGATTTTTAGACATGTGTTTTTGACTTGGTCTTTGGGCGTGTGATGTTGTACCCGAGTTTCATGGTGGCATGTATGCCTAGTCCCATCGATTCTTAACAAGGAAAACATAATAACCAATGGTCCTTAAGGTCAAATGGGTCAAAGTGAGCTTTAGGGTGATGTTTAGGCTATTATATAAATGATTTTAGGGTGGCTAAAGTTTCTTGCTTGTCTCCTATTCCTTTACTTACACACGCATGTCTTGGGACTTCTAGGTAGGAAAACTTAGTTTGGTTGTCACCTTGGTTCCTAGTTGAGTTTGCATGTTTTCCTTTCTCTTTTTTTTTTGTCTCGACCGGTTACACAACACAAAGGTTGTATCCCAAATTTGCATGTCTTGTTATATTAGTGTGTTGGGCTCGTTAGCTAGGCCCAAAATATTAAGGGTGGTTCGGGCTTGTTGGTGGGTTCGTGTACAAAGACTGAGCCCAAAGAAATATCAAGGGTGTTGGGCTCGAGTTGGGACGAGGCCCAAAGGGAATAATGGTGTGGGCTTGGTCCGGATATGAGGCCCAATGACATGTTGGGTTGGGTCGTGAGGTGGTATGAAGCCCAAATAGTTCCTAAGCCCAATATGACTTTTAATATATTTTTATTATAATTTATTTCGTATTTTTTTACAAATTTTTACGTATCCGTTACGTAGTTTAAGATTATCGGGATCGTGGGGAATTTCGTTCTGATCACAACGGTATATTTATGAACGCTCAAGCTGCGTTGATCATGCATATGCCAAATGATATGCAAATGTGATGTTTAGAAAATTTCATGATGATATAAATCGTGCTTAATTTCTGATTAAGGTCTTAAGTATAATGAAATTTTCCGAGAGCTTACATTAGTCCACGTGCCTCTTTTTCCACATCTAACCTTGCATAGGTTAGTTCAATAATACATTCTTTAGTGTAATCCATTTTTTCTTCTTACTTATTTCAAACATGTTTTACCAATCATCATTTTATTTTTAAATGATCACCGCTAATAATACACATTAGCCGTGATATCATAATTTCAAGTCATTGTCTTAACTTTATACATAATTTTTTAACTATAAGACATGTCATTACGTTCTTACTTACATTCCCAACTCATTCTTCTTTAGTTATGAGCTCATTAGCTATTCCATTTTCATTTCATCATTACTCGCTATCGTTTCTTAGCCTCATCCTATACATCTCGTATTATAGACACTTAACAATTAATGTGTCAATTTCACCTTCCTGCATTAATACTCTTACATTCAACGCATTCAAATAGTGGTTTAAGTCTAGGAAACCCTAAATGGAAACCTAATTCACTTAAACCAAAGATCTGATACTAAATTGTAACACCCCTTGAATACGACACGACTAAAAACGTGAAAATTTAAACTTTTACGCGGAAACGACTTGACTTAAAACTGACCTTATGTTGCTAATATTTGAATTGATATAATTCTGTAACAAACTGACCCTTGAAAGTATTTTTACATGAAACTAGACTCAATTACCTTCAAAATGACAGGTAGCACGACCCGTGACGACTTACGGTTAAAAAGATATGATTTTTCGAAAACTGACTTCGACTAGTTCTCCACTTGTTCTCCAACTAGTTCTCCAACTATTTTAACCACTTTACAAACACTTAACCATATACATTATTTTTCCAAACATTCTTGACCCGTTTGACCCAAAATGGGTAAAAAAGGACCTTGTCCTAAACACCCCTTTTTCTGCATATCCCTTTTATGCACTTTTGACCCATTTTTCCGGAAAATGACATTTATTACTCGGAAAGACACCAAAATTTCCAGAATTTATTAAGACCTAATATATATCATTTTTATTCATAAACATTAACCAATTGACCTTTGGAATGGTACTTTACAAAACGACGGGTATTATGTAAAATACCAGTTTTGACCCATTTTCAATACATACGACCTTTACCACTTCCGAATTACTTCAAACCTTTCAAAAAGCATTAACTTAACATATTAAATCATGTTCATAATCATTAACCCATTTACAACCCAAAATGGGTATAAATACACATTATTCCAAACACCTCTTTAAACATGACCATAAACACTAAGACCATGTTATAACATACCGTTTGACGACCCAATTACTTCAAAGACCATGACATATACTTTGACACTTGACGACACATTTACAAACCATTTTAGACTTCCGGGGGTACAACATTGACTTGAGCTCGGTATCTACCTAAGCTCCTACTTTCTTACCAACCTTCTTAACTTCCTCTTTAGAATCCTTAAGCCTTATTTCCAAGCATTACCTTTTCTTCATGCTTAAACCTACAAAACGTTAGACACTTAAACCGTAAGCGCAAGGCTTAGTAAGTAAAATGATCATAACATAATATTATAATCATTCATACATAACGCATCATAACTCATTAAACCATTACAATCATTAAACATTAACACATACCTTAACTCACTTAATGCACCAATAATTCTTATAGGTTATTTCATCAACACATCTTAGCCTAATCCATCCTTGATAACTTTCATGACTAGTTATGCCAAATTAGTCTCAAACACACATACACATAAGCACATGCATTCAATCACTTAAATACCTTAACATAACAAGTTACATAACACGTAATGTGCAAAATCATTACAACATCGCATCATAATCGGTTTACTTACCTTGATTCCAAGATAGTGATATCAATTAGAATCATCATCATCAATACCATCATTAGCCTCTTCTTCACATCTTATGTGAATTATCTTAATAATCATAATAATAATTATGACAATGGTTTATATAACCATATCCCATTTCTTACACACCTGTAATCATCATATAATCAGATCTTGATTATATGATGATCAATCCATAAATTACTAACTTAATAAAACTTAACCCATAATCATCATAACATCTTTGATTAGCTTAAAAACATCATTTACGCAATTTCCCTAAATTAGGTATATGAACCCTAACTTTCAATTCGCTAATTAACCTCAATTAAGGGTTACTTACTTGCATATGGACATGGTTAGTGATAGATCACATGAGCTAAAGCTTTAATCCTTCATCAATTGATCGCCAAAACCATCTTGTCTTTTCCCTCCTTTTCTTTTGCACGTCACACACACACACCCACTCATTCCTGGAAATCTAATGATACTAGTAGAAGTATCCTGATTATTGTAGGAGGAAAGTTTGCCTAATTGACACATTACGTCCCTTAGGTTCCTTTCTTTCTATTTTGGCCACAACCACTTAATAATACATTTAGCACTTGGAAACTTAGGTCCCTTAAGTACATTTCTCTTGTATTTATGACATGTCATATTTCCTATAACCATTTACATAATGTTTAATACTTATAGTTTGACTACTGGGCTTGACCAACCAATCCTGTGACTCCTTAAAACTTGTAAAATTCGTAGTCAATTTAGTCAAATTGCATTCTTGTAATAAAAGGCTTAAGCCCGGTTTCAGTGTGTTATATTACCTGCCATGGTAATTGTTGTGAGCAACATCAGCAAAGTAGCCTGCAAAAGAATAACCGACATAATTTTTTTTAACAAAACCTATAAATTATGACGAAGCCTTAATTCCAAAATAATAAAAGTTGGAAATAAACACCTCAAAAGGCGTGGCTGCAAACATCAGCAGCAAGCCAACCTGCAAATCAAATTAATGAAACCCTCAAATTAACAAAATCCTAATTTGAAAGAAAAAAAATAATAATAAAATAAATATCTTAATTATATCATGAAGTAACAAAAACTAAACCATAATGGATCATAAATAGTAAAAAAAAATAAAAAATAAAAATAAGTTACATATAAGCAGAAGTTTCTTGTGATCAGTAAACATTTTTATTTTTATTTTTATTTTTATTTTTATTTTTATTTTTTATTTTTATTTTTTTAAGACTAAGGTGAAAGAGAAAGTATCATCCAGAAACTTCTTATGCAGATTTCCCATATAAGACAAAGTTTCCTTACGCCTGTGTGGTTCTCCTTCGCTAGTACAACGATTAGCTAAAGAATGTGGTAAATGATGGTTTGGAGTGTATTACGGCATAATTACGCAAAAACGGGGATGAACAGGAAAATCCCCAACACGTTTCAACGAATCAAAGAATGCCAAACCATCCACTAACCTACTATTGGTTGTTGATAAGCGTTTTCTCATTAACGAAGGATCAATGAAGATAAGATTTAACTGAAAACGGACCCCTTAAGAAATTGCCCCGTTCAAAATTCCCTTTTAGTATATATTATAATGCACCAATGTACAAACTAGTATGCACATAGTACCACACATTGAAGTCATCTATCCAAAATCACTTGTAACCGTTTATCAAGGATAATATACCATTACCAACATCAACCAAATAATCACCTATACAACAACAACCACCATTAGTAAACCCCCACGATCACAAATAATAAGAAAGAATGGGTGAAGAACAAGATCCACAAAAGCTGAAAAAGATAACAACATCAACATATGATTACGATAACGATTCAAAATGGGATGATTACTGGTCCAATGTTTTTGTTCCTCATCATATGGCTTCACGATCTGATGTTGTTGATCACTTTAAACGCAAATTTTACCAGCGTTACTTTGTCCATACACTTTTTTTTTTTTTTTTATATATTTTTTCTTTTCATCTTTTAACTTTTCTAGTATATGTGTTCTATTAAGATTAAGATTAGTTTATTCGATATTTTTCGTGTTAGTTCTTCGGTTTATTATTTTTTTCATGCTCTTAGATTACTCAACTTATTAAAAGTGATATTTAAGTTAGTTAACTTACGGACACTCAACTCACCCAGTTTAATGATGAATCTGCGATCTAAATATCATGTATAGTAAGTTTGATGTGTGATATTACGAGAATGGTTTGTGTGTAGGGCATCAAATAGTGTTTATTTATATTTAGGTTTAGGTTAAGTTTAGTTGGGCTAAGGTTAGTGTAAACAAATTTCTTTTGGGCTCAATATAATTTTTGTGTTGCAGTGTTGTTGGCCGTAACAAGTTCATTGACAAATGTGAACTAAAACTGTGTTTGTGAAAAAACACACACCTAAAAAAAAAAACCATTGAAATAATAAAAAAACAAACATCATTATTTTATTGATTAAGACTTTTTAAAAGATTTTAAGCGCATTTAACCAAACTTTTTTAACTTTTCAACTCACCCAGTTTAATGATGAAAAATATCATGTATAGTAAGTTTGATGTATTACGAGTGAGTGTTGTATCTATGGCAAAATGTGCAAAAAAACAAAAAATGAGAAATGGGCATTTAAAAGATTTTAGCACATTTAACCTTAAATGGTCATTGAAAACTTAAATGGTCATTAACGGGCACATTTTTTTCTCAATTGTAGCACATTACTATCGTTTTAAAGATTTTTTTTTATACATATAATATGTTTAAGTTATTTAATATATTACGTTTAAGGAATTTATTTCGTCGTTTTAAGTATTTTATTAAGCGATTTGTATAACATGTGCCCGTTTGGTGTGGCCGTTGCTTGCCGTTCAGCTATTTATTTAGCCGCTTTGCCAGCCGTCTGCCGTCACCCGCTTTGCCACCTCTAGTTGTATCAGCGTGTGTTTTAAAAAAGAAAAAAAAGAGAAAAATAAGATGATGATCGATTAGAGGGGTTTGATATGTGTTGTGTTAACTTGAGGTGAAGTGAAAAAAATGAAATTATCTATTATAGCTCACACCAAAAAGTATAACAAGAGTTGATTGAGAAATAACAGTCAAATAAACCTCTTGTGATAAAAAAAAAACGTTGAATAAAAACTTGTAGTGATAAAAATATGTTATTTAGATTTTCAACATGATGTTTTGGTAGAGGGGTGTATTTTATACTACTTTTTATTAGAAAAAAACTAAAATGTTGTTATTGTAGTAAAGGAAAATTCTCAAATCGCCTAAAATCTTGCAAATAATATTACTCCAAATATCTCTTTTTTTTTTTCACTTTAATGCCCATTACAAGCAAATCTTCCATGTAAACTCTATCATATATTTGGGCATCATTGTCTTCTAAGTCAAATCTAACACTTGATGCATTGGGCAACTTTGACCTACTATAATTTTTGATTGCTACTTAGTATCGGCAATAGGTCCGAAAAGTATCTAAAAATAAAACTTTAGATATCATGCCACTGTCAAGTAAGGAACCATGGCATATATGTTTGGTTGGCAAGAATCGACATTTTTGTCTTTTAGTGAAAAAGCAAAATTTATATTTTTTAATTTTTAAATACAAATAAGTTGGGCAACTTGGCCTCACACATATGTACTTTTGGGCAACTCTATATAAATACCACTCTATACCATACGAATACACCTTTAATAAACCAAATTATACCTCCCAAAAATTATTTATTATCATAATACACCTATTTCATTAAATACAAAACACCAAATACCCAAATCATCCTACACACACTACTGCTTACCCCACACACACCTTCCCTCTCAAAGGCAAAAATTCACCTGCAACTTGAAACAGATATCCTTCCCTCTCAAACTCAAGAATCCAACGGCCTAATCCTACTCCCTCAATAGTTCTTCTTCCCTACGATTGCAAAACGGAAGACCTAATCGTACAATCAAATCAATCCGACGCATATTCGTACAATTAATCGCTGTTCTTCAACATCTCAAGAATCCAACGACGAACATGTTTGATGCAAAGCTAACGGTCAGATCTAGATTAGAACATATTGCTACAATTAAAGGTGCATTGAATGTGAATAGAACCAAATTGTTTAGAGAAACATGTTTGGCCCTTGGTTAGATTTTCCTAAGTATTCCCGACAACCACTTATACCATTAATTATATCAAAATGCGGTTGAGGTGTCAAAAGTTAGTGATTGTTGTCCACCTTTAACTTTTGTACTAGATGATAATGTTTTGATTTTGGCCGTGAACAATTTAGTCTTCTAACGGGTTTCATTTAGGACCGATAGATAAAGAGAAAGTGACCACGGCCATGTTGTTAAGGTTTAACAGATAGTCCTTTTTATCGATTGTTTCTCGATAAAAAACTAAGAACAAAAAGTTAAGGGTGATGACCTTTTGGCGTTGGTAAAGTCGGCGGAAAGGTGGGATTCGTTATCCGATGAAGATCTTGTGAGGTTGCTTTGTTGGTGATTGCAACATTTGTATTTATTGGTCGGAAGGAAGGTTTAATGTTCCGACCATTTGCTAAAAATGTTGAGGATTTTGTGTATGGAATGAGTATCCATGGGGTGAATACATGTGGGCTCATCTGTATAAAAGAACGGTGAATGTTGTTCCTAGGCATCTTGAGGCAGAATCAAAGAAGCCCGTTCCAAAAGATCCAAAAAAAAGAACAAACATACACTCTGTATGGATTTACATGGGTGTTGAAGGTTAGGTTTTACTTGTAACATACATTATTTGTGCTTGTATATATTGTGATGGTTAATCTAAATAATGTGTTCATTGTTATATTTGAGAAACATAGATAAGCAGAATAGTCATTCAGACGTTTTCATTGTTCCTTAGGCATTGGCTTTGTTCCCTAGGCATTGTTCTGTAGTAAGTGTAAGTGTTTGTGTAGATTTAAGGATGTTATGGTTGATGGTTTCGCACTAGATAAATACATAGAAACGATTTGTAAACGGTTGGTTCAAACCACTGACAATGTCTCTTCATCCACTGCTAGTTCAGAAGAACCCACTGCTGCAACAACACGTTATGTAATTGTATCCCCTGTTACTACATATACACCCATTGCTGTCCTAACCACCGCAACCATCATCACAACCACTATAATCACAACCACTAACTCTTAATTCGATGTATTTGTTTTTGATTTGGATTATGGAGACATTCCCAAACGACTCCCGCTTTGGACCAAAGACCCGAGAAGATCCCACGTTGTCTAGCTTGGTCAAAAGTTAAAACTTTGAAAAAAGCATTACACAATTTTATTTGATCCGGTAAGTAAAACCTAAAATTAGTTAAGCTGTTGTATGTTTTATTGCATTTATCATATCAGTTATCTCCTTTGTTATTTAGGCTTTGCACCATTACGAAGATTGTACCAACAAATGCCGAGCTGAGTTGTCGGTGGTACATTCGCAGTATGGAGTACATCCGTGAACTTGATTCCCAACTTGTTGAAAGAAGAGAAGAGTTGGCTGACCAACTTATGGTGGAAGAAGAGGAAGCTATGGCTGATGTGGATGTATGCGGTGGAATTCAGACCGATTTAAATGTTCCTTTCTGTGACGCCGATGAAGTTGTTACAGAAGGTCAAACGTCTAGTGTCAATGACAAAGCTGATGAAGAAGAGATTGTTGTTGGGTTTGGTGAAATGTTGAATATGAATGAGCTTGAGAAGGTTGAAGATGTTGTAGTCGGTAATGTTGAGGTTCCAGATGGGATCAAATGTGACAAAGCGGAAGCGTCACATACCTTAGATAAAGATCACATTCGTGCCGAGCTTCTATCCCTTAAGTCCAGGGTTGGTAGTATAGAAGAACGTGTAGGAGAAGTTGGTGTATCACAGCTCTTATGTGAGTTACACAACGTACAAAAGAGAATTGTGGTAATTGAGGAAGCTTTAGTAATAAAGTCACAAGATGATGTTGGTGAGATTAAGGTAACAAGCTGTTATTTGAATTTTTGTTACTTCATTCCACCAAAATGGTCTCTTTGAGTGCCTAAGTAAGTTCACTTTTTTACAGGTGGAGAGTGTTGATGCCAGCAAACCGTTGGCTACTTCCGATGAACACACCCCCATCAGGACCAATGTAGGATCCGATGACAAGTAGAAGCTATTGTATACGGATTCCGAGGAGTTTACCGGGCCTATGACCCATGTTATGAAAGCTGCTTTATCGGGAGTTCCTGAAGATGCTCATCATTCCAACAATATAATGCAGGTGGATAACAAATTTGATTGTGCTGCCTTACCAAATTTGAATGATGAGTTCTCAGACATTGCTTATGATGGGTTTGATCCAACTCCTGTTGACGTACGTATATATATATATTGTTTTTTTTCCCTTCTTTTACTTTTTTCTATTTCAATATTAAACCCACATACCCTTTATCTAGGAATCGATGGATGTGAATGGTGCGGAAAAAGAAAATGACAGTGCGAAGGGTAAAGAAATTGTTGTGTGGCCACCTCTTTGGTGGGAATGGTTTGTGCAGTTTACTCTTAAATTGTTAGAACCGCATATGGAGCGAGGGGCTTCTGGTAGACAACGTTTATGATCCTGCATGCAAGGTGCCGCATAAGTAGACACATTGGATATGGAGGTTGAGGAAGCGGCTATGGAAGGGGTCGATACACAACTGTTGAAATGATATGCCTTGATTATGAGGATGGGCGGGATGTTGTCAAGGTACATTTATTTATCTTATCATTTGTTAACAACAATGCATGCATAATAGTAGTACAATCCTTAAGACATGACAAAAATAACTTGAGCAAAGACATTATTAGCAACAAACAAGTCTCTCGCATTAATACATTAATACATTTGATTACTATATAATTATGATTTAGTAATTTTTGCGATGAGATTTTAATACTATGATGCATTACTTTTACACATAACTTAACTTAAACTCATATGCCACAAAGAAGTCTCACGCATTAATACATTAATACATTTTCTGTAGAAAACTAGAAGGGGTTGAATAGTTTACCGATTAAAACTTTGTTTTGAAACTTATTGAAAGATCAATTGATATTGATCTTAAGTATGTTAATGAAATATGCAAGCAATATGTAATAAGTAAATAAGGAAAGAAATGATCAAACCACAACAAGTTGTTTATAGTGGTTCGACCTACAAGGACTCTTTTTCCTTGCCTACTCCACTCCCGAGTCTCACACTCGAGAGTTTAACTTCACTAGTCAACAAGCTCCTTTCACCGGCGGAGAAAACCTTTACACTTCGCTTACACTATTTCCGACACTAAGCTAGATGTCGAGTTCTTTCCAAGGGTACAACTACTCCCACACACAATGTATTTTGAGGACTAAAATACTAACCACTCACACTCACAAGATTATGATGGTTTGATACAACAATGAAGTATGGATCAACACTAGATCATACAACACTAAACAAACAAGACTTCCAACTTCTCGTTGAAGCTTGAATATGACTTGATCTTCTTTGCTACAAAGAGATCACTAATATGATATGAAACCGAATTAGAAAGGTTAGAGAAGATATGTATGAGAGTATGTTAGAAAGGGATGAGAAACTACTTGGCTTGGCATTGCTATTTATAGCCAAATTGGACGAGGCGTCCACGGACGGCGGACCCTTAAAAGGGTTCCGCCTGTACCATTTTGGTACCCCGGTCGGACAGTCAAGATATCAAATCTTGCCTAAAGTCAACTCTATCTAAGTGAGATTGTGCAAGATATGAAGAGTACAAATCTTCACAAAATATCTAATGGAATCTTCTAATGATTTCCATGATGTAATACATGATGTCAAATGTTGTATTACTATTTATAGAAATATGCAAATGCTTAAGTAGTGTTTGGTTTTAAGAACCTAACACATTCTACAAACTACTATCATACATAATGATTAGAGTCATATCAAGATGTTACTAATCATAAATGTAAATGCTTGAATGATGAATATATTGTTTGAGAAAGCTTGTTTTAATATCTAATAAACTTGACAAGCTTTAAGCTTTTATAAATTAAATTTACTTTTGTCGTTAACAAAACTTAGGCAAAGATCAAAAATATAAATAACGTTTAATGACGATATTTGTATTAACAATCTCCCCTTTTGTTGAGGACAAAATATAAATTTTATTTTATAAAAGGAACAAAGTTTGTACAAGAGTTATAAAAATATTAGTTTTAGAACTTGAAAAGGAAATGATAATACAAGTGTATGAAATTTGACTTTTATGAAAGTCAAAGAATTCACTAGTTGATGCATGATGTTGACTTTTTCGAAAGTCAAAGTATGCGCTTGACTTTTTAAGAAAAGTCAAGTATTATCAATGAGGGTTCTGTTTGACTTTTAGAAAGTCAAATGTATGCGGTTGACTTTTCGGAAAAGTCAACTATAAGTAATTTCAAAGTTCTATATTTTCTCCCCTTTTGTCTCAACAAAAGAAGAGGCTATCTTGAATGTAATGAGCCGAGCTATTATCTCCCCTTGTTCAAAGCTCCCCTAAATTGGGTGCTTTAATGGGAAGATACATGGATTGTGAAAATAAAGCTACAAAAAAATTGTTAGTAATAATGATCATTCACAAGCATTTCCAAACACTATGTAATGACACCAACAATATAATAAACAACATTCATTAGTTAAAATTTTCATGAGTAAAGATCATGAAAAGAGAACACAATGATGTGTTTCTAGTACAAGAAAATAAAAATTATCCTAAGAAAGCAAATAAAAGAAAGACTATTCTAAAACCATCCTAAAGTGATGGTGGATGGGAAAAAGCGTTGAGGCGCTCAAGAATGTGGTTGAGGATGAACCTCATTTCTTCGTGGAAGTCATGGACCATAACCGGGTCCGTTCCACGGTTTGACCCGTTGCTCACAAGTTGAGCAACCATGCCTTGGAGGGTAGAAAGTTTGGGGAGGTTGTGGTGGTGGAATGGTGGATGTGTTGGTGGTGTTGGGGATGTTTGGAGTGGTCATGATGGATGCAAGCAAAGCACTTTGCATTTGCATTGTCTCACTTAAGTGAGAATCCACCATGCCTTTGAATTGGTGGAGGTTGTGGAGTTCGGCTTGAATCTCCTCTCTAGTGGGATTGTCATCCCACATGCACTCGGAATGTCCTCAATATGAGGGACATTGATGATGGAAGTGGATGATCCCGTATAAAGGACCATGAATGTCCTTGTGAATGGGGTGGAAAAGGAGAGGTCTTGGCCCTAATGGGGCGTTTGGGTCAATGGATGACCGAGGTGACTCATGAGCGATTCGCTCAATGGTGCCAAAGGATGGCAATGGTGGTGGATGACTTGGCCTAGGAGGCAAGTCTTCCAAGTCCTCTAGGAAAGGATTTGGTGATGTTGGTGGAGTTGAAAATAACTCCATGGGAGTGAGAGTGGGAGACCTTGGTGAAGGTGGTGAGGGTGTTTTGGATGTTTGGATGGGTGCGGTGGAGGTGAAGTAGGTGTTTTGTTGGTGGTGGAGTGGTGATCACAATGTGTGATGAAGTGGGTGTAGCTAAGGTAAGATGTGTATCATCTCTAATGGGAGATGAGATGGTGAGTGGTGAAGATTCGGATGATGAGCTAAGATGAACAAAACAACAAGGCCTTACGCTCATTCTAGCGGTTTTCTTGCAAGGTTTTGGTGATGATTTAGTCATTTTAACTTGGGTTTTGATTTGCTAGATAGTAGTGAGAATGAAGAAGGTGTGAGGATGATCATGGTAAAGCCTTTCAATTTATAGAGGTAAGAAATTGTTGAGAAATGGTTTGATTTGATGTTGAACCATTGAAGAGATGAGGTTCCTAATGATTTGGAAGTGGGTTGAATGCTAGTCATATCACCCAAGTCAATCCATACAAAGAAGATGGAGTGAAGAAGAAAAGATATGCAATAAATGTGTTCTAGTGAGTGGAATTTCCTAATATTGATTACCCACGGTTTGAAGGTACCAAAATTTGGTTCCTTCCTTTATGCAAAAGGGCTCCTTGGGTGGATTTTTCAAATTTTTGAATTTTGGTGGAAATGGATTTCTTATATACCTTAGTGAATAATACTAGTTCTAATAACAGTATAAACTAGTTAAGATTGATTTATAAGTGATGGAAGATAATTTGGAATCACGAAGAGTCGAAATTCGAGAAAATTACGGAGGATCCACGGCACCAAAATCATACACGGACGGTACCCTAAAAGGGTGCCGTGCGGTCACTTTGTCATGGTATGGCGGTACCAAACTACATAAAGGACGGTACCAAAATTATGGTGCCGTCGATCCGTGGAGTCTTGAAATATGGACGAGTTCGTTTTAGGTGTCGGGAAATTTCGAAACACGAAATTTTTCTCAAAAGCTGTTATACTAAACATTTCTAGTTAGGAAAAGTAAATAACACATATGTAAACATAGTGGAGCATAGATTTTGAGCAAGGCTTATTGATTTTCACAATATAGTGAAAATGGGTAAAATTGATAGCATACTTGTGCTATCCCCTGCATGAGATTGTTAGCATACACCATTGTTTCAAGTTATATTATCATCCTACATAATAAAAGCAACTAAATAGTATCAAACATTAACGATAATGCATTGTTCCAAACACTCCTTAAAGTACCCTTATTTGTCCAACTTCTTGTAAATCTTGTTCATCATCCTACCAAGGCACTTGAACATTCCCTTAGTTTGTTTGAATTCTGCGATTCATTCTCAATCTCGGGAAGAGATGCGTAATACTCTTGAGGTGGAAGATGAGAGCTTGGAAGACCATCCTCGGAGCTATTTGATGATGATGATGAAGGAGTTGGAGGTTTAGCTCTCTTGCCTTTAGTCTTAGCAACTCGAGCATCACTCAAAGGTACAAAGATGTGAGGATGAGTTCATAGTGAAGGTGCATCCCTTTTGGGGTTGGTGGAATTGGGCGAAGTTTCTATAGAGACGGGTGAGAAGCATCCCGTATGGAAGAGCAACGGATCCTTGAGTTGGAATATCAATCATTCTCCTAGCTATGTAGTAGGCTAAGTTGAATGGTTGTCGGGTGGACAAGTTGTAGAGCATGTGGCAAAGACAAGCGTTTATGTGATCCCTATTCCTATGGTGCTAATGACGTTGGCTCTAAGTAGTTCCTCCCATTTCTTAAATTCGGGCTTAAGTTCATTTAGCTCCATTCCATATGGATCTCGGTTTACCTCTTTTCCTTTCGGGTAACTCGGGTTGTATCACTTTTGGGTTAAAAGGTGTTCACGGATGACATCCTTATCGGCCAAACGGGTTATGTAGGGAAGAGAGCGGTCATTGATTGTATCAAGAGCCATGAGTGACCACTTATCCGTGTAGACACAAGTTCCTCGGTTGGGAATTCCTAACACTTGAGCAAAGTTGCTTAAGGTGATGGTGTAGTCATTTTGGTTGATTCTAAACCTAAGACAGAATTCATCATCGTCTTCATCACTAAAGCCGGTCACACTAGCATAGAATTCTAACACAAACCTAGGACAAATTGGTTCATCGATGTCAAGAAGACAATCGAATTGAATGGCGGCTAGTTCTTCACGAAGATTGGTATTTTCAAGGAAGGATGAGTGAATGGTTCTACCCTCATGGAAATACCTTGATTCTAGACTCTTAAATATTTCTACTTGTTCCTTGGTAAGTCCTTTGGTTTTGTGGTGTTTGGGAATGTAGTTAAGGGTGTCTTTGTGATCATAGAATCTTGCGGCTACCATGGTTATTCCTAGGGACAAGAATTAATATGTTAAAAATATTGAAAATAAATTTTAACGTTTTTGATTCTAGTGTGTGCCTATATGAAAACAATTTGGAGTTGCGGTTATCTCGACTCATTTTATGCACAAAATGGTTTTAGTGGGGTGTTTGGCAAATACCATGAGATAACCCAAATGCTCCTAATTCAATGTGGCTACATTTGAATATACCCGGGAGTGCATATTAGTTATGCAATACCTTTAGTATTCAAGAGCATGCAAGTGATGAAAATTCTAACGTTTCTATTTGTATTAGCAATGAAAAATGTTTTCCTACAAGTGAGAAGCTTTTCAAAACTTTTGACATGGGGTGTTTGGTTGTTTGAATAAGGCCTTATATTTATTATCTATCAATTAGTGGGAAACATGATTTGTTTATGCAATATGATAATGTAGTACCTAATTTGAATGACTAGTTATGCAATTTGCCAATTGAATTCATATTTGGTATAAAAGCATACATAAAACCCCATGTAATGATTTGTGATAGTTTTGTGCATAAATAAGAATCCTAGACTCGAATTAAGAGATGAAATGTAGTTAGGATACTTACAATGATGTTATCTTGATGATTAGTGAGTGGGAAGATGACAATAATGAGCTTGGTTTAAGTTTTACGTTTTGGTAAAGTGGGTTGTGAGGAAGAGGATGTTATGTATATAGTTTGTTTTGTACATAGACACCACGGACGAGACGACACCAAATATTTGGTTCCGTCCGTGTTGTCGTTTGGTGCCGTGGCTACTGATGCGAGATATAAGGCAAAATTGTTTTGGTTTGACTATTCTAATGTTTTAGGCTATGTTTATCCTACATGTTTGGTTCCATTAACCCTAAACCAAGTCTAAGAAGATTAAAAGGTTCTCGTTTAAGAGGTTTAGTAAAGATGTCGGCAATGTTGTCTTGGAGGATACTTTCTCGATTGAAATGTTTCCTTTTGAACATTGTCGCGAAGAAAGTGATGACGATTTCAATGTGCTTTGTGCGAGCATGTTGAGCAGGATTCTTCTTGAGATCGATGGCTCCTTTGTTGTCGCAAAGTATCACAATGTCGTTGAGATGAATTCCGTAGTCTCGAGAGCTTGCTTCATCCAAAGAGCTTGTTGACATGCTTTTCCGGTGAGGCGTATTCGGCTTGATGGTAGAGATGGCTAAAGCCGTTTGCTTCTTTGCAAACCATGAGGTGAGACAATGTCCAACAAAAGTGCAAATACCACTTGTACTTTTCTATCGACATAATCACCGGCATGATCCGAGTCGGCATACACTATGGTTTCTATACCCGTTCCTTTGGGATACCATAATCCTAAACACGTTGTTCCCTAATATATCTAAAATCCTTTTAATGCTTCTAAGTGTGATGCCTTTGGGTTTTCTTGAAAGCGAGCACATAGACAAACACTAAACATAATGTCGGGTCTACTAGCCGTAAGATAGAGTAGGCTACCAATCATTCCTCTATATTTAGTGTTATCCACGGATTCACCTTCTTCGTCCTTGGTGAGTTTAGTGTCCGAGGACATGGGTGTTTTAGTTGGTTTGGAATCTTCAAGACCAAATTTCTTAAGCATGTCTTTTATATATTTAGATTGGTTAAAGAAAATACCATCATCTAGTTGTTTGATTTGAAGTCCTAGAAAGAAGTTTAACTCACCCATCATACTCATTTCAAACTCGTCATGCATGATTTTAGAGAAATCATCACATAGTTCTTGACAAGTTGATCCGAATATAATGTCATCAACGTATATTTGAACAATAATAATTTGCGATTCCTTTTTCTTAGTAAAAGAGTATTATCTACTAATCCCATAGTATATTTGTTATCAATAAGAAAAGTCTTAAGGCGGTCGTACCAAGCTTTAGGTGCTTGTTTAAGGCCGTATAATGCTTTCTTGAGTTTGAAGACATGATGTGGTTTCTCAAAGTCGGTAAAACCGGGAGGTTGAGCAACATACACTTCTTCGTTAATAAACCCATTAAGGAAAGCACTTTTAACATCCATTTGAAATAATTTAAAATCATAAGCACATGCATAAGCAAGTAATATTCTAATAGATTCAAGTCTAGCTACCGGTGCATAAGTTTCATCATAGTCAATTCCTTCTTGTTGATTATAACCTTGTGCAACAAGCCTAGCTTTGTTTCTAGATACTACACCATTTTCGTCCATTTTGTTTGAAAGACCCATTTTGTTCCAATTATAGTTTGATCTTTGGGTTTTGGAACTAGTTTCCAAACATCATTTCTAACAAATTGGTTTAATTCTTCTTGCATGGCAATTACCCATGATTCATCTTTTATTGCTTCATTTATGGTTTTGGTTCAATGGTGGATACAAAACAAAATGATTACTTTGATTTTGAGCTTGTGATCTTAAGGTTCTTTGATTAAGTTTTCCTATGACCTTTTCTAATGGATGACTTTTAGATTCTTTGATGTTGACAATTTCCTTATTTAATGGTTCATCTTCCTTGTTATTATTAATTTGACTTTCAATTATTTGACTTTCAACTAAGTCATCATCTACCAAAGGTGATGTCTTAGAGGGAGGTGGACTTTCGTCAAATGTTATGTTCAACGATTCCTCGACTATCATTGTTTCTTTATTTAGGACAATGTAAGCTTTACTAGTTTGAGAGTAACCAAGAAATACACCTTCATAAGACTTTGGGTCAAACTTGGTGAGATAATCCTTAGTATTAAGAATAAAACATTTACAACCAAAGACTTTAAAATATCCTAATGTTGGCTTTTTACCTTTATAAAGTTCATATGGTGTTTTGTTTAGGAAAGGACGTATTAGGACTCTATTTAAAATATATGTAGAAGTGTCAGCGTTACACCAAAACTTTTGAGGAATGTTTTGTTCATTAAGCATTGTTCTACTCATTTCTTGAATTGTTCTATTTTTACGTTCTACTACTCCATTTGATTGAGGTGTTAGTGGGCGGAAAAGTTATGTGTTATACCATTTGTATCACAAAAGTTTCCAAATTGAGTTTCGTTGTCAAATTCACGACCATGATCCGTTCGGATCGACACAATTTTGACACCTAGAAGATTTTGAATTTTCTTGCTAAGTATTTCAAATTTATCAAAAGCTTCATTTTGGTTTTCAAAATAACGTCCAAGTAAACCTTGAGTAATCATCTACTATGACCAAAGTGTATAAGTTGCCTCCATAGCTTCTTATAGCGGATGGTCCAAACAAGTCCATATGTAATAATTCTAGACACTTAGATGTGGACACCATATTTTTAGATTTGTGACTACTATGTGTTTGTTTACCAATTTTGCAAGCGTCGCAAAAGTGTTGGTCATATTTTAGTTTTGGTAAATTCCTAACCAACTCTTTTGAAGATAGGTTTTGTATAAGTCTCATATTAGCGTGACCTAGCGTCTATGCCAAAGAGATGAGCTATCGTCTAATGTTGTTAAGCAAAGTTTGTCATTATATGTTTTATCTATTTTCATGACGTATATGTTATTTTTCCTAACTCCTTTAGCTATGGTGATACCATCTTTTAGTATTTTACTACCATTTTCATCAAATAGTACTTTATACTTTTTATCACATAGTTGGCTAATACTAAGTAGATTAAATCCTAACCTATCCACATGAGCAACATTTTCAATAGTTAGAGAGTTATGAGCAATCGTACCTTTGCCAATGATTTTGCTTTTGAGATTGCTACCGAAAGTGACATTACCTCCGTCATACTCTTGGTATGATGAGAAGAGACTTTGTTGCCGTCATGTGTCGTGAGCATCCACTATCTTTTATCCATTCATCAGGTTCCAATCCAACTTTCAAGCATACCTAAGAAGCAAATAACTCAAACATTTGGTCCCCAATATCTCATGGGTCCGTTTGGGTTAAACATACCATTTATTTGATTCATGTATGGAAATGATGGGTAAGGGTTCCATGGCATGTAATCTGGAGTTTGATATGGTCTAGGAAAGTTTTGATTCCAACCGTTGTGTTGGTAGTTAGGTTGAACGTTGTGGTTGCTCTTAGGAAAGGCGTTTGGCAAAGAAGTTTTATATCGTTGTTGAGTAGTTTTGATCTAAATTCATTTTAACAAGTCCTACTCGATATAATGGCTGGTTTTAGTTTAACATTATCATTGGTTTTCTTTGTTACTTTAACAAATTCATGCGGTCCGTATTGCGAACATTACATTATGTTTGAAGTACCATGGTACCATTTTGCTGTGGACGGAACCCTTATTTTGGTTCCGTCGGTCCGTCTTATCTTCAACAATTTTGATGAATGTTCGTCCTTTTCGGCCGTTTTGTTTTGACTCTTTGGAATTAATACTTCATTAAAACCTAGCCCATTCATGTCTCCACGGTGTTTTATGGATTTTAACTATTTCATCGGCAAGAGCGATGTTTTGTTAAACCTTTTAAACTTAGAATTATTTTCTATTAAAACTTCTTGTGTGAGCTTTAGTTTTCTATTTCAAGATTAAGCTCTTGACATGATTTACAATCATCGTCATTTGCTTTTCCTTTTCAAGACGTTTTGCTTTTCTTTTAACTCATATACCTCATTTTCCAAAAACTCCTTTTGGTTTTAGAAATTTATTTTTAGTTATGATTTTTAGACTTAGCTCACACAATTGATTATATTGTTTTTGCAAGGTGTCATCATCTATAGAAGAATAAGAAGAGTCGGAAAGTACCTCATTTGACTCATGTGCCATTAGAGCGATCTCTTCCTTGCTTGATTCTTCATCGTCTTCACTATCACTCCAAGCACCACTTACAAAAGCTCTTTGAGTTTTGCTTTTAGGTGGCTTGGGACATTCTCTATGAGATGACTTGCATCACCACATCTAAAACACTTTCTTTCACCTTTATTCTTCTTATCATCCCGATCTTTTCGAATGGCTTCTTTTCTTCTCGAGGTTGTCTTACAAACTTTCCTCTTCTTCTAAAGAACTTCTTGAAATCTCTAACGGCCATGGCATACTCCTCATCTTCACTATCGGAACAAGATTCACCATCATCGCTTGATTCCGCCTTTGCTTTAAAAGCAACGGTTTGATCTTCTCCTTTCTTCCTTTGATGATCTCGAATCTTTCTCCATTACCATTTCGTGAACTTTGAGGTTGCCAATTAGCTCGTCTAGTGACATTATTGAGAGATCTTTTGATTCTTCAATAGCGGTCACTTTAGCTCTCCATTTGGGATGGAGTGCTCTAAGAAATTTCGACAAAGTTCTTACTACGAAAAGATTCATCAAGTGCTTTAAGTGATGTAATGATAGTGTTAAAGCGAGCAAAGCCACAATCAATGGTTTCATCTTGAGGGATAACAAATTGTTCATATTGTTGAACAAGAAGATCAATTTTGTTATCCTTGACT
Source organism: Chrysanthemum lavandulifolium (assembly GCA_022545495.1). Lineage (NCBI taxonomy): Eukaryota > Viridiplantae > Streptophyta > Magnoliopsida > Asterales > Asteraceae > Chrysanthemum > Chrysanthemum lavandulifolium. The sequence continues at coordinate 234,304,766 of CM040239.1, read as the reverse complement.
TGTGAATTACCTTGATGTGTAACAATTAAAGATTCCCAAATATCTTTGGCGGTTTCACACATAAAAATTCTTTCATATTCTTTTCTAGGTAAAGCATTATAAAGCATCATTTTAGCTTCATTATTTTTAGCAACTAATTTCTTTTGTTCATCAACGGAAATATCCTTTGTTGTAGAACTAAAATCTCCTTTAACAATAATAAACCAAAGATCTATATCTTTTGATTTTACATATGTTTCAAAGCGGTTTTCCAATAGATAAATCCATTGGTTTCAAAGAGTGGTGGTCTTTGCATAGATTGCCCTTCTTTAAAGTTTTCGAATCCATGGATCGTTTCAAGTTTATAAAATACAAGTTATTTTAGAAATTCTTGAGCAACGAGGCTCGGTACCAATTGTAGAAAACTAGAAGGGGTTGAATAGTTTACCGATTAAAAACTTTGTTTTGAAACTTATTGAAAGATCAATTGATATTGATCTTAAGTATGTTAATGAAATATGCAAGCAATATGTAATAAGTAAATAAGGAAAGAAATGATCAAACCACAACAAGTTGTTTATAGTGGTTCGGCCTACAAGGACTCTTTTTCCTTGCCTACTCCACTCCCGAGTCTCACACTCGAGAGTTTAACTTCACTAGTCAACAAGCTCCTTTCACCGTGGGAGAAAACCTTTACACTTAACACACTATTTCCGACACTAAGCTAGATGTCGAGTTCTTTCCAAGGGTACAACTACTCCCACACACAATGTATTTTGAGGACTAAAATACTAACCACTCACACTCACAAGATTATGATGGTTTGATACAACAATGAAGTATGGATCAACACTAGATCATACAACACTAAACAAACAAGACTTCCAACTTCTCGTTGAAGCTTGAATATGACTTGATCTTCTTTGCTACAAAGAGATCACTAATATGATATGAAACCGAATTAGAAAGGTTAGAGAAGATATGTATGAGAGTATGTTAGAAAGGGATGAGAAACTACTTGGCTTGGCATTGCTATTTATAGCCAAATTGCGAGGCGTCCACGGACGGCGGACCCTTAAAGGGTTCCGCCCGTGTACCATTTTGGTACCGCCGGTCTGACAGTCAAGATATCAAATCTTGCCTAAAGTCAACTCTATCTAAGTGAGATTGTGCAAGATATGAAGAGTACAAATCTTCACAAAATATCTAATGGAATCTTCTAATGATTTCCATGATGTAATACATGATGTCAAATGTTGTATTACTATTTATAGAAATATGCAAATGCTTAAGTAGTGTTTGGTTTTAAGAACCTAACACATTCTACAAACTACTATCATACATAATGATTAGAGTCATATCAAGATGTTACTAATCATAAATGTAAATGCTTGAATGATGAATATATTGTTTGAGAAAGCTTGTTTTAATATCTAATAAACTTGACAAGCTTTAAGCTTTTATAAATTAAATTTACTTTTGTCGTTAACAAAACTTAGGCAAAGATCAAAAATATAAATAACGTTTAATGACGATATTTGTATTAACACACTTATTTGTATTTAATACATTAATACATTAATACATCACTTTTACAAACTAGGAAATATCATTACACTTGCGCAATATGGTTGACTTGACTGTTTGAGTCTCATTCGTATTCAGTTTCTTCCGAACATTAGTTTTACGGCTACTAGGACCAACATCTTGCGCATTGGGTCCCAACCTTTGTGATTGCTTAGAGTTACCACCACCAGTTGGTTCTATAACTTCTTTTTTATCAATACCGTATATCTCTCTTCTTATGTCTTCTAGCACTTCAGCTGGTAATCGGTAACTAGCTTTAGCATTTGGTCCATATAATTCATATATCTCAGGAAACATTACCTCTCTTGCTACCTTTATCGACCACTCCCTTTCATCGTGTTTTTTCTCAAACCTAACTCTTTTAGAACTCGACATAAATCAATTAATGTGATGGAAATATGGTTATGAAACTGAAAATAAATAGGAGCAAATATTTGATGGAAATATGGTGAACAATTAGATCATGGTTTCGCTATTAAATAGACACCACGTGCTAAGTCACATGTAAACAGTTAAACATACATAGTCAACTTTGCAGAGGATTTACTTTTGAAAATAATAAAGGGCCTTGAACAAACAGTCATGATTTGTTGTACATGTCCTTAAAATAGACACCACATGCTTAGTCATGACTAAAAATATCTTATGCCATAGAATATCACATTTCCACTTTACTTTAGTTGAGTATTGAAGTTATTTAATTGTTGGATAGATGAGCTGTTTGTTAAAAGATGAATCGTTTTTTAGGTCAAATATCGATTAGTTTTCAACTCGCTCAAACGGAAGAGGAAGCCAGGGAGATATTGCACCTCACCCTATACTACTCCACCAGCCACTACTCCAAAGAGAAGGCGTTCAACACGGATTAATTGTCAAACCCCATCCCCTCCTAACGCTCCAGATTTTGATGATACATTGGAACCGTTTGTGGAGGTATTTGACTGTGTCAACTTATATGTCTCTTACTTTGTAATACAAACATTCACTAAAAGAGGTAATTTGTTCTAACTCAGAATCTGTCGAGAATTGGAACGGGGAAGAAAAAAACAAAAAAGGTAACTGTGCCATGTTCCGTTCAAATTTTTTTGAAAGAGAATAATGGTACTAGGTTTATTTTCCCATGGGGCAATGAAGACACTATTGCTGATCGCCGGTTTTGGGACTTTTTATTGGCAACGGGTGGTAACAAGGATGGATGGCTGAGGGACGAGGTGCGTATAAAATCAGTTGTTAGTATTGTACCATAATTGTTTCTTTGTGATTCCCACTTTGTTGGAATCACTCCTAAACCATAATTAAGTGTTAGTAATTAATATGTAATAGTTAGCTTAATTATGGCCTTTATGTTTGCAATTAGCCTTAGGCTTGTGTAGAAGGCCCATGAGCCTAGGCCTTAGTCCAATAAGGAATAGGGAAGGAGAGGGAGTGTTGCCCTAGCTCCTTGCCTATAAATACATTGTAATAACCTTCATTTGAAGGTTGGTTGTTCAAGTTTCTCTTTCACTCTCACCTACGCCTAAACCGTGTCTATTAACGTGTGTGTGTGTGTGTTTAGCTTGTTCAATCGCCTCTATCTCTCTCTTATTACTTGTGTTTGTAAAACTAGTGACCTATCAGTGGTATCAATCGCCTAATAGTTGAGTGAACGCATTGTTTGAAGTGAGTTTTGGTCTCACGCTTAACTTGCGTATCCGAAACTTTGGTGTGCTTAAAAACGCATTTTTTACATTTTTTAACCCAAGATTCTTGTACTTTCAATGTTATAAGGTGTTAAACTAACGTTTTTTGGCAAAAAGTTTCAAACTTTATGCGTGGATCTTAGTTTTTAAGCTTGTTTTTGTTCTTGGGTGTCGTTCTACGCGTAACCCGTTTAGCCATTTTGGTACATCAAGTTTCACACTTTTGTGTTCTTTTGGTACTATTGAAGCTATTCCATAACAAAAATCTGGTTTAGAAACACATTTGGGCAAAATCAAAATTACGAGTAATCCTACGCGTATTGAAACCCTAAAATTACGCGTAAGATTATCCTTGGTTTGATCTTCATTTTCGTGGTTTACTCCGTGTTTTCTTACTTGGATAAGTCCGAAAATACGTCGACTTTGGATATCTTTTGCCTTTGTGATAGTGTAAAAGATCATTTGAGCAAAACCCTAAACTTACGCATAAGCATAAGCTTACGCGTGAAATCAACGCATAAGATTCACTTTACGCGTAAACTTAGTTCTCGCATAAGGTAATCCTCGCCTAACTTTCTCGCCTAACTTTTGTCTACGCATAACTTTAGTGTTTTTCCTACTTACGCGTAAGCTAAAACCTACGCGTAACTCCTTATTGTTACGCGTAACTTTTGGTGTTTTTACGCATAAGTGCTACTTGGTTCTTGCCTTTTCTACGCCTAAGGACACTTCATCAACAAAGGTTCATTCGACTATAAAGATCCATTTTTTACTACACAAGTTAATCAACATGTCTCAACCTCCATACTCTAACTATTTCCCTTACACTTATAATCAACAACAACAACAATTAACACCACAACATCAACAATGGAATCAACAACAAGCTATTTATCAACAACAATTTAATCAACAACATACTCCACAACTTGGTGCAATTCCACCTCCTAATATGGTTCAAACACCACCAAGTCTTCAAGTACTACCTTACACAGACTCATACAATCAACATCCATCAAGGACCACTATGAAGGAACCGACATGGTTTGGCAAATGTGTGAACCTTAAGTAGCCAACAATCAATTCATGAAATCGGATCACTTGATAGACCTCCAATGCTCACTCCAGGGAATTACGACCAATGGATGCTTAGATTCTTTAGGTTTTGTGATCTGAAGAAGCCACATGGCAAATTCTTAAAGAAGGTTATCTTGGAAGGTCCATTTCAGATGCCTACTATCACTATACCCGGAGATCCTACTGCTACTCCACCAAGAGATGAACAAACAAACATTGCTACTGTTGCAGACTTAAGACCTGACGAACTTCTACACTATGAAGCAGATGAGCTTGCAATGCAGTATATCCTCTTAGGATTACCTAACCCAATTCTTCGTAGTGTTGATGCTCAAAAGACTGCAAAAGCTATGTGGGAACAAATTCATCTACTCATGGAAGGAACCGTACTCAATCAGGAGGATATGGAATCCAAAATTTATTTGGCTTATGAACACTTCATGATTGAACCTGGGGAGACACTTGAGTCTTATCATCATCGATTTTCAGACATCATCAATGATTTGGAAAAACACAATATCAACATGCCACGTATTGCTGTCAATACAAAGTTCCTAAGTAGTCTTGGCCCAGAATGGGAGAAGTATGTCATTTTCCTCCGTCAAGCGAAGGATATGCATCATGCATCTTACGGATTGTTGTATGATTACTTGAAGCCTCATCAAAAAGAAGTTGAAATGAAAAGGATTCTCCGTGCACAAACTGCTCCACAGTCACATCCGGACAATCAACAACTTGCCTTGTATGCTCAATGAATTATCCTCTCAACCAAAGAACTCTACCAACTGCTTCAACCACACCTTCACAACAACAACCTCAACAAAATCAATTGGTTCCATACAACAACAACAATGCTCAAGCATATGTCAGTGAAGCTACTGAGAAAATCGATTCGTTCGAAGCATTGCAACAAGGATTTGTTATGATAGCTAATGCTTTTGGCCGTTATACCAACAAATCCAACAATCGCATTCGTACCTCCTCTAACACACGGACTCAAGCTGTTGTAAACAATGGACGTGTTGAAGTTCAGAATCGTGCTAATGGTCGTCAGATGGGCGGTGGTCAAGGGTTTAATGTTGTGGGTAGGAATAACAACAGAGTTCAAGTGGTGTAACAAGGAAATGCTCAGAATCGGTTAAATGGTCTTCGATGCTACAACTGCAATGAGATGGGACACTGGCTAATGCATGCCCAAAGCCAAGGACTAGGGGCGGTGCTTACTTCAAAGAGGCTTTACTTTTGGCTCTTAAAGATGAAGCGGTGGATCTCTCACGCACAAATAACGAGCTTTATGGCGGATGCGCACTCGGATGATGATATGGAGGACTTGCGAGCCAATGCACAATGTTATGTTGATGGCTAATATGCAAGAGCTACACATGAGTGAAACAGGCCCAGTGTATGACACTGATGGCTTGTCTCAGGTACACGAACAAACCATGTTTATCTCTGAACTAATATCTCCGCCAACATCTGAATCCGGCAAGGCTCAGAATGTACAAAATGAGTCTTCCACATCTCATTCCGATGATTTTCAAATTGATCCCGTAGTTACATTTGGCGATCAAGATGACCTTACGGTTTCCCTTGATAATCAAATTGACTCCGTGGTTATTCTTGAGGATCTAAATAATGATCATGTTGAGACTCACGTTGAACAAGCTGAACTTTTGCCTCATCCAGATTTTGCTCGTTTAATACAAGACCAACAAACCAATGTGGAAGAATGTCGTGCCATTAATGAGGACTTAAAACGAAAGAATGCACTGTTAACCAAGGATTTTGAATGTTTAAACATGCAACTCAATTTTTTCAAAGCTCAAGAAAAACGTGAAAAAGGTTTTGAAGTAGCTTTTGCTACATCTCATCAAAGCGAAAAATCTTTAGAAAGACGGATCGTGATCTAGCCGCTCGAAAAATGCTTTGTTGTGCGAAATAGAACAATCGAAATATGAACATAAAAAGCAAATTAACGCTCTCACCTTGGAAAATCAAAAATCTAAGGATGAGTTGTTAACTTGTCAAAAAGCGTTCTCTGCATACAAAAAGCATTCAACGAAACGAATAGATGATTATCTGGAAGAAATTGTTGATTTGCAAAACAAGTTTAAAGAGTTCAAAATTGTTGTTTATAAACATGGTGAGTCTGTAACAGCTATTGAAAAGTTTACTCTAAAACCAAATCCAAAAACAATATGGACTCAATTTGGCTGATTACAAACCTAAGCTTTCTCTCAAAACATTCAAACCAAATCCGGAAGTTTCCAGTGCAGAATAGAAAATTGATAATTCTGTTATGACTGTTGTTGAATATAATCGTCAAGAGGAATTAGATGCTGAAGACGAGAGTCGATCAAAATTAGAAAAAGTTGTTTATAACAAACCTTTTACTTATTCACAAGCGGTCACTTTCGTCCCGCCAAAGGATTCTTCTAACACACCAAGGGTTATCATTAAAACACCCGAGTCTTCTTATGTTAATCCCAAACAAGAATTTGATCAAATTTATGGTCCTTTACCTTCCATCAGTGAAGTTAATTCTAAACCTGAAAATCGCCAAATACTTCGATATTTTGACATTTTCATGGCCGACCTCAAAATTTTGGAACATGGGATAGAATATCATTCTGAAATAAAAATCCAACATTTTCAATCGCCTCTGGCGCGAGAACAAAGAGACATTTTTCAGAAAAATCTTTTACCTAATGTAAAAAATTTGAAAAATTGTGCAATTTCTTGGGAAAAGGAATTTCATAAGGAACTTGGTGTGATGAAAAACGTTTTCGAGAAAACAGAACTATCTATTTCTAATACTAAATGCAAAAAGAAAATGTTGAGAAAAGATGTTGATCGACTCTTGGAAGATGTTATCTGTGCTGATATCCATAATATTGTGTTACTTCATGCTTTGCCATTTGCATCTGATTTTATCTCTGCTGATAATGTTGTGAATGTTGAAAATGTTGAGAATTCTGATAATGTGCATCAAATCGAATCTTTAAAAGCTGAAAATGAACGTTTGATTAACGAGCTTTCAAATGCAAAACAACGTCTTCAATGGTGTCAGAAAGATTGTCAAAATCGTGAACTTGCTTTGCAAAAGAAAATCAACCAGTTGCAATCTAAATCGTTTAATCCAAAATTTGAGCAACTGGATGATCAAAACGTGTCTTTGAAATGTCAAATCTCTAAATATGAACAAGAACTTGTAAAAGTTAAACAGGAATATGGTGTCATATTTGATTTACTTAAAAAGACTCGTGATGAATCATCTAACGAGCTTGATCATTTTCTTGCACACACTAAGGAAGTCATGAATTTTTCGGGAAATCTTCGTTCTGAAAATCAAGATTTGATTCACACTATCTTTAAGTTAAGAGAAATGTTAGGAAAGTATGAACATTTGCCCCCAACCGTCATTAAGAAGATAGCACCAGTCACACTTAGTAATCGTGAACCTAGAATTCCTACTGCCAAATCACAAGTTGCTAACGTGCTTCCTTCTCTTGAAACAGACTAGTTTCGTTTTTCCAAACGTCCGCACTTCACAGCCTAGGAGCACTCAAACGAAGAATAGGAAGTTGCGACCTAAGAAAAGATCAATAAGGACTGCTAAAGTAGAAGAACACCCTAGGACAATGAATAAGACTCACGTTGCTTCCACTATAGAAATTACGTCTGGCAAATGTAATAGAAATAGTGATGTAACGAATGCTAAACCGTTAAGTACTTTTGATATTATGTCTAATGCACCTTGTGATATTTGTCGTAAAAGTATGAATTCTGATTGTCATGACAAATGTGTTGCTAAAGCTATCATATCTCGTTTAAGGAATCCTAAGAATCGGAATACCTCTAGGCCAACTAACCATTCTAAGTCTGTGCTTGGTAGACCGCCTTCTTTAGATTCTAAGAAACATATTGATGTACCTGTAGCTCCAGTTTCACCTCCTAAGTATGTAGTACCACCTAGTGCATTCACCAAGACTAAAACAAATAGTAGTTATAGATGGCAGAAATGGATACATAACACATTCGGATTTAAATGGATGCCTAAAATTATTAATGTGTGTATGTCTACTCTAACTGCTCCGGAACCCTCTCACATTTTGGGTTCCACATCTACTTCTATTCCATCTATGTCGTCTGTGTGTAATGCAGGTGATACAGATCATTCTCTGGATTGTTGATAGCGGTTGTTCCCGACATATGACAAGCAATCTTAAACTGTTAACCAACTTTATTGCAAAGTTCATTGGCACTGTCAGGTTCGGGAATGATCACTTCGCAGCTATCATGGGCTACGGAGACTATGTTAATGGGAACATCGAAATAAGCAGGGTTTACTATGTGGAAGGCCTCGGTCACAACCTGTTTTCAGTAGGTCAATTTTGTGATGGTGATTTGGAAGTGGCTTTCAGGGAGAAAACTTGTTTCATTCGTGATCTACAAGGAAACAACCTTATGTCTGGCTCGCGTTCTTCTAGTCTTTACACTATCTCTATGCAAGACATGGTTGCTTCTTCCCCATCCGCTTACTTTCAAAGGCAACATCTACAAAATCCTCGGCTATGGCACCGTCGTCTCTCACATCTAAACTTTCGGACCATCACCAACCTTGCTCGACACAAACTAGTAGAAGGACTCCCACGATTTCGGTATTCAAAAGATCACCTTTGCTCACCGTGAACAAGGAAAAAGTACTGTGCTCATTTTCCTCTAAGGTGGAACACGACTCTCGGATGTGCTTCATCTTCTTCACATGGATTGTGTGGCCCAATGCGTGTGCAAACGATCAACGGCAAACGCTACATTTTAGTAATCGTTGATGATTATTCACGCTGGACTTGGGTTTACTTTCTTCGAAGCAAAGACCAAGCTCCACAAATGATTATCACCTTTCTCACGAAAATACAGGTTCAGCTCCGCAACACCGTTCGACAAATCAGAACAGATAGAGGAACTGAATTTGTTAACCAAACCCTTTGTGAATTCTATGAGAAAGCGGGAATACAGCATCAAACATCTATTGCTCGTACACCTGAACAAAACGGAGTTGTTGAAAGACGAAACCGAACGTTGGTGGAAGCTGCAAGAACAATGTTAATAAATGCCAAACTCCCAGATCACTTGTGGGCGTGTCGATCATCGCATGCTATACTCAAAACCGCTCTATGATTACAAAGCGCCACAACAAAACACCTTTCGAGCTTGTCCACAACAAAAACCGAATCTAAAACACTTTCATGTATTTGGATCCCTTTGCTATCCGAATAATGATCGTGATGACTTGGAAAGCTCAAAGCCAAAGTCGACATTGGAGTCTTTATTGGTATTGTGATAACTCTAAAGGGTTCGAATGCGGAATCGTCGAACAAAGGAGGTAATGGAAATGATTCATGCTCACTTTGATGAACTCACGGAAATGGCTTCGAGTATATGACTTAGAACCCGGTCATGACCGTTTAAACTTTCCCCATACCCCATCATCACCGAACAAAGCCCCACTCACTCGTCAACAAATGGAAATGTTATTTGCTCCTCTGCTCAAAGGTGTGATATTGATGATTGCGCTCTGTGTATCCGTTGTTTCATTGCACAACCCGATAATATTCCTATACCGATACACCGAGACAACTACTACTTGTTGAAGAAGCACCACCAATTGACTCCAACACAATAGTTGAACAAACCGCTTCCAACAATGATGAACCAAATGATGATGTTACGAATGAAGTACCCCACCTGCGGATTTTGATCCAAATGCGTTCTTTAACCCGTTTGCTAATGAGATCTGCCGCACGGATGTCGCGGAATCTTCCACAACCCATTTGAATCCTCAAAATCGCACAATGTATACCAACATCAACCCTCAACACATAAATGGACTAAAGACCATCCTCTGGAAAATATTATTGGCAACCCAAACCAACCAGTCGTCACGAGACAACGTCTTCACTCAGATGGTGAGCACTGCATTTATGCCCTCACTGTCTGCTAATCTGAGCCTAAAAACATCAAAGACGCAATGACTAAAGATACCTGGATTGAATCCATGCAAGAAGAACTTAACCAATTCAAACGTCTTGAAGTATGGGAACTGCTTGAAAGACCAACAGGGGTCTACGTCATTGGTCTAAAATGGATTTGGAAAAACAAATTGGATCTTTGAAGGAATGTTATTCAAACAAGTCACGGCTCGTTGCTAAGGGTTATCGTCGGGAAGAGGTATCGACTTTGAAGAATCTTTTCTCCGGTTGCTCGTCTTGAGGTCGTTCGGATATTTCTAGCGTTCGCGGCTCATATGAATATGACGGTCTATCGATGGATGTCAAAGCTGCGTTTCTCAATGGACAACTTTAAGAAACGGTGTATGTCACCAACCGGATGGATTCGTTGATCCCGAATTCGAACCATGTTTACAAACCGAACAAAGCTCTTTATGGTCTCAAACAAGCTCCTCGGGCATGGTACGATAAGTTATCATCTTTCCTCATTGCCAATAATTTCACCAAAGGTTCGGTTGACCCTACTCTTTTATACAATATCACGGGCACATATCTTAATTGTTCAAATTTATGTGGATGACATCATTTTGGGTCTACACATAACAAGTACTCAATCGCTTTTGCAAAATTAATGAAGAAAATTTTGAAATGTCCATGATGGGTGAACTTACATTCTTTCTAGGATTGCAAGTTCATCAATCACCCGTGGTATTTTCTTGAGTCGGTCAAATATGCCCTTGAATTGCTTAACAAATTTGGAATGAGAACCTGTGATACTTATGCCACACCAATGACTCATACCAAGAAGCTAGATCTTGACTTAAATGGGAAATTAGTGGACCCTACAAAATACCGTAGTATTATTGGGTCTCTAATGTACCTAACGACAAAGTCGACTGATATTGTCTTTCTTTGTTTATCTATGCTCCGTTATCGATCACGACCAACTGAAACCCACCTCTACGAGGCTAAAAGAATCCTCCGATACATCAAGGGAACCATTAACTTGGGGATCCGGTATCCGAAGGATTACGGTTTTGAACTAATCGCTTTTTGAGATCTTGATCACGCAGTTGTTTAGATTCTCGAAAAAGTACTTGGTGCATTACAATTTCTTGGTGATAAGCGGTGTCTTGGCAATCAAAGAAGCGAGGATTGTACATCGTCTGTCTTCAATCAAGCGAAATATGTAGCAATGTCCGCGTCTTTGTGCTCAAGTCATCCGGATGAGAACACAACTCAAAGACTATGGTTACGTGTTGTGAGAATCCCGATGTCTCGCGACAATCGAAGTGCCATTGCGATCTCGTGCAACTCGATTCAACACTTTCGAAATCAAAGCACATTGATCTTCACTATCATTTCATCAAGGATCACGTGGAGCAGGCACCGTTGAATTATACTTTGTGGTCTTGAATACCAATTGGCGATCCGCTCACCAAAGCCTTGCCTCCCGCTAGGTTTAATGAGTTGGTCCACCGGATTGGTATGAGGTGTTTGACTCAAGAGGAATTGGATGACCTCCTAAAACAGTCTTAAAACACATCAAACACCAAAACTCTCTTTTGTAAATAATTTTTTCAAAAACAAAATACAAAAATATAAAATCTGATAAAATCAAAAATATTCTTCTATCTACTTTTCTTTCAACATGGCAAGTACATCTCTTCCGTCAACACTTTAATCTTACAAAAATCAGTATTTTTCCGATCAAGTGTTGAGGGGGAGAATTCAAAGCTTTAACTGTTTCAAAACATCTGTGTACTTGCATGTTATCTTATCTCGGTTGTTTCTTTTAACAAATGGTGGTGAATTTTCTAGTTAAATAACACTCCTCGGACTAAAATTTATAACCGTTCATTATTTTTTTCAAGTCAAGGGGGAGTGTCGTCAAGTTTCTTTCTTAAAACTTTTGTTTGGTAACCAAAATGGAAGTTAAAAGGCTTTGTTTGAAAAAGGAAAAGGTGGAGGGACCAAAACTGTCAAAACCGTAAAGTTATTTTAAATAAAACACCCCCACCTAACTTTCACTTCTCATTTATTACTCAAAACCTAAAACCATCCTACGCTTTGAATTGATTCAAGAAAACCGTGTTTTTGATCTTCATTTTGTAAGTGTTCTCGTGATTAAAACATGTTTTTAAGATAAGGTTTTGAATTTCATGTAAATCCTACGGCTAAAACGCTCTCTACGCGTGATTAGGTGTTCTACGCTTAAGCGTATGAACATACAATCAATATGTGTGTGTTTGTGGTGAAATGGTGTGTGTCAAAAAGTTCATAATACATCAATGATACCATTTTAACCATCAAAACCCACCCAGGAACACGAATTGATGAATTTTGAAAATTAGGGTTTATGAGTCGAATTGGGTATTTTTAAATGTGAAGTGTTTTGGTCAAAAAGATTGTTGGGTTATGCTTTTGTGTTGTTGAATTGATGATTTCCAAGGTCTCTAACCACCCAGAAACACGAAATTAGGGTTTAATGTTCATGACTTTTGGGTATTTTTGATTCTCAACAAACTAAGTGTTATAACTTGGCTTATAGACTCTCAACATATCTTAGAACTACCAGAATTAGTATGGTGCAAATTCCATGGCTAAAAGTGATACGCGTAAATCTCAACCGTTTGGATTTTGACCTACGCGTATGACCTTCTACGCGTAACGGTTCTGAAAAGTTTCATGCCATGATTTGTTGTCTAAATGAATTTATGTGTTAACATTGATGATATGATGGTTTTATTTCAGGCTTGTTACTCGTAAAAACTCATAATCAAGGTCCTTGTTACTCTACGCATAAGGATTACCCTACGCATAGTTAGTTATGCGTAAGAATAATCCTACGCATAACTATTACGCGTAAGGTTCTACAATGGACTACGCGTATCATGTGAAGGATATGCGTAAACAGTGCCTCTATGCATAAGGTCTACTCTTACGAGTAAGCCTTACGCGTAAGGTTTTTATACGCCTACGCGTAAGGTCCCTGCTTTCTTACGAGTAACATTTTCTACGCATAAGATGGGATCCTACGCATAAGCTTATAACTACGCGTATAACACACTTGCTTACTCATAACTTTGTCATTGCTACGCATAAGCCTGGATTGACCTTCATTATGACTTGTTACGTGTACAAACTTGTTAATAAACTTATCATAACGTCATGAATCCAATAATGTCACTAATAAATCTAAAACGTTTGAGATGTTGTGAACCATAAGTGATAACATAAACTTTAAAACTTAAAGTTAACTAACTCACGAAACATTTCACGACGTCATTGGACTATTGGACATACAAGTGACTAAGGACTCTTAACAATAATTGACACTGTACATTCAATAACTAGACAATAAGACCTTCTGTTGACTAACATTATGTCTTTCGATATGTTGGTTCTTTTGGCTAATGTTATTTCGCATCACGACATGGTCGAACAAATGAATGTGGATGCATCGAAGTTCTCTCCATTGTTGATATCTATCCTTATGGCTATCCAATGAAGATAGGAAAGAATAATCTCCGTGTTGACTTTGACACCCTCACTTGCTCGAGTCTTCGTGTTTAATTGCTATTGATATTCGAGGACTCATCCGTATCGTAATATGCTCACTCACTCAAACCGTTCTTGAGATCTATATCCAACAGCCGGAACACTATGGAAAGGGTCAAAGGATGGATCACGTGACGGTGACTCGAATCACAAACAAGTCACCATTACACTGCGCAGACTTAAGGGCTATTCTCCTAATTCACAAGTCGAACCAACCAAACTATATGCCACACCGCCAAGAGCTCACTCTCCAATTCTTAATCGATATCGGTTATGACGAGGCTACGGGAGTAATCACCAAGCATTCTCACGTAGAGCTTAAAAGTATTCCTCAACCATGGAGAACTCTCTACATGATCATCACCAAGTCTGTTTACGGTCGTGATAAAGGCTATGAGCATCCCAAGCTCATGGAACGCAAATATTTTGGGCATTGGTCAACATGAAACACATCGCTATCGAAGCTCGATTTGGGATGACATGATGTCATTTCTCAACAAGCTTGGCTCAAAGATTCCCTACATCGATATACTAAACTGTTGATCCGAGAGCACTTGGACTTCATCCCGATATTCCCAAGAGGCTCAATGACCCGCATAATCACGATATGTTGATGAGCCTATTCTATCGCTCGTAATCAAGGAATCGTCTACAAAGAAACAAGGTGTCGTGTTGCCGATTACCTTCTAATCAAGATGTCGAAAGCTCAAACGTACAAAAGGTATCCGGAAGCGTTAGACAAGGCAAAGTTGGTCATCTCGACGAAAAGTCTTCGGAACACCTGTAAGGAGAACCGTAAGAGAAGTGCAGAAAGTACAACAAGTATTTGAGTCAAAGGAAGTTTCCTAAAAGGAATCCTCCTTCTAAAAGGATTGTTCCGTAAAGGAAGCCGAACCTATTCCCACACTTGAACCGCAAAGAAAGCTTGTGGACGAGAGCTCAAGATACCGACATGTATGAAGAGGTTCATTACTCAGAATCGCAACCAAGCACACCGCCTCAAGAGCAAAACCTCCGAGTCCTCCAAACGTCCAAGGAAAAGGAAGACTCAAAGAATTGTACCCTATGATGAGAGCTCAAGAAGAAGAAGAGCTCTTGAATAAATCATACAGAAGAAGTATAAAATCGTCGACATCTTCAAAAGGTCAAGAATTTGCTAAAGACCAAATGGGTGGCCCCGGTGGGTCAAGTGGTGCAGCTCAATCTTCACCAACTCCTGATGCGGTTAATCAACCCGATAAGGGAGCTGGTGCCACCACCCTTGTGCAAAAACAAAAGCCTGCAGAGGATTCTATTGTATATGATTTTGAGGAACCGGAAACCGAGAAAGATAAAGATGTTGATTACGATAAGTTGCTTCTGGATAGTCCTACACGCTCACAGAAGGAAACTTCTGAACCACCACAGGACCCGGAGTCTCCTCACATCTCATCATCATCGGATTCTTCATCTCACTCTTCACTACCACCATCCAAGAAGTCAACCAAATCATCATCCAAATCCGTGAAGAAACCACCTAAATCTTGGGTTTCTCATGCTCATGAATGGATTGCTAAAGCTGTACAACAAGTCAGAAAGAAAAACGTGCTTAACAAAAAGTTGAATTTCTTTGCTGATCACATACAACATCTGTATAACGAGCATGACAAGATGCAAGAAGAAAGGAAGTTTATCCAGGAATTCATGAAAGATCATCGTAAAGAGGAACTGAATGAAATGATTGAAGGTTACACTCAAAAGTACCTTCAAGATATCGTTCCTAAAGTCCAAAAGGAACCGGAGAAGACAACAAGAGATCATACCCACAAGTTTCTTCTCGACATCGCCCCGGTGTGACTAGAGAAGTATTTTCCGCACAACTCACCCCTAACATCGCCGCATTGGTTAAACATACAATGGCCAAAGAAGTCGATCTCTCCGAATCGAAAGTTAATCGCTAAACTAGTGATGCAAATGTCAAAGCGATCCGAACGCTTACTTGGATGAAGCTAAATTTTTCAAGGTCTACTTGCTTTTCAACTCGGATCATCATGCAAGGAGTCACCGATCAACCCAAACGGCCAAGAGATGACGATGATAAGGACAAGGACTCTGATCTAAACGTCGAAGCGATCGGTGAATCTTCGTCTATGCAACCCCACCTCAACGGACTCCTTCTCAACAAAGATCTCCTCCTCGCTCTTCAATGATAAACCTCAGGACGATTCCGAGTTACCACCCCAGACTCAAAAAACCGGTGATCACTTTGAATATACGGGTGGTGACAATGAAGAGGTCCTTGAGCCCCTACAACAACCCACCTCTCCCAAACAAGGAGAGAAACCAAAATCATCATCTAAGCCTTCGAAAAAGAAAAAGAAGACGCTTCAAACTGACGTCGTATCATGGCTAGATGACGATAAAACAGTAGAATTTGAATGGTTTGCTACACTTGTTAACAACACTTCCTACCCTGAAGAAGGTCAAGAATTGGTAGACGGTAGTACCTTGGAGCATGCAAAGATTTTGCAAGAAAGATTCCGGGTGAAGAAGATGACGAAATCCGAGTTGAAGCGCATAAAAAATGAAGCATTCCTACTTTTGAAAAACAGCTCGGAAAGTGCAATCGAGGTTGAATATCACCTTGAAAACATTGCTCGAGCCATGTCTAACAACATGGATTGGCTCAACCCAGAAGCAAACATCGACTTCACCAAACGGGACAATCCTCCATATTACACCGACTGGTCTCGACCTCTACCTACCATTGGCCAACCTGATCAGCCTAGGATTCCATTCAGACATTTCTTCAACACAGACTTGGAGTTTCTTCAACACCGTGGCAATGGTTCAAGGAAATACGCTACATCTCTGACACTTCCATTCCCAGCAGCCATATACTCTAACTGCATAGCCATCGAGGAAAGAGCTACCCACATGTTTTCCGACAAAGTGGTAGCGTATGACCAAGATGCAATGTATGGGATTCATCATTGGCCAGAACGCCGAAGAATCTACTACAGAAGTTGCCTGGTTCAGAAGTCTCAACATGCAGTGTTCAGTACTAAAAGTATCGTTGCCATCCAACATGTTGGTCTTTCGTTAAAATGGGATTACACCTTTCTTAAGAAGATTGTGGTCAAAAGGTAAGATGAAAGGGACTATGCATTCTCTGAAGCTGACTTTGAGAATTTGAACATCAACGATATTGAAGACATGTACCTTGCAAAAGTTCAAGGTCGCATGAGACAATTTCAAGCAAGTACAACGTGAATTCATCAAGTCACCGCTCATCTTCATCGACGCATTGTCATCAAAGAACGTGTTGAAGATCTTCGACTTGCCGTTGAATCATATCGAAGCGTGTAAACTTCACTCCACCACGCCTTGATCTTCCCGACATCAACCGCCTTAAACAACTTACGCCATCAAGAAACCTTTCGGCGTCGTTTACGCGGTGAACTTCAACGGAATCGCTTAATGGCGTGTGACGATCTTCACAAATTTGGGATCACACTTTGAAGGCGGTCGTGATGGATTGGCTTATCGGTTGAAGGATATACATTAAAAGATTGGTAATCCAAAGCGATGGAACTCTAAGGATAGAAGGGATGTGAGAAGGATCATCAGAATGATTGATGAAAGGTTGTTCAGAAGGGATCAGTTCAGACGATTGGAGAGCTATGTTGGTGGTCGACCCAGGATGAACATTACCGGCTTTCAACGCCCGGTTCGCACTCCTTGTAACATCACTGGACTTCCCGGTACTCCTTAAACTGTTTCTTCCATATAACTTGGATGTATGATTAAATAGGTCAATGGCTTGTGCACGCATGTCAGTGTACAACCCGTTCTTGTAAAGAAAGGACCCTGTGGTACGCTTCAGTGCCACAATCCTTATAAAAGGAGCGAAAGCTTCTTACTTTTGAGTAAAACCTATCAAACCGTTCACTTTTCAAGGTTTTGCTCAAAAGAACAAGTACTTCCTCACGATTTTCAAAACCTCAACCGCTTATATCACTTGTTGAGGGGAGTATTTGACTTTTAAACTTTGTTCAAACAAAACGTTCTTTGTGTCACTCTTCCCAACACTCGAAATGGTCATATTTATTCTCAAACGCTTCAAAATAACATCTTATATATGCCATTTTTAAGGGGGAGAAAATATGTGATAAGAAATATGTGTCTTTGCTTTCTGTGTGCATAGACTTAACCAAAGAATTGACGAAATCCTTAACTGTTAGTAACTCGAAAAGACTTGTCCGGGACGGGTAATAATTTCAAGCTAGTTCGCTAGTGATGTAAACGTGTCTCGCAAAGGACTTGTCTGAGTAGAATGTACCATTCGAGAAACTCTTGATAGACATGAACTCTGACGGGTTTGACAACCTTTCGAGGTTTGTCTACACCTTCATGGTAGTTATTAGAGCTAGTTGTCACCTAAAAGCTGACAATGTAACTCTTTAACTATGCAACGTAACCGTGTCTCGCGGGGGATTGTCTATTTCTAGTGGATCAATTCAAAATGTGCGCGCTCTTTTCTCACTGTGCATTTAACCGTTAAAACTATTAAGCACATGTGGAGGGGGAGTATTTATGCTAAATCATATCTCTACAGTGGCATTAAAATGTTTTCATTAATTAACACTGTGAGAGATTTTTCAGTGATACAAAATGGTTTTATGGCAACATAGGTTAGTCATGGAGTTATAAGGTGACTAAGGTTAGGAATAACCGTCCTATGATCCGCCAGAGCCGAAGGGATCTATCCAAGGACACTACCATTAGTTAGTGTTAGAAGTCCTTAGGTATGATTGTAAAAGGAGAAATGAGAATTGGAGAAAGAAGGAGTTAAAGAATCAAAAGAAATGTAAAGTAAAGGGTGAAAACAAATAGCCCTCCGTATTATTCAACTTAGGGCGCATAATCGGGTTCAATTCATATACTCGATTGTCACTTGATGATACCGGTATTGAAGATTAAAAGTCATCATGGACCCGGTGGCGCATGCACTAAACCTTCTTAGCCACTCAAGTTTCTCTTAATGAAGCTTGTTTCATTCTCACAGGGAACCCTACATAATCTATCGGCTTTCTCTTGAGATCGGCGATATTGAAGAAGAGACCTCTCCTATTCTCCGCTCGGAAAACCAAACGCACAATTGAGTCTAGAGCCACGAGATTCATCAAAGATCTCTTAGGAACACTTGACATTTCATCACTTGATTGATCAACAATAAGATCTTGATGGTTCGATGGTTCATATAGAGTCCTTCACGATCTTAGCAACTGTCGAGAACATTTATGAGAGGTTCACAATTGTGATCCTTAGTGATTGAATGGAAACTCTGCCGGTCAACATCAAACGACCGACAAGCAGTCACTTGGTAACTCCCATGGATTACGCTTAGTGTGTCTCAAACGGTCTACAATCGTGAGGTGATGCTTGGTGTACCTCGACTCATCCGAATCGTAGGTGTACTTGATACATCGTGTTATCTCACTTGTGGGACTCCGGTTCAGGAACGGCCTTTGTAAGAATTAGAGTTGAGTTTTCACACTATGCTGTTAACTCTCTCGAAGTTCAAACTTGTAAGTGCCGGAATCCGCTTATTACTAACCGATTTTATGTTTACTTCTTATGGAAGCACTGGAGCGGAATGATCGTGCAGATTCTTCACATGTTCACACCAACATCATCACTAATGGAAGTTCTATCCTAAAGCAACACAACAGTTAGAATGATTCTTCGTCAATCAAAGAATCTACAAAGTTAAAGACTTAGAGAACTTCATCAGTACTAAAATTCAACGTCAAAGAGCGTGTGGGCATGTTGAAGAATGACGTGGAGACACTGGAGCAGCGAAGCGGACCTGATGCAAATTTGATGCTGACAACTACATACTATCACTCTCACCACAAAGAACATCTATCAAAGAACAAAGTTAAAGATGACGTCAATGCATAACCGTTTAAAGAAAACAATTTCTCTACACTGGGGAGATTGTTCGAATCGAGGCAATTCTTCTCACAAGAAAGAAGAATGTCAGAAGACGTCAAAGCTACTATTACATCAACGCCTTCACCGTTCATCACTAACACTTAGGGGGAGATTGTTGGAATCACTCCTAAACCATAATTAAGTGTTAGTAATTAATATGTAATAGTTAGCTTAATTATGGCCTTTATGTTTGCAATTAGCCTTAGGCTTGTGTAGAAGGCCCATGAGCCTAGGCCTTAGTCCAATAAGGAATAGGGAAGGAGAGGGAGTGTTGCCCTAGCTCCTTGCCTATAAATACATTGTAATAACCTTCATTTGAAGGTTGGTTGTTCAAGTTTCTCTTTCACTCTCACCTACGCCTAAACCGTGTCTATTAACGTGTGTGTGTGTGTGTTTAGCTTGTTCAATCGCCTCTATCTCTCTCTTATTACTTGTGTTTGTAAAACTAGTGACCTATCACACTTGTTTTTAATAATGTGCCCAAATGTGTAAACAATACCTTGACCTATGGGTAGATTTGATGTGGCATTTCCGACCATCAGATGCCGACTAGGCTATGGTGGGTCCCTTTTTCACACCTCAAGTAGTTAATGACTTCGTACGAACCTATTAGGCAAATGGTGTTAAGTACCCGGTGCCTTGGGCTGATGTCGAAAAGGTATTTATTTCTTTTCATATGGCGTGCGTATAGATTGTTCATCGGTGCGTTCACGATGTCGTAAATGATGTATGTACTATTTCCAATAAACGAACCCGACAAGCACTTTGGCGGTAGGAGAGCGCATATCAAGACGGGTGTCATGACATTGTATGATTCGTTTCCGGCCTTTACAAACAAACGAATTTGGTGGAAGGATACCATGCCCGCAAAATTTCACTATTGGTCGCCAAAATTACTAGACGAAATGGGGTGTTTTGCGAGAAAAGGCATAGATATCAACGCTTATCGATTAGCTTTCAAAATGTGTTGATGTCCCCAACCAAACAGTCAATACGGTGATCATGCGAATATGGGCTTGCATTAACCTATATAGGCGAGTCATAACATGCCATTAAAGTCGGACGATCCTGCGAAAATGACTCTTGCCTATCGCGAAAGAATGTTTGAGTACCTATGGAAATACAAGGTTGAGTATGCTGGTCATTGACTATATTTATTACAAGTTGTGGTATCGTCAAATCTCATTGACTAAGTATGTATATAATTGGAACAGAAAGGTGTTGGCTCATAACATGCCATTCAAGCAGCTTATTTTGCTTCTATCATGGGCATATCTACTTTGGTCATTCTTTGTGTATGTATAATCAATTATAGTAACTATTGGAATGATAAATCTGTAAATATCCAAAATGTTTTGTGAATGTTTGTAAATATTATTAGTTGATATTAGTATTGCTTGTTTAAATGATAATAATCACTACTCAAAACTTATTACATATAAATTATAATATTACATTTAAACCAGCTTCCAATCTTCTAAACGAGCCGTGGTTTCTTCTCAACTAGCTGTGGTTTCAACAGTTCTTATAGTCGTGGTTTTGATCATACTATACGTGGTATCTTCTCAACTAGCCGTGGTTTCAACAGTTCTTATAGCCGTGGTTTTGATCATACTAGACGTGGTATTTTCTCAACTAGCCGTGGTTTCAACAGTTCTTCTAGCAGTGGTTTCATCATACTTGCCGTGGTTCCAACAATAATTCAATCCATGGTTTGACCCACCAGCCTCCTCAGCCTTCTTATTAGATACACCACCCATTCTACTTAACCTTCCTTGAGAGTTTTATTGCCAAAGGACCTTGTACACCAACAATCTTTTGAATCTTCAAGAGCAATTGATCTATCATTGGATTTGTTGATATGGTTCCTTGTGGATCAAGCGTCGCTTCCAACATTTTCCTGGCAACAGTTTTGGACAATGGATAGTGTTTATCAATAAACATGAAAAACTTATCCTTAGTAGATTGTACAGCATATACTCTGGAATGCTCATAAAGTATCCATTCAACTACTTCAAATTCTTTCCAAAATTTGTCCATTTGGATTAGGTTGACACATGTTTTCACCGATGTCCACACGAACCTTGCTAATCCTCCGGTTGGCCCATGCTTTCCATATCTAAAATCAATGACTTTCCATAACTGTTCCAAATCCTGTTTTGATAGAAAGAACAACAAGCTTCCAAAATCTATGTATGTACTTCTGCATCCATCTGCTCTTGTTATTTCAATCACTTCTCTACCATTTTCAGTGATTATTTTCAAATCATGAACTGGCTGAGTTGTGCTTAGTGGTGTAGGATTAATCGGCTCTTGTCTATCACTCACCGTAAGATACACATCCATTCTTTCTTCCCTCTTCATCCCTTCATCCAATTTCTGTTTCTTAGAACGCACATTCTCAAGAATTTTTGCTTTTCGCTTTTGTTCGTTCTTGATCCACTCAGCTTCTTTTTCAGAATTCATAGGATTGAAATCATCATTCATTCTTATCCAACGTTCATACAGCTCTTCAATCTCTTCGTACGTGCATTTTTTCAAATCCTTGCCGTTGCAAAACTCCACGTGCTTGAGAATCTTGATCATTACATTTCTCATTTGAGCCCTAGTAGGAGGTTTGTTATTCTTACTATTATATTCTACGACACTTCTTTCCTTCTGCATTTGTCTCGCCCTCAGCCTTTAACCTTTGACCTTGAAGGAACATCTAATAGTGCCCATTCTTCAGTACTCCATTCCAACTTTAGCATTTCAGAAGCCTGAAGAAATGCTTGTTCCTTGCTCCATCGTTCAATCACTCTCATACTAGCTTCATCTTGTTCTTTTTTTTTCAAAAGCAAGATCTTCAGCCTTAAATTTTTCATCCAAGTGTATTGATAATTCATGATCATGTGAAATCTGATCCTCCTTACTATCAAATTCAAATTCTTCTTCTTCAGGTTCAGAAATAGCTTCACCCTTTCCTATGTCTCGTTGATCTACTACTTTATTAACTGGCTCCCCATTCTTCAAACTATTAGCCAATGGTTTATTTCCAGTAGGTTCAATTACAATGGGAACAGTGCAATAATGTAATCGAATTGCTAAGGTTCTACATAAGTTCAAGAAGGTACCTACAACCTCCTTCTCAACTTCCTTCGCCTTCGATGGTGGTGTTACTAGATTGTGATAATCGTACCATCGATGGTTGTAGTAGCAATATGTGTATCTCAAGTAACTGTCGATGAATTTACCTCGAGGTTACAAAGAAGGTTGCCATTTGTAGTATCACTAGATAGAGCCTGCACAACTTCTTCCTCTTCGTCTTCAACTGCAACATTAAAAGGTTCTACCACTTGTTCTTTTCCTTCCTCTACCAATTCTGCTTTTCCAACCTTCAAACCTTTAGCCAAAGGTTTAGCCAAGGGTTTAGGACCAGTGGGTTTAAGTATAATAGGAAACTGTGCAGTACCCGATCCAGTCCGACTGGGTAAGGTTTTACATAAGTTCATCAGGGTACCAACAACCTCTTTGTCAACTTCCTTAGAATTGGGTGGTTGTGTGACCGTGGTTGTCATTAAGGTGGCATCAGTGATTTCATTTGTACTACTAGGGGATTCAGGAACAATAGGAGTGGTTGTTTCCTGCCCCACTTATTCCTCTTCGTTTTCAACTACAACCTTTAAAGCTTCAAGCACGGCTTCTTTTCCTTCCTTGTCAGTAACCATATAGTCACCACCATGATCTCCACTATCGAAATCCATCTCAACATCCATGTTTACATCCTCCCCTGAATCAATGCTTTTGCTCATCCCCTTTGAGGATCTGCCTTTCTTAGTCATCTTCGTCACTCTATTACATGCAACAAACCTTGGTCTTCTTACTCTCTCCAACACAGAAACCCTGTGCTTCAACCTTCTTATTGTATTTTCCATTTGTGTACATTTAGCCTTCAATTCATTCACTACTTCTATAATATTCTCACCATATGTGGTACCCGTGGGATCAGATACAGTGACATTGGGTTGAGCGTCAGTGGTAGCAGTGGGATCAACATCATTGGTTTGGGTTTTTTGTGATTCAGGTAAAGTTAATGGTTTAGCAGTGGATTCAGTTGGGTTAGCAGTGTGTTCAGACGTGGTAGGAGTGGGTTGGGCATCATTGCTTTGGTTGGGTTGGGATTCAAGTACCTCCTCATTATCAGGAATGTCTGGCAAGTTAAGCATATTATGGAATAAAGGTGTAAGCTTTCCTGAGAACTTTCCATTCTTTTTTCTCAAGTGTGTAAACACCCTAGGAGACATATGATGTACCTCATACTCCCTTTTATGAGGAATGATTGTCGTGATCTGTTTCTCCACTATTAATTGAACAAACCTAAGATATAAGTAGTATTTACCCTTTTCTTTAATGTTCTTCATAAACCCCTCAAAGATCATCCTAGACCAGTTAAACACCCTCCCCTGTGATAAACATATGACAGCAGTTGCTATTTTTTATGGAAACTTTATAACGCTACACGCGTCGTTCGGGGTCAAGGAAACTTCCTTTTCTTCGAGCAAGTTTTATAACACCCTAGGCAGTGAACCTAATCATTGTAGTGTAGTAATTAGGGTAAGCCACGGGTATTGATATCGTTCTCTAGGGGAATAGGAATGCTAGTGAGAAGTTACTACGCTAAGGTTAAGGTTGAGGAAGATTATTTTTGTATTTTTATATTTTATGAAATGGAAAGGTACTAATCTCGGGTATTGGATTTGGGGGTTTTGGTATTTCACCGATTACTCTACTATTATCCGATTATCTAAACTAAGGTTGTGGGAGTCTATGTCTAATTAATGTGTGCTCGTATGATAGTTTAAAGATGTGTTTACTTAGGTTATACTACTCCTTAATTATCTCCTATTGATGGTTGAGTTGTCACGTCCTTATTCTTAGTTGCGTTGTGTGTCTAAAGTTGTAGGGTATGCGTTTCTCCCTAACTCTTTGAACTTACCAAAGGGTCTCGCCTACAAAACCAACTAGGGATGATAAACTCTTACTCTAAGGCACTCTTTGGATAGTTTAGCCTACAACTACTCGTGTAATCATATTCTAAGGTTCACAAAGATGAATCAAGCATTAAGTACACAACGAATGACCTATCGCATTACTAGATCATTAATCAACTAAGATAAGAAACAACCAATCAATATTCAATAATTAAGTTTCATACTTCCTAAGCAAACACACAAATAAATTAGCTTGACATGGAGAACATGCAAGCATACACACAAATAATCAAAGACATAATCAATTAATGAAGTAAATACTTATCTTGATGTAAGATAGGGTTTAGAACCCTAAAATCTTGTACAAGACACCTTAGGTTCGGTTTTAGGTTTTCACCCAAAAGACTCTCTAAAAGCGAAAAATTCGGATTCTATATATAAGATTACATATGCGACGGCGTCACCTTATGTTTCGTGGCCGTCGTGTCGCCGTCATTAGGGTTTCGCCTTGGCCACGTTAACCTTGCGACGGCGTCACCTTATGTCCGTGACGCCGTCCTCTTGACCGACGCCGTGCGGGTCGCATCTAGGCCGTCCGAGTTGCGACGGTCTACTCTTTTAAAGCCCGACGCCGTCCTTCAAACAAGCCATTTTCTCTTCTAAGCCGTCACAAATTCCTCCGATGGCGTCGCGATTAAGCGGTGGCGCCGTCGCCTTCTATTTTCAAAGACTTTGAGTGTCTCGATTTTGACTTTGGCCATTTTCTTCAGATATTCGCGCCTTTTCATCCAAATAAGTGCCATTCCAAAGATTTTGCCTTCAAGAGACCTAAAAAGTGAAAAGGAACGATATTAAGCAATAACGGATACAAAAGTGATCAAATAAGGGCTAAAACGACCCTCAAAATGGTACCTTTAAAACCTTATCAAATATCCCTACACTTGTTATTTGCTTGTCCTCAAGCAAATGTGCTTTAGCCAATTAATTTATAAGTTAGGGGTCATGAAGCATTAATTCAAAACGGTCCACAACACATATAAGCCCAAAAAGTCATAACAAGCACGAAATTACATACTAGCACCTCACATGGGGTGTTTGGATACTCGCATCTCTCTCGGTGTATATATGAAATATAACAAATAGAAATGGAAGATAAACAATCATTAACCTGTCCTAGTACATAGATTACCATAGGCTTGAGAATAGATCAAACCTCCATCGCTTTGGCGTAAGCACCTAGGAAAGACTATCAAAGAGGTCTTTTAAAGGGTTGTAATGTTAGGCTTACGGTAGGGAAACAAAGGGTTTGGTGGGATAGGCTTTTTAGTGGTGGCAAGTCAAAAATCTCTATGTTAAATGCATACGAAGAATGGCGTTGCTAAGCCAAGACTTGACACTCTAAAACTCTAGGTAACGAAATAAACAAACATAAATTTAAAAGATAGATGTAGGATGGTAGCCTGTTTTTTTTTTTTTTTTTTTTTTTTTTACACTCTATTTTTTCTTTTCTCTTTTTCTATTTTTTTCGTTTTTTTTTGCATACACTTTTACTCTACCATCCTCTACGGTAACATCAAAATGGTAGGGATTTATAGGCACATCCCTACACTTGAGTTTTTATTACTCTAACACTAATTTGACCCGAATTGAAAAGATCAAAACACTTGGGGTACATTATTACGCAAACAAAGGGAATTTGAATTTAACGTTCCCTTCCCGTCATTTCATAAACTTTAACTTTTCCCATGAATCCCAATCGTCCCAAAGCGTATACAAAGGATATGACTCGACTTAGCAACTTATGCAAGCAACCGATAATTGAACTAAGGGTTTAGGGTGATAACAATAATGCACTAAAAGTGAGTGCATATAAGGGTAGGCTAAGGCGATTTGGGTGTATATTTGAGGTGGGGTGTAAACAATGCTCTTCATTGATATTCGGAAAACCGAAACATCACGAGAACCGCGAAAAGGATAGGCTCTGAGGGGTTAACTAGGGGTATCGTGTACTAAAAATGAGTACAACGCAAAGAGTGTGGGGGAATTACTCAACCGATGTGGAAGAAGTAATTATTACGGGTATCAAACAAGGGTTATCCTAATGCCTCTTATCATTTAATTATTCCTAACTACACAAGTGTAGCCTCACTTGCGATCTCGGAATGCATCACAAAACAAGTTCTAGAATCTAATATACTACCGGTTCACACTCTAAGCATTGAAAATGAATGCTTTAATTCCTACTAATCTAAGGGTGATCCTCACATTTTGGGTGGAATTTAGGTGGTAAAGGATTTTTTGTACTAGTCATGCAACTTCCTATCCGTGAGACGCTTTTGTTAAGACTAATGGCCCACCCTATATGTCATGAAAATTTTAAATTTGGTGCCAAAATTACCCTAACCGACATTTTCTCATGGTTTATTACGCAAATGCAATTGACAAAGCAAATAATCAAGGATAAGCATAGTTTCAAAGTTCCGCTTTATTTTCCTCCCTACACTTAAACCGAACATTGTCCCCAATGTTCCCGAAAGTATCAAAGTTATGATAATGGAAGGTAATTAAAACGAAAGAAACTAATACTCCCCGATTAGCTCGGTAGGATCCGTGTAAAGTGGTGGTTAAATCCTTTCCAAGAAGAATTATTGCGTGAAAAGCTCCTTCCAATCTTATGTAACTTCTTCTTGACAAACTAAACTTGCACACTTGAAGAAAACAAACAAAACCTTCGTAAAATCGGTAATGTAATAATATATATAAGACTCGATTTAAACTAGGATATAATGATTGTAGAATGGATGTTTACGAATTTCTAAGAAAATTAAGACCGAAAATTCCAAAATTTATAAGTAGCTCGTAAAACGAGAAAAAGTAATCGATGTTTTACTCCTTCCCGACGCCGTCAGTTGCAATCTGACGCCGTCAGTTATCCCGACAAAACCGGTATGCGATTTTACGAAAAAATTCGGAAAATTTACATCTTTAGAATCTGGAAAAATTTTTGCAAAAACATCCATTATGACTCGATACAAGCATTTGACTCGAACAAACAAACATAAATATCTTTTAGTTAATTGTTATTCTCATGTTTACGTTTCTTTTGAAAACGTGTGTAA
The DNA here is from genome assembly GCA_022545495.1 of Chrysanthemum lavandulifolium. Classification (NCBI taxonomy): domain Eukaryota; kingdom Viridiplantae; phylum Streptophyta; class Magnoliopsida; order Asterales; family Asteraceae; genus Chrysanthemum; species Chrysanthemum lavandulifolium. Next base: position 234,276,804 of record CM040239.1, on the reverse strand, counting down.
TCCTCCCTACACTTATCCCTTATGTAAAATACCTTTATATGCAATTAAGACGAGGTTAAAAACAAAATAAAGCATTTTTTACAAATTTAAACATGAGGATAAACAATTAATAAAAGATACATGACACTAACAAGCAAACAATTAAGCATGGGTTGCCTCCCACGAAGCGCTTTTCTTTATTTAAGAGTCTTGTAGCTAGACTCGTAGTCGTGCTCCTACGTACCGATATAAGTAAGTCTATCCTCAACAATGTCGTAAGGATCAAACTTATCATTCAAGTTCCTAGTAGTACGCTCGGTTAAATATGTCTTTTCAAACTTCTCACCATCGGGATCATAGATTTGTATCCTAATGTGCCACTCTCCATTACCATCACTAGGCGGTCTATCCCAATCCCACTTGTGTTCAGATTTCTCAACTTTCCACTTATTCATGACAAGGTTAACGGCAAGCTTCCTAGGAACTCGGTCATCTTCCTAACTACTAAGGCGTCCTCGAACGGGTTCACTTCCATGTCCCTAGCCATTTCTTTTCTTGGAAAGTTGCTTTACTAGTGAAGGCTTTATCTAGGTAAAAGGTCTTTGGGGCCTATGATGTTCTTATCAATCCAAGGTCCATATCTAGAAGGCTCTCTATCCAACCTAATCTCTTGTGGGATTTCCTCATCCTTGTAGTACGTATGCTTTTTGACATCGTAAACGGATCTAACACTCCCCTCTCCTACCACTATTTTGGACATCTTACAATCGATGATGGCACTAGCGGTGGCTAAAAATCCTCTTCCAACTAGTAATGGGCATGTCGGGTCCTTATTCATGTCTAGCACATGAAAGTCGGCCAAAAGAGTCAACTCTCCTATGTGTACTACCATGTCCTTTATTATTCCTACCGGACGTGCCACACTACCATCCGCTAGACCTAAGATGGTTTCGTTGGTTCTATTTTACCTAAGTTAAGGCTTCTATGGAGGACAACGGAACAAGATTGATGCATGATCCTAAATCGGCTAGAGCGTCGAGTGGTTTGGAAGTTCCAAGCCTACACGGAAGAGTGAATAGCCGGGATCGTCTAACTTCTTAGGTAAGTTGTTTCGCACAAAAGCGGACCCATGTTTTCCAAGCCTAAGTTCTAACTCATATTTTTCTTTTAAAGCATTATAATAAGGTGCATGAGCTAAGACTTCAAGAATCGGTTTTTCTTGATGGAGTTCCTTGTACTCCTCCTCTAAACTAGGTTTGGATTCTTGGCTGATGGGTTTCTCAAGAGTAGGCTCTACCAAAGGTGCCAGGCCTTGGTACCTCTTGGATGGCTTGGAACCCTTTTTGATAGCATGTACCGAGTGAACCGTCGGGTGGGAGGGGCATGGATGTGCATTCTCCCATGGTGAACTAGAACATGAAGTCGACGCAATCGAATTCACTTTTGGGTTCTTTATGGTATCACTTGGGAGTGCTCCAACTTCCCGTTCAATGAAGGCTTTTAAGAGGGCATCAAGCTTGGTTGTCATCTCGCTTTGTTTTTGCTTAAAATCGGCTTCAAGCTTATTCAATCGAGTCTCTTGGGATGACAAAAATCTAGATGCAATTGCCTCAAGATTAGTGGGTGATAAGGTTTTAAAAGGTACCATTTTGAGGGGTCGTTTAAGTCCTTATCTGATCACTTTTGTATCCGTTATTGCTTAATATCGTTCCTTTTCACTTTTAGGTCTCGTGAAGGCAAAATCTTTGGAATGGCACTTATTTGGACGAAAAGGCGCGAATATATGAAGAAAATGGCCAAAGTCAAAATCGAGACACTCACGCTTCTTTGAAAGTATAAAGCGACGTCGGTGCAAAAGTTATTGGCGGCGCCGTCCCAAAATTATTGAGACGATCCGAACCCAAAACTCGTATTTTCAAGTGACGACGTCCGGTTATGGAAGAGTAGGCCTCGCTACTCGGATGGCCTAGATGCAATTCGACGACGCCGAAAGTCAAGAGGACGGCGTCACGGACATAAGGTGACGCCGTCGCAATGTTAACGTGGCCAAGACGAAACCCTAATGAGCGAACACGGCGGGCCACTAAACATAAGGTGGCCGTCGCAATTGTAATCTTATATATAGAATCCGAATTTTTCGGTCTTTGTGTGGAGAGTCTTTGGAGTAAAACCTAAAACCGAACCTAAGGTGTCTTGTACAAGATTTTAGGGTTTTAAACCCTATCTTACATCAAGATAAGTCTTTACTTCATTAATTCAATTATGTCTTTGATTATTTGTGTGTATGCTTGCATGTTCTCCATGTCCGGCTAATTTATTTGTGTGTTTGCTTAGGAAGTATGAAACTTAATTATTGAATATTGTTTGGTTGTTTCTTATCTTAGTTGACTAATGATCTAGTAATGCGATAGGTCATTCGTTGTGTACTTAATGCTTGATTCATCTTTGTGAACCTTAGAGTATAATTACCTGAGTAGTTGTAGGCTAAACCATCCAAAGAGCGCCTTAGAGTAGGAGTTTATAATCCCTAGTGGGTTTGTAGACAAGACCCTTTGGTAACTTCAAAGAGTTAGGGAGAAACGATACCCTACAACTTTAGACACACAACGCAACTAGGAATAAGACGTGACACTCAACCATCAATAGGAGATAATTAAGGAGTAATACAAACTAAGTAAACACATCTTTAAACTATCATACGAGCACACATTAATTAGACATAGACTCCCACAACCTTAGTTTAGATAATTAGATAATAGTAGAGTAATCGGTAGAAATACCAACCCCCAAATCCAATACCCGAGATTCGTACCTTTCCATTTTCATAAAATATAAAAGATAAAAATAATCTTCCTCAACCTTAACCTTAGCGTAGTAACTCCTTACTAGCATTCCTATTCCTTAGAGAACGATATCAATACCCGTGGCTTACCCTAATTACTACACTACAACGATTAGGTTCATCGCCTAGGGTGTTATAAAACTTGCTCAAGAAAAGGAAGTTCCTTTGACCCGAACGACGCGTGTAGCGTTATCAAGTTTTGGCGCCACCGCCGGAATAGAATAGCTAGTTAGTAGTCCACCTCGTTTAGGTTTCTTTGCTTGATTCCTATCAAGTAAACTTTTTTCTCATTTTTAGCTTCCTCTTAGTCTATCCCCCTTCTTCGTAACCTTTGTTCGTAACCTCATCACTTTTCATCATGGAAGATGATAACCCACTACCATTCATCAACATACCACCAAATGACCCGCCAAGAGCCCGTACTCTTGGTGAATACTCGAGACCAAGCCACCTAGGCTATAGGAACACCATTGAGCTTCCCGACCAAGCCCAAACTACGGCCTGCGATCCGACACCATCCGGTTGGTGCAAAACGGATGTGCATTCCATGGACTTCGTTCAAGATCCAAATCAAGATCCGAGGATTTCTCAAAATCGCCGACTCCATCGACCTTGATGCTACTACTCGGGAGACCACGCTACGTCTCTTCCAATTCTCTCTGGGACCAAGCTAGTAATTGGCTTGAGCGACTTCCACGGCTCCATCTCAAGTTGGGATGATCTTACTTCGCTTCCTTGCTCAATTTTTCCCACCGGGAGAACCAATAAGCTTAGGAATGACATCTTGATGTTCCAACAACGTCAAGGTGAATCTCTCTACGAAGCATGGACCCGATTCAAGGACTTACTTCATAAAGTCCCTCATCACGGCATTGATCTTTGGTTCCTAGTCCAAATTTTCTATGATCATGTCAGTCTCTCTCTCCAACAAACCATTGATTATGCCTCCGGTGGAAGACTAAGTAACCTTGATGCTGAGGCATGCTGGGAGGTTATTGAGGACCTTGCCCAATATGAAGAGGAAGGTTGGGAAATTCCAGTTGTTCATGAACACGGGTCAACTTCCCGAGCACAAGCAATTATGAGTATGGAGGCCCAAGTGAAAGCATTAATGGGAGTAACCACGCGTGCTGATGAACACACGAATGCGGTCAAGGAATTTTTGATCCCAAGAAAATCCAGGCAGGATGAATTTGAGGACATTATGTTGACATTTGTCTACAAGCAAGAAGAGGAAATAAAACGCCTCGAAGCTCAAATGCGAATAACTCATGACACTTTCTTGGGCCTAGCTAATAACTTCATGTCGAGCATCCGTGGTGAAATCGCAAAGAAAAATACACCTAAAAGCTTGAAAAGGTGTATGCGATACCAGACATGCCAGGGGTGACTCCGAACCTTCTCCCTTAGTAAACCTCGATGAATCATATTCTTGCCTAAACACCTATCTCAACGTTCCCACTTGTTCCCTAGAAACACATTCATTGGAATGGTCCACGATCACTTCCGATTTTCCCAATGCTAGGAAAGTTCTTTCGGTTTTAAACACGGAAAGAAAGGACCTCACCCTCAAGACTTCGAACCTCTCGAGATCACGATTGAAAGACAATTTGACATATGTTACTTACCATAGTGGAGATTATTGGTGGAATAACCAAATTGATTTTAAAATAAAAGCTAAGTTTCTTGTCAAAATAGTAACCGATTTTGATCCCATGGACTAAAAAAATAATAATAAAAAAAAAAAAAAAAAAAAACTTTTCTTTTACGAAAATTTGACGTGACGCCGTCACACTTTAACGAGTGACGCCGCTAAGCCGTGATCGACGACACACAAAGACCCATCTCTTTCATTCTTTATCCTACACATTGTTTATCCGCCCCACACCACACAAAAACGTATTCCCACATCAAATCCACCATTTTTTCACAAAGAATCTCCACAAGGTAAGTAATCTACATTGATCTTTGTCTATTCAATTGTTTTAATTCATGTTCAATTTCGCTTTCCCTCTATTCTCAAACCAAAAAACCCAACTAATTTGATCTATTTCGCCTTTAAATCTTGTTTGATTAGGCGAAGTAGTAGTGTTACCATATGGGGTTAACTGCGAGAAGCCTTTACGGCTTAGGAGTAAAATCACCGCCGTTATGCCATTGTTGCTGCAACAAGGGTGTTTGGGTCAAGGGTTATGGTTAGAAACTTGGACTTTTCCTCGCAAATGTCGGATTCAAATTAATTGGTCGATCCGACGGCGTCGTTTCTTCTGTGACGTCGTCATTACCGGCTTGTGTCGTCCTTTGCATCGCAAATGATACTCATTTGCTCTCCACTTATTTGATTTCTTGTTTCGGATGAGCGTAAGAGTAAAGAGGACTAGGGATAATCTTCTAATACTCAAGAAAACATTGCCGACACAATCATTGGGTGGGGGTATTTATCAAGAAAGTTGTCAAGCTAGTTACAACGACTTACTCCATCAAACTATTGATTCGGGGTCAGTGTTGGATTGGGCATTTCACAGGAGAATGATTTGGCTAGGGAATTTTGAATAGTTTTAGGAGGGACAAGTTCACCGATCCCCAATGGGAAAGATTGTTTGAATGGGAGAGCCCGTGTATGGCGAGTTGGTACGTGAGTTTCACGATCATATCGCCAAATATCAATGCATGTCGATAGTATTGATTTCCAAGGGATCCGATTTAGGTTAGGAGGGAGTGGAGGAAAATGTCGACGCTGAGTTTGGATGGAGGTTGGGACCGATACATCCGAGGATGCCGAGAGTGATGTTTTAGGACTCGATTTGCAACCGGAATTACCCATAAGGACGAGATGTTGTGTATTCGGTTACTGAACACGATTGGCGATGGGAGTACATTCTCGGGGTACCTCGCTTCACAACCGGATCCACGGGTTAAGCTCATACATCGCCCTCACCTTCTATCACAGGGGAGACATGCCACTAGCCATCGTGTCACCTTACCGGACCTATTCTATCTCTCATCGCATATTGGCCGAGGGAGTGTCTCAGAACATCCCGCTCGGTTGGCCGATTACTTGAGATCCGCAAGTGGGGTTAGGTTGGAGGATAGGGTGTATGGGGCATGCTTATTACCCTGTTAGCTCGATCCCTAGGTGTATTGGCGTGAGAGGTACCTTCATTCCCGAATACGATGGCAAGACCTAGGGTCGCCAAGGCTAAATCTCAAAGCTATGAATGTCCCGATGGATTATGGTAGAGGTTACGCTTGGTTCCGCTCTCACCCGCCATTCAAGGTGGTGATGACGATGATGATGAGGAGCCACAGTACCCAGACACCAAAGGGGAGGTGAAGCAGAAGCTCTCCGATACCTACAGCACATGTCTAGTGGAGATTGGCGGGCCTACCGTGGAGCATGGATGGGGCGATGGATACATGGATGGCGCAACAGACCGTAGGGCTAGCCGGACCTACGACCATACCGTCCGACATATGCATCATCTATCCATGCGTGATCGCCTTGACCCACACCTCCAGATTGATCCTTTCCTGTATGGAGGAGGATTATCCACCCTATGGGTATTTGGGCCATCTTCCCCGGTTATGACTATCGTTATGGACCCCTCCCCGTGATCGATGTAGTAGTTTATGGATTGAGTATGGTTGGTCGTTGAAACAATTTTTATTTTGGCATGTAATAATCTTGGACATCTAATTTGGTAGTGACCTTTGAACTATGTGGTGTTTATTTACATGTATTGTAATTTATCTTGCTTGTATGTTCTTAATTGTTTGTTCTTTTATTAATTGTTTTAACCTCGTCTTTTATTAATTGTTTATCCTCATGTTTAAATTTGTAAAATGCTTTATTTTGTTTTTAACCTCGCCTTAATTGCATATAAAGGTATTTTACATAAGGGATAAGTGTAGGAGGATTACACACGCCAAAAGAAACGTAAACATGAGAATAACAATTAACTAAAAGATATTTATGTTTGTTTGTTCGAGTCAAATGCTTGTATCGAGTCATAATGGATGTTTTGCGTAAATTTTTCCGATTCTAAAGATGTAAATTTTCCGTAATTTTTCCGTAAAATCGCAGATCGCTTTTTGTCGGGATAACTGACGGCGTCAGATTGCAACCGACGACGCCGGAAGGAGTAAAACATCGATTACTTTTTCTCGTTTTCGAGCTACTTATAAATTTTGGAATTTTCCGTGTCTTAATTTTCTTAGAAATTCAGAAACATCTATCCCACAAGCATTATATCCTAGTTTAAATCGAGTCTTATATATATTATTACCGCCGATTTTACGCGAAGGTTTCGCTTTGTTTTCTTCAAGTGTGCAGTTTAGTTTGTCAAGAAGAAGTTACATAAGATGGGAGGAGCTTTTCACGCAATAATTCTTCTTGGAAAAGAGTTTAACCACCACTTTACACGGATCCTACCGAGCTAATCGTGGAGTATTAGTTTCTTCGCTTTTAATTACCTTCTTTATCATAACTTTGATATTTTCGGGAACATTGGGGACAATGTTCGGTTTAAGTGTAGGGAGGAAAATAAACGGAACTTTGAAACTATGCTTATCCTTGATTATTTGCTTTGTCCAATTGTGATTGTGTAATAAACCATGAGAAAATGTCGGTTAGGGTAATTTTGGCACCAAATTTAAAATTTTTATGACATATAAGAGTGGGCCATTAGTCTTAACAAAAGCGCCTCATGGATAGGAAGTTGCATGACTAGCACAAAACCCTTTACCACCCAAATTCCACCAAAATGTGAGGATCGCCTTTAGATTAGTAGGAATTAAAGCATTCATCTTTAATGCTTAGAGTGTGAACCTAGTAGTATATTAGATTCTAGAACTTGTTTTGTGATGCATTCCGAGATCGCAAGTGAGGCTACACTTGTGTAGTTAGGAATAACTAAATGATAAGAGGCATTAGGATAACCCTTGTTTGATACCGTAATATAATTACTTCTTCCACTTCGGTTGAGTAATTCCCCACACCCTTTATGCGTTGTACTCATTTTTAGTACACGATACCCTAGTTAACCCTCGAGCCTATCCTTTTCGCGGTTCTCGTGATATTTCGGTTTTCCGAATATCAATGAAGAGCATTGTTTACACCCCACCCCAAATATACACCCAAATCGCCTTAGCCTACCCCTTATGCACTCACTTTTAGTGCAATTGTTTGTTATCACCCTAAACCCTTAGTTCAATTATCTAGTTGCTTGCATAAGTTGCTAAGTCGAGTCATATCCTTTGTATACGCTTTGGGACGATTGGGATTCATGGGAAAAGTTAAAGTTTATGAAATGACGGAAGGGAACGAATTCAAATTCCCTTTGTTTGCGTAATAATGTACCCCAAGTGTTTTGATCTTTTCAATTCGGGTCAAATTAGTGTTAGAGTAATAAAACTCAAGTGTAGGGATATGCCTATAAATCTCTAGTATTTTGATGTTATCATAGAGGATGGTAGAGTAAAAGTGTATGTGAAAAAAAAAAAAAAAAAAAAAAAAAACTGCTACCATCCTACATCTATCCTTTAAATTTATGTTTGATTATTTCCATTGCCTAGAGTTTTAGAGTGTCGAGTCTTGGCTTAGCAACGCCATTCTTCATATGCATTTAACATAGAGATTTTTGACTTACCACCACTAAATAGCCTATCCCACCAAACCCTTGTTTCCCTACCGTAAGCCTAACGTTACAACCCTTTAAAGACCTCTTTGATAGTCTTTCCTAGGTGCTTACGCCAAAGCGATGGAGGTTTGATCTATTCTCAAGCCTATGGTAATCTATGTACTAGGACCGGTTAATGAATGTTTATCTTCCATTTCCTATATTGTTATATTTCATATATACACCGAGAGAGATGTGAGTATCCAAACACCCCATGTGAGGTGCTAGTATGTAATTTCCGTGCTTGTTATGACTTTTATGGGCTTATATGTGTTGTGGACCGCTTTGATTTAATGCTTCATGACCCCTAACTTATAAATTAATTGGCTAAAAGCACATTTGCTTGAGGACAAGCAAATAACAAGTGTAGGGATATTTGATAAGGTTTTAAAAGGTACCATTTTGAGGGTCGTTTAAGTCCTTATCGATCACTTTGTATCCGTTATTGCTTAATATCGCCCTTTTCACTTTTTAGGTCTCGTGAAGGCAAAATGTCGGAATGGCACTTATTTGGACGAAAAGGCGCGAATATATGAAGAAAATGGCCAAAGTCAAAATCGAGACACTCACGCTTCTTTGAAAGTATAAAGCGGCGTCGGTGTGTATTATGACGCCGTCCCAAAATTATTGAGACGATCCGAACCCAAAACTCGTATTTTCAAGTGACGACGCCCGGTTATGGAAGAGTAGGCCGTCGCTACTCGCACGGCCTAGATGCAATTCAGACGACGCCGAAGTCAAGAGGACGGCGTCACGGACATAAGGTGACGCCGTCGCAAAGGTTAACGTGGCCAAGACGAAACCCAATGGCGGCGACACGGCGTCGTCACTAAACATAAGGTGACGCCGTCGCAATTGTAATCTTATATATAGAATCCGAATTTTTCGCCTTTGTGTGGAGAGTCTTTGGAGTAAAACCTAAAACCGAACCTAAGGTGTCTTGTACAAGATTTTAGGGTTTTAAACCCTATCTTACATCAAGATAAGTCTTTACTTCATTAATTCAATTATGTCTTTGATTATTTGTGTGTATGCTTGCATGTTCTCCATGTCCGGCTAATTTATTTGTGTGTTTGCTTAGGAAGTATGAAACTTAATTATTGAATATTGTTTGGTTGTTTCTTATCTTAGTTGACTAATGATCTAGTAATGCGATAGGTCATTCGTTGTGTACTCAATGCTTGATTCATCTTTGTGAACCTTAGAGTATAATTACCTGAGTAGTTGTAGGCTAAACCATCCAAAGAGCGCCTTAGAGTAGGAGTTTATAATCCCTAATGGGTTTGTAGACAAGACCCTTTGGTAACTTCAAAGAGTTAGGGAGAAACGCATACCCTACAACTTTAGACACACAACGCAACTAGGAATAAGGCGTGACACTCAACCATCAATAGGAGATAATTAAGGAGTAATACAAACTAAGTAAACACATCTTTAAACTATCATACGAGCACACATTAATTAGACATAGACTCCCACAACCTTAGTTTAGATAATTAGATAATAGTAGAGTAATCGGTAGAAATACCAACCCCCCAAATCCAATACCCGAGATTCGTACCTTTCCATTTTCATTAAATATAAAAGATAAAAATAATCTTCCTCAACCTTAACCTTAGCGTAGTAACTCCTTACTAGCATTCCTATTCCCCAGAGAACGATATCAATACCCGTGGCTTACCCTAATTACTACACTACAACGATTAGGTTCAACGCCTGGGGTGTTATAAAACTTGCTCAAGAAAAGGAAGTTCCTTTGACCCCGAACGACGCGTGTAGCGTTATCGATGGGGTTCCCGGTATTAAAAGAATTGAACCTAGTGGGCGAACTAGATGAGCTTTGGGGTGTGCTTGAGTTTTGGTTCCACTTAAGGTTAGGGTGATTTCTCCATGAGGGGTTGTACGAGTTTCCTAAGTTGTTTTGTTCGGGTTTGAAAGTGTACCACTTCTCTCCGCTCCGCTTGTGACGCATGGAGGCGTAGTCCGCAAAGCTTGTTCGGGAGCCTTGTGCAATCACGAGTGTCATGGGGACCACCGCATAACTCACAAGGTAGAGTGATTTGATTCACTTGTCGTGAGGACTTAGGATTTTGTAGAACTCATGAGGAATTTAACTTGATCTTCAAGTTCGATCATCCTACGGTCGGAAGGTTGTGAGTTGATGGAAGGCAAGGAGATCGCCTTGACGGTTTTAGGTAGCTCACGGGTCGTCCCAACTTTCGTTATCGTGAGGGCAAGGTCCTCTATTATGCCCCATGATTCTTCCGCGGTGAGATCACTAAGTTTTCCACCGCCGCTTGGTCAATGGATCGCTTAGTGGGAAGTTGACATGATCATAAAAGATTTGGACTTGGAGCCAAAGATCAATGCCGTGATGAGGACTTTATGAAGTAAGTCCTTGAATCGGGTCCATGCTTCAGAGAGATTCACCTTGACGTTGTTGGAACATCAAGATGTCATTCCTAAGCTTAGTGGTTCTCCCGGTGGGAAAAATTGAGCAAGGAAGCGAGAGGTAAGATCATCCCAACTCGAGATGGAGCCGTGGGAAGTCGCTCAAGCCAATTACTAGCTTGGTCCCGTAGAGAATTGGAAGAGACGCAGCGCGTGGTCTCCCGAGTAGTAGCATCAAGGTCGATGTAATCGAAAATTTTGAGGAAATCCTCGATGTCGATTTGGATCTTCTAACGAAGTCCATGGAATGCACATCCGTTTTGCACCAACCGGATGGTGTCGGATCGCAGGGCCGTAGTTTGGGCTTGGTCGGGAAGCTCAATGGTGTTCCTATAGCCTAGGTGGCTTGATCTTGAGTATTCACCAAGAGTACGAGCTCTTGGCGGGTCATTTGGTGGTGGGTTGATGAGTGGTGGTTGGTTATCATCCTCCATGATGAAAAGTGATGGGTGTTACGAACAAAGGTCACGAAGAAGGGGATAGACTAAGAGAAAGCTAAAAATGAGAAAAAAAGTTTACTTGATAGGAATCAAGCAAAGAACCTAAACGAGGTGGACTACTAACTAGCTATTCTATTCCCCGGCAGCGACGCCAAAAACTTGATAACGCTACACACGCCGTTCGGGGTCAAGGAAACTTCCTTTCTTGAGCAAGTTTTATAACAACCTAGGCAAAGAACCTAATCGTTGTAGTGTAGTAATTAGGGTAAGCCACGGGTATTGATATCGTTCTCTGGGGAATAGGAATGCTAGTGAGAAGTTACTACGCTAAGGTTAAGGTTGAGGAAGATTATTTTGTATTTTTATATTTTATGAAATGGAAAGGTACGAATCTCGGGTATTGGATTTGGGGGTTTTGGTATTTCTACCGATTACTCTACTATTATCGATTATCTAAACTAAGGTTGTGGGAGTCTATGTCTAATTAATGTGTGCTCGTATGATAGTTTAAAGATGTGTTTACTTAGGTTATACTACTCCTTAATTATCTCCTATTGATGGTTGAGTTGTCACGTCCTTATTCTTAGTTGCGTTGTGTGTCTAAAGTTGTGGGTATGCTTTCTCCCAACTCTTTGAACTTACCAAAGGGTCTCGCCTACAAAACCCACTAAGGATGATAAACTCTTACTCTAAGGCACTCTTTGGATAGTTTAGCCTACAACTACTCAGGTAATCATATTCTAAGGTTCACAAAGATGAATCAAGCATTAAGTACCCAACGAATGACCTATTGATCAACTAAGATAAGAAACAACCAATCAATATTCAATAATTAAGTTTCATACTTCCTAAGCAAACACACAAATAAATTAGCCGGACATGGAGAACATGCAAGCATACACACAAATAATCAAAGACATAATTGAATTAATGAAGTAAATACTTATCTTGATGTAAGATAGGGTTTAGAACCCTAAAATACTGTACAAGACACCTTAGGTTCGGTTTTAGGTTTTCACCCAAAAGACTCTCTAAAACCGAAAAATTCGGATTTTATATATAAGATTACATATGCGACGGCCACCTTATGTTTCTGCGACGCCGTCGTGTCGCCGTCATTGTGGTTTCGCCTTGGCCACGTTAACCTTGCGACGGCGTCACCTTATGTCCGTGACGCCGTCTTTAGCTTCGACGCCGTCTGGTCGCATCTAGGCCGTCCGAGTTGCGACGGTCTACTATTTTAAAGCCCGATGCCGCCCTTCAAACAAGCCATTTTCTCTTACGAGCCGTCACAAATTCCTCCGACGGCGTCATAGCTTAGCGATGACGCCGCCGCTTTCTATTTTCAAAGCCTGAGTGTCTCGATTTTGACTTTGGCCATTTTCTTCAGATATTCGCATTTTCGTCCAAATAAGTGCCATTCCTGCATTTTGCCTTCAAGAGACCTAAAAAGTGAAAAGGAACGATATTAAGTAATAACGGATACAAAAGTGATCAAATAAGGGCTAAAACGACCCCTAAAAATGGTACCTTTTAAAACCTTATCAAAACTCATCAAAGCCAGTGGTCTTATTGCTTAGACACATAAGCAAAGTATGTATTAAAAACTTTCATTGGGGTGAGAACATACCTTTATGATACTTAATTCTTTCCACATTTTTCTCATAACCCAATCTTTTCAACCCCTCTAAAATATCATCATCAGACAAATTGACAACCCCATCAGCATCCTCCAGCTTCAAAACCTCCCTAATCACCTCCTCTTTGACTATTATCTCATTCTCATCAACAACACTCCTAATAACGTCTGCTCCATCTCGTTCTTGAATTTCTGCCTTCAACCAAAATTGATGAATGTAGGCTTTAAGAATGATAGGTTGTACACTTATTGCTTAGTGAATTGTTGTGTGTTTGATAAAAGCAATCATCTCATGGAACCCTTCAAGATGATTGTTCTTGGTTAGGTATGCAACGACGCCAGTGTGTGTGGGATATTCTTTCGGCATTTGTGTGATTCGATGTAAAAGACGCTTAATTATCGGTTTGGGAGTGGTTAGGGTTTGTGTAGAGCGCCAATTTCAAGTGTTTAAAGATCAATTATTTGATAGCGCAGTTGGTTTGGGGATTATATACTTTTAGATCAACATGTTACATAATGTTCTCGAGTTTCCATTTTCATCAATACTGCACTAGCAGTGGTTCGAAATATACTAGCCATTAGTTGCCCACACACAGGGGTGGTTAGAAAGATACTACCCGTGGGTTGCCCACGGCTATCCGTGGTTACAATTATACAATGTGGGCCCATGTCAACTATATGGGAGAGGTTCCACCTGCACCACATTTATTGACATATTAAGGGTAATAAATTTTCAAACTTACCCACCTTATATGTGTGAATTTAAATTCAAGTGGTGTTGGTAAATAGGTTACAAAATTTTATCAAAATGTCTACAAAAGACTTCACCAACAATTTCCTGAATCGCTTTAGGAACAAAGAGACTTCGCCACAGCTCAAACAAAAGACTTTGGCCAACAAATTGATGAAGAACAACTTTACTAGAAATAGAGGAGGTCGCTATTAAGGAGGAAGAAAATGGGAGATAGCACAAAGAGAAGTCGCTCTTAAGGAGGAAGCCGAAAGGGAGCGACTTATGCTTCGTGGATGAAGAAGTCTTTGTTAGAGATGGAGGAAGTCGCTCAGATGGATCAAGCTAAAAGCGAACAACAGAACGCTCGGACAGAGAATTCAATGCATTGTATGCAGAGGGATGAGAGCAGATTGAAGGTTGCTCGAGTATCTTTACGACGATGGTTACGACTCTAACAACTCTCAAACTTGGGATCACCCTGATTATATTTAGTTGTGTCGCAATTTATTTTTCAGTGTATTTTGTTTCGTTAACCCAACCAGTTTGCACCATCATTAGAGTGCTTTATTCACTTAGTACCACTTATCTTACAGTGGTTTAGTGACTTAGTCTACAACAACATCCATCATTTTGTTTCTCAAACATAATAAGTAGCAACAAATCATTAAAACCACAAGAACAATTAATCACCCAATACGTTACCAGTTATCTTACACTGCTTTATTCACACCCATCATTTGTTTCACAAAAAATTAACAAAAACAAATAATCACCCAATGCGTTAACCCTAAAATATCGAAACCCAAAATCAAACACGAACAATTACGTAAAAGTTAACCCTAAATTAGCGAAACCCTAAAATAGCGAAACCCTAAATTAACAAAACCATAAATCAATACATGAAATACGTAAAATTAAACGCCCAAATAGCGAAACCCTTAATCAAAAACAAAATTACTTACCCTAGCCCAAAACGTTTTTCTGATAGACATTAGATCGGACAATGTCGTGGCGATGTCTCGGTCGAGTCGTGTTGTGTTAGCTTCTTTGAGAAGTGTGTTGAGAAGATTGTGTTGATAAGTGTGGTGGTTTCAAATAAAAGTGTGTTGAGGAAGTTTATTCAGATAAATGTATAAACCTCAGTATAAATGTATAAAGGTTAAAAATTACTTATACCCTTTTTAGTTTTTTTATACATTCAACGATTCATTACTTTATACATAATAAGTTCCTAAAGACAACCTCATGGGACCCAATGCCTAATATTTATGTCCTTTTCAATATTAAATTAAGATTATACTTTTCTTAAAAAGACAAAACGATCACTTGCCATAATTCATAACAAAAGTTCTTGCATTAACTAAATATTCAAGACACTCAGACTTAGATAAGATGTCTGCCTCTTGCACACGTAGACATTTCATTTATTTAGGATAGTTCCAAATATCGAGTTGGGAGAGTTCATGCATGAGACGTTATGAAGTGAAAAAAAACGATGCGTTTGAAATTTTAAATAAGTTAAAGAAATGGGGCGTTTAGAATTTTCTTAAACAATTTTGATAAGTAATCCTATTGTGCCTTGAACAAAAAGCGACTTCCTTACAAGACTACAACCCATCACCCATGCTGTCACATTATTCCCGTCACAAACCCCCTCTTTTTTCCCTTTCACTATAATGCTCCGTCGTATCACCACCATCAACCGCCACCGTAACCACCGTCTCCACCGTCACTTACCCTACTTTTCCCGCCAATTCACCTCCAACTCATCAAAATCATCCGATTCACAGCATCCAGTTCCGCCGCCCCCATCGTCATCACTGCCGGTGCTCCACCGTCTCAAACCTTCTTCTCTCTCTCCATTCAATCGCTCCTATAAATACGCCCTAACCGCCACCGCAATCTCCGCTGCCGGTATCCTAACCGCTTATTCCGCTTACGTCATCCTACAAAACGATGACGTCATCAATGATGAGAACGTTGACCGGTCAAAGGATAAAAGTTTGGTTTACGAGGCCGTTGACCGGTCAAAGGAGTCGGTTAGGAGAGTACTGCACACGATGAAACAAACAGGAGTAGCCGCAGCGGTGTTATGGAAGTCGTTAAGCTCGGTATTGCGAAACTATGAAGTTAGGTTAGGGTTTGAGGTTAGAGTAGCGGCTTTATTGGCGGATATAGTTGCGGCGAATGAGAGTAGGAGAGCTGCGATTGTTGGAGCGGGTGGGGGTGTTGTTGTGGATTGGTTGTTGGAGAGTGTGGGAATGAATGGTGGAGGGGGAGGGGAGGCGGCGAGGGCGTTGGCCTATTTGATTGCGGATGAGAATGTGTGTGGGATGGTGCTTGGGCGGCCGAATGCTGTTCCTAATTTGTTGAGGTTTATTTACTTTGCTCAACCGAGTCAATCCAAAAAGGTATAATTCTCATTAGATTTATATACTTTGCTCAACGTTATTAATGGAAAAAGGTATTTTTGGTTGTTGTTATTTAGCAATAATGTGTCGGAAATGTAGCTAATATTTAGGTTGAATGAGCGCTAGTTTGCTAGATAAGCTATCCTTGGTGAATTGTTGTTTAGGCTTAGATAGTGCGTTGGTATTGGTGATGACTGGAATGTCTTTTTGTTTGTTGGAGTAATAAAGCACTATTTTATAGGTTGGTTAGGATATTTTAGTCTTTTAGGGTGATATTGTTTAAAACCTTAGTACTGTAGAAGATCTTAGTAAGTAACACATATTAGGCCTGGAATGTTTAAGGAGATGCTAGAAAATGTGTAACGATAACTCATTAAGCTTTACTAATGGCGTACGAAGTACAACCAAGAACCTACTAATGTCCTCCTAAATATTGATTGTCTAGGTAGTCATTGTCATCGCACACCTTAACAAGTTATATGCTCGCATATTTATACAGTTGTTTATTTGGGCCTCGGTGCAATATGTTAATTCATGCGTTTTACATGATCTTTGACATCCTTGGAAATACTACCTCATATTACTTTAAATTGGAACCTTTGTTTGCTGGTGTGCACAGCCAGAGCAAAATCATTTTGGGGACTTACTGCTATTAAGTATTAATGAATCTTTCTTCACTACAGAACACTAAAAAAGTCTGGGTGAGAATGTGCTCAACTTTGGGGTCTAGATTTTGTTCACAATATTATTGCAATCAACAGACTCGGTCACACATGAATGAAGCAAACACATCGAAACATCTTTTCAGTTCATAGGAGGCGTAGTTTAAAAATTAGATATAGCAGGCTTGAGACTGATTGGCCGGCATCCTTGCCAAGCCTTTGAATTATGATTTATGAAGGGTTTATTATTCGTTAACGAATATGAATGGAGTATGCAAAAGTGTAGTCTTGATGTTGTAGCTTTGAATAATTAACGATGATTCTAAATCAAGACAATGGTTGCTATACTAATGAAGATGCTTTGTTGCCTCGTACGGTTTTATTTTTACTTTTGATTTCTTTGAGGTCTACAATCAATTTAGGTTTAAATTTTTGGGCCCCAAAATTTACTTGTATTCTGTGAAGCACTTTCAGTGTGTCTTACATGAACTGTATATTAAAATAAGAAAAGTTAAGATTTTTCGAAATTCATTCTATGTATAAGTCATCCAAAATAATTTTTTTGTCGTATTGATATAGCATTTTCGTGAAAGCAGCAACCAAGGCGCAGCTCTTTTGATATTGCTGATCCTTCAAAAGGTAGAAGCATGCTAGTTGCAGCAATAATGGATATCGTCACTTCCAATTGTGACAATGTTGACAAGATCAAGCTTAAACCAATGCTCTCCGGTACAGCTGCAATGCGGGATATTGCTGCCGCACTTCAGGTTGTTGAAGAAGGTGGCATGCACATGGATGAGCCATCCGATAATCAGGACGATGATGATGGTGGAACTGGTTTGAAGGGAATTGGAATTAAGGTTCTTGGAGGTACTACAGTTGTGGGTTTCTCTAGAAGTAACGGGTCAATGGAGTTGGAGGAATCTTATAAGGCTACCCCTAGAATTCTTCCATTTAATAAGCTAGATAATAAATCTCCAGCTGTCCCTGGATTGTGGGATGATTTGCATTCCCAACATGTTGCTGTTCCTTTCGCTGCATGGGCTTTAGCAAATTGGGCAATGGCATCAGATGTGAACAGATCTCATATCCAAGAACTTGACCGAGACGGTCATGCTATCATGTCAGCTTTGGTGGCCCCTGAGAGATCTGTAAAATGGCACGGGAGTTTAGTTGCTCGGTTATTGTTAGAAGATCAAAATGTTCCTACAAATGATTTTATCTGCAGTTGGAGTTCTACCCTTCTTAAGACCGTTTCACAAGCAAGCAAAATGGATGATATCTCGTTGACTCGTGTCGCTTTATCTGCATTTTTACTATCTATCGAGAGGAGTCCCCTAGCTCAAAAGGCTGTTATGGAAAAAGGTCTTCATTTACTTAGGGAAACTGCTAAACGGACAATGGATCACGAGTCTGTTCAAGAAGCACTGGCGAAAGGTCTAGAATCACTTTGTTCAGGGGATTTGCATATGTCCCTTGACGAGGGACAAAAGTGGTCTTCCATTCTGCTTCCGTGGGTGTTCAGGGAGACTTCATCTGATGCTATCAGGTCTTCTGCTATAAAAATTCTTTCTCGTATTTGTGATGATTATGGGCCATCTTCTGTACCAATTTCTCAAGGTTGGTTAGCTATCATGCTTTCTGACATTCTGAAATCTAGAAAGACATCTCTTAAAGAGAGTGCTCAGCCAAGGGATAAAGTGAAGGTTCGTAACTTTATTGTTCATTTCATATGCTGTTAGTCTATATGGTCAAACAAGTACAAAATAGATTTGGGTCAGAACAAGTGATTTCTATTTGTCGTTTAAACGTGTTGGACCAAGCTGCCAACAAACTTTTGGTCCATTGTTTCTAAAATTTCTAAATAGTATTGTATTAAACATGATTACAATACTGTTTATATAGATTTATAATATAGCTGTTCACAAATAAATCAACTTAGGATGCTGTAATTTTTTTAATACATGTTTAGCGACTTTTGACCCGTTACAACATTTCACTTTTTAAATATTTGTTGTATCTGAGCCTGTATCAATCAAATACAATCCAAATTGACCCACTTCCATAATATACAGGTGAACTAGTCACCTCTAGTTATGTGTCGTATTGACTCCTTTATATGATAATTGATGAATATATTAATTCATGCAGACTCAAATCGATCAGTCAAATGTAGTTTCTGGCACACAAAGTGTCAACCAGTTGGGTATTGCCGTGGTCAATCTGGCTGTAAATCAGCTGGGAACAGATTCTGTTAATGGCGATTTGTCTTCTTTGGCAGATTTTCTCTCCCTTGAACCCTTTATTGGACCTTACAAAAATCTGAAAAAAGACACCATGCCTAAAATAAATGCTGTGGATTCTGCACTGGCAACTCTGAAGGGGATCAAAGCTATGGCAGAGATTTGCAGTGATGACTCAATTT